>JAYGXS010000006.1:28573955-28584115 GCA_036362985.1 Ligula intestinalis | reverse complement strand
CTGGCCACCATAAATGGAGCGATATGGCGAATTTTTAAGTCTCCCATGTTAGGGCGGGCCTAACGAACAACCTAACTGGCAGATAGCATGCAAACGCGAGGCGCGCACACAAGAGGCTATCAATCGGCCTACATGGGTGAACGTACACAAGCCGTATATCAATCGATAATTTTAAATTCAAGTTGCAGTCAGCGGTCGAGTCACCAGCCAATCTCACCGGTGTCCAGTTCAAAACAGAAGCTGATTGGCTCAAGGGACATAGTTTACACGCGTTTGTTGCTCAAAATATTTTGTACCTCTAACGCTTAAAGATTTCTGCTGTTGCACACTTCTTGTCGTGTTCTACCTTTGGAAATTCACACAAGGCATTATTGGGCTGTGATAACTTGGCCTGGACATCCGTTACAACATGTTCTGCCAAATAAACTATAAAAAATACGTCTGCTGATTGTTAACGTAATCAAAATGCATTGCGGGCAAAGATAAAGGAAGAATAAAAAGAAAAAGAAGAAGAATATAAAAGAAGAAGAAGAAAGATAAAGAGCAGCAGCCGCCTTCCCTTGGTGTTGTCATCAAGAGAACGCCCAAAGGTGAAATAGAGACGACGCTTTACAGAAAGGCAACGATAACAGTACAACTTCACAGTTTTCATAGCAACCATCCGGGTGCTCACAAACAGAGCTGTGTAAAAACCCCCCTAAAACGGATCTAGATCCATTGCAGTAAGCTGAATGAAAAGGTACGCACGGCCCGATATCTATGCGACCAATTTATGCGGAACAGTTATCCGAAAGCATTTATAAACCGAGGCCTACGTGTTCGGCCCCGGAGAATCCAAACGGAAGAACCACAGATGACATGACACGCTATGCCATGTATGAAAAACGTCTCAAAAGCGACCCAAAGCTACCATACACAACAGGGTAAAAAAAATAAAAGACCGACCTACGACAAATTAAAAATCAGTAGTAATGCATCAAATCCCATGCCTAAGCTGTTCTTATAATTACACAGATCAAACTGAACGCATGATCGGATCGCAAATGCAACAACACAAATTGGCCGTGCGAGGAGGTGACGAAGTATCACAAGTTGCAGCTCACACCTATGAAACAGGCCATGAATTCAACTTCGCAGCCGTCAAGGTGCTCGCCCACGCCGGAAACAAGACGAGCAGGGAATTGATTGAAGCGTGGTCCATGGACAGGAATTAAGTCAACCGATGTGTCTAATAGTCACCGACCTACAAAAAAACTGCGCACTTACGTACAGTCACGGCAAGACGTCCGTCACAGTTAATTTGGCCCGCATTCACTCTAATCACCCCATCTTAGTTGCTCACGTGGCCAATCGGCGCCCACGCCAGACGCGGAGGCACAGTAAAGGCGAACTCAACAAGTCTACCTCACTCTATGAGTACAACCGCACCTAATTCCGGTCGTCAAGACAGAGTCAAGAAAGCCGGAAAAATAATGCGGGAGGACACCGACGGCTGGCGCGACAAACACTCAATACGCGTAGCAAGCGGCACGTCTCGCTAGGTATGCTCGCGACAAGGTGCGTCATAAAGGCCACATTAAGAAGGAGCCACTGCGCCTGACTCAACCTGCAGACAGCCACACCGCACAACAAGACACACTAGAGCGACTGCGGTGTCCGAGTTAACTCGCCAGCTGGCAACCCTTCAAGCCACGGCTGTTAACGCACCGCGATAAATTAAAGTGCATCCTCGAGTTTGATAGATGCACATAAATATGCAAACAAAAGCGAAACGTACGATATTTGGCGGAGCCGTAGCATACATTGACTTTGGATCCAGCATTTTGAACCACTTGCGGACCTACAATAAAAGTAATCAATCTTTATTACTGGCAGACGTCAGGACTCTGAGATACCCGTATTTTTGGGTCATTATCCTTCATCGGTCAGAGTAACCTGACTCAAGTATAGCCGCAGAAACTGCGGCTACACTCGAGTTTTGAACCCGGGACCAGTGAGCTAGAGACGACCGTCCTATCCACTGAGCCACCAGGTCCACGTCTTGCCAGTTTTTTTCGATCGGGATGTAAATTAGTACATGGGTGTACTCCGATCTCGCCCAGGATTCACTAACCCTGGCTTGTTTTGTCTGGCGAATTTGTGGACACTTCCACTTTTTACTCAACGAAACAATTACTAGATTACTCGATAACTTTTAGTAACCAATTTTTCTTACTGGCAAACGTTAGGACTCTGAGATACGCGTATTTCTGTGTCGTTACCCTTCATCGGTCAGAGTGACCTGACTCAAGCAATATTTAAATAGCTCGAATCTGGCATTTGCGAGCAAAAGTCGAAGCCAGCCCTTGATGCCTCGCCGGCGGAATTTTAAGTAACATAACACACCAGCACATTATTTATAACTTGACCGTTAGCGTAAGCAAGACGACTGCAGAAGCCTCACCTGAAGATAGTCAAACTACACTCATGTTTAGCAGCAACGAACTTACAGTGTTCATTACGAATAACGATTGTCGCCAAGCCACATAAAACGCCCAGTTGAAGCGAAGTTTGCAATGTCTTTTCAGCTAGCAGGCCTAATAGATAGTAGGTGTTTATGTTCTACTTAATTCTAAATACTAGCAAGTGTAGTTTGACTATCACTGACTTACCTCTGCTGCTGACACCTGCCTTGAAGGAATGAGTAACAGCGCCTTGAGAAAGTGGCACTTTCTACCAAATGCAGCATTTTCAGTCCCAGAAAATATTTTGAACATTGGAGTTGGCAGATGTTTAACCTCGGTTTCGCATGTGTCCAAAGTGCACTAAAAGTGAGGAACGTTGATGTAAATGAAATATATAAGTCCAGACTATTGCCGATTTGACTCTTTGTTCAGAACGTATCTGCTACGAAACTCCAAGTGTCCGCTTATACATCAGCAAGGATTCATCAAAGTTTCCTTACTATATTGAATTAATAGTGGGTAATTGTACACTGATCTGTTTCAAGAGGTCGATGTGGGCGATTTCCGCTGCCACACTGGAGTTGAGCTACCATCACCTGATGACGCTCAATGAGGCAGAAAAGCGCTTCATGGATGTGCTTTGTGTTTGTCGGTAAATACCAAAATTGAATTCATTCGGAGAACCTGCTGAACTTGTCAAGGCAAATGCATCTAAGTGCATAAGGTTTAGACATTTATATCAAATGAAAATGAGAGGCAGTGTACACAATCACTGTGCCAGGATATTTACTTCGATTCCCTCGCCAACCTACCACCAGAGACAGGAGCAGAAATAAAATTGACACTTAAAGCATTGTTTCCCAGGCATAAATTCAAAGCAGGTCAAAACGGCAGAATTTATTTGCACAAATAAATTTAAGAGGGCTTATCAACTGCTTCCTCTCTTTGCATGAATAACGAAACAATTGAAGAACTCATTATTTTGAACTTTCACAAAATCGATAATAGCAAGGTCATGTTAACGTGCCAAATGGCCAAAAGTTATGCCAACTTTGAACTTGGGATAAAAACTAGGGAGGGGAAATTAACAAGAATAAAAGTGTGGTATGTATTTACCAGGGCAGTTGAAGATTAACTACATGTTCTAGTTGGTTACATAGGTCTGGTTTCTCCCACCGTATGTAAGATGTTCTCATGTAACGCAAGGTCCGATTTGTTCGTGCTCGAGAAAGAACTCGGAAGGATGTATTGGTGTATTGGAGTGACCACAATCTAACGGGCGTTTTTTAATGGATGACCATGACACTTTGTTTTCTTGTTCTAAAAGCCAAACAGGTAAATGTTCAGCAGCCCTGGTCACCAATTGTCTTTGCGTATGGCCAATTTACTTGGATCCGCAAGTGCGCGTGAATTTGTAGGCACAGTTTTGGGTGGCGGGCTAAGGCAAGGCTTCCTTTGGCCGGTTAACTGGAAGGCTTTTAGCTGGATTTAGGAACACAAGATCGGCCGCATAGTACGTTCTTTGTATGCAACAACGTAGTCTTCACTTGATTGTATTTGAGATGTTGTCTCTCTCAAAGGGTTAATATATAAAACAGACTTTTTCGGGACCTACTGGCCCGACTTCGTGTTCGAGCACAAAAGAAACCGGACGTTGCGTTACATGGAAGCATTGTACATATGGTGGGAGAAACCCAACCTATGTTAGCAACTAGAACATGTAGTGAATCTTCAATTGCACTGGTAAATACATCCTACAATCTTGTTCTTGTTAATTTTCCCTCCCTACTTTTCGTTCCAAGTTAAAAGTTGACATAACTATTGACGATTTGTCACGCTAACATGACCTTGCTATTATCGATGATAAGTTCTCCAATTGTTTATATTATTCATGCAAAGATAGGAAGCAGTTGATAAGCTCGCTCAAAATTTATTTGCGCAACTAAATTCTGCCATTTTCGCCTGCTTCAAAATTGACACCCGGTGATGGACGTTCACCAACCGCTAACGAAACTCACTTGTCCTCCTCTGCCTTGGGTCACATTTCTCGGACCCTGAAAGTAGCTGCTAAGTGGCTAGGCAGACAGTATTGCTGGCAAAGACGAGGGATACTGTAACCGCCATTTCTGGCTCACGACCTTTTAAATCAGAGAGTAACACTTTTACCCATCGAGCCACGAGCCCAGTATCTTATAAGTTTAGCTGGGATAATATTGCCACTCGTTGACGAATGGCAACCAAAATAAAACCATTTGCAATTTTCTAAGCACTGCAATGGGAATAAGGTTACTTAAAAGCAGGTCGTGAGCCAGAGCGTATGTGTTAGGACGGCCCAGCACAGGCGTCATCGCTCTGGTTGTGCTGAGGGAAAGGGGACAAAAGAAACCCGCAGGCCAGTGGGTGTGTGCAGAACGGGCCGAGACGCGCGATCATGAAGGACCGACACCCGTGGATGCAAGGACAGCCGCCGGCCGGGATCTGTCATCCGTGAGGTCACGTCCTACGAGTCCCAACGGAAGGACACATGCACATGCACGCATCACAGCGGCGTGACCTGTGGCGCTAAGAACACCACATGATGGCTGCCCGCATGGGCCGCTAGTGGAGGGGCCAATGGGGAACAATGACTGTCGGTCCTTAGACGTGAGACTGCTACTGAGACGAGAACGACAACAGAATATACACTGGTGACGGACACAGGACAAGCTGTCGGACACATAGAAGACAGGACTGATTTTGAGCAGAAACAGTGACATTAAAGTGTTATTTGCTATCCCGTCTGCCCTTTCCTCCTAACACTCAAGTGGGGGTATAAACAGTGTCGACGCAGGCACACTGAAGGTTATAACATTATGAAACGAGTATTTTACCTTCAATATTTACCAACCTTATGACTCTTTGTATAAAATTAACATATTACCTAAAATATGGTATGGAATTCAGAGAGAGTAGTGTTTGAAGGCTATGTACAAACTGTACGAAACAGAAGAATTGAGGCCAGGTTGACTAAACTTCTTCGAAGTGTCCAACCAATAAAAGCACCGACCACCCTCCCAAACAATCCGGAGAGGTACGTGCATAACTATTCCTCAATCCGTCCTGGCAAAACCCTCACAGAGGTACTATCCCTAGGCCCTATGTTCTGTATTGCACGAAAAAAGGCTGAGACAAATAGAATTAGATTCTGAATTTGAGAGCCTCTTTAACAAAACCTCTGATCTAAAATCTTCAATGCCTGAAGAAGTTGATTATCTCAAGTCAACCCTGGTTAACTGCTGCCAGCAGTACTTGAGAAAGCCTCCAATAAACAAAGGCCCCTTAACAAAAGCCCACCTTGATAGCCTAAAAGAGCTACGAAGAAATGAAAATATCGTGCTAACCAGACCAGACAAAGAACTGGAATAGTAGTGATGGATAAAAATGATTACGTCGCAAAACTAGAAGCAAATTTAGCAGATCATACAAAGTTCTCAAAAGCTGGGAAGAACAAAGATCGGACAGATACTGTTGAAGGTCAGCTGACTACAATTCTCAAAGACTTCCATGAAAAGGTATTTTGACTGACAAAGAGCTTGAAACACTAAGATCTGTAGGAACAACGATACCTAGAATGCATGGACTTCCTAAAATTCACAAACAGGGGCTACCCTTACATCCTATCGTGGATATGAGAAACTCCCCTCACCACACCATTGCTAAATGGCTGGTAGAAAAGCTGAAACCTTTTGAAAGTTACATATATCCTCGAAGCCGGAAAGACATTTGAATTTGTCAAAGCTATAAAGAATATGGACGTTGCAAGAAGTAAGATGCTCTCATTGGATGCATCCTCCCTATTCACCAACTTACCCGTGGCAGAAACCATAAACTACCTCTGCGACGTTATTCGGGACACGAACTACCAGGTAGGTATGCCCGTAAAAACCTTCAAAGATCTCCTTACGCGATGCACAAAAAATGCCCAATTTCTCTGCAATGGTCAATTTTACAGACAGATAGGTGGTGTGACGATGGGTTCACCGCTTGGACCGTTTCTTGCAAATGTCTTTATGGGCAAGATCAAGAAAACGAGTCTAAGGGACACCGTCAATGACCTTGCATTCTACGGTCGATATGTAGATGATATATTCTGTTTTACAGACTATAACGCTGATATTGACGCCTTGGTCACGAAGTTTAACAGCGCTCACCCATCACTCAAATTTTCTGCTGAAACTGAAATGGACGATGACATTGTGTTCCTTGATGGCCTTCTGCGAAGGCAAGAGGATGGATATATCCTACGCAGGGTTTTCCGAAAGAAAACCTGGACAGGAAAATACAGTAACTTCCACAGTTTTGTCCCCTTCACTATAAAAGGAAATCTGGTCAAAAGATTAGCAGCCAGAATACGACAGATCTGTTCTCCTGAAACTGTCGAAGCAGAACTCCAACAGCTGCAGCATACACTAATCGAAAATGGATACCCGGAAAGGTTCATCCTCAGAAATATTGGCGAGCGCGCCAAAAAGCCTGTCACCTTAACTGCAGAAAAAAAGACGTGTTCGTAAGACTGCCTTTCTTAGGCGATGCAACCAGCGAGCTGGTCAGACGACGCTTGAGGACTGCAATCACGAACTCTTACCCAGCGGCGAACTTACAGGTGCTCTTCACGAACTCCCCGCTCCTACGATTGAGAGGTAAAGATCGACTCCCTTTGAAGACCACATCAATGTGCATTTACTCTTTCACTTGCTCCTGTGGAGCGGGATACATCGGCCGTACAAGGAGGCGTCTCGAAAAGAGGGTACGCGAGCACATACCGACATGGCTAAGTAAAGGTGAAACTAGATCGATCTCGAGTGCTATTCTCGCACATCTTGTCGATACGAACCATCGAGTCAAGTCAAGTCAAGTCAAATTTATTAAAGGAAATATAGGCAAACGCCTTTGAACTCCCTCTTGGTTCATAGGATATAAGAAATGCATAGGCAAAGCCGAACATTCTAAAGAAGTCGTTGACACAATATCAAACGTCTAATCGCTTGTTTCAAGTATTAAACTCACACGCAGTTTACACGAGCCAGCAGTGTAACTGAGGAAGAATAGCAGACAGTGAAAAAACTCCTAAGGCTAGCTCATAATTCAAAATGGAATGTCATTTTTGGTTTTTAGGAGAAAAACTGTCACTACTAACAAACTTGAAAATGGTTATAGCTGTAAGATTTATTGGTACCATAAATTTCGGGAGAGCTCCTCAGTTACAACCCCTCGTTGCATTAAGGTTCACGAATGAGAAAAACACGAAATTGAAAATGTACAGAAAGGTCATAGGTCCTAGTCAGATAGAGAAAGAAGGTTAAAACAAAATTGGAGGAAAAAAAGCAGGGAAGTTGAGTTGTGGGGAATATTGGGCTGGGGAATGTGCGAGATCTGGGGCTTGTGGTTACCAAGGTAAGGCAAGGTTAACCACGTGCTCCAACTGTTTGCAGAGGTCCGGTTTAAAGCGTCTTATATAAGCAGCTTCCAGGTAACACAAGATTCGAGATGTTCGTGCTCGAAAAAGAACTCAGAAAGAAGTTATAGGATCTATCGAATGACCCGTGTCCAATAGGTGTTCAGTGATAGAGGAACGAGGAGAACGGTTTTCTTGCTTGAATAACCAGCTAGGTAGATGTTCCTTGGCTCTGGTTGCCAGTTGTCTTTGCGTACGCCCTATGTACATGCATCCACAAGTGCACATGAATTCTTAAACGCAATTAGAGGTGGCGTGCAAAGGAAAGGCATCCTTGACACAAGGAGTCGGCAGGGGCTTCGTTGGAGAGCAAATTATGAGTTCTGCGGCGTAATAGGTTCTTTCTATGGTCTTTAGCAAGCGCCTCTTGATTGTGTTTAGGACGTTATCCCCCTTGAAGGGCAAGGATATAAATACTGGCTTCTTCGGGGCTAATTATTTACTCATTTTGGGTCGTAGAGGCTTACTATATTTGTCTTTAAACTGAGGTGGATATCCACGCTTCAGTAAAGTAGCTTTGAGACAGCCTAATTCTACGTCCAAAGTATCCTCAGAACAGATTTTCCTAGTCCTCTGGAAAAGGTTACAAACCAGGTTACGTTTCCATTGAATGTTGCCATTCAAGTCATGTCTGTCTCTGACAATAACAATACTTCTAGATAAATTGGACATTGTTTTACGACATGAACAAATGTGCATGATCTTACTTCAATCGGCAACAGAATAAGGTTCGTTGACACTGCCCTTACGTCAGTAGGAAGACGTGCACTGATCTGACTTATCACTCACTTGTACCTTTCTACCTTGCAGCTCTCTCTTAAGCCCTGTTAACGGCCGCAAAGCCGCCAATGATACAAGGAGAATGATGCTTTCAGCAAAGATAAGGCAGACTGGAGTCTGGGGGGCCAGTCCCTACGTAAAAAGGGTATCCGAAGCAGTCTCACGACTGTTACAATCCACTTGCGTAGGCATAGCCTATCGACCTCAAGCGACAATACACCGCCAGGTGATGCAACCTAAAGACAAACTGCCTCTAACAGAAAAGTCTGCAGTTGTCTACAATATACTTTGCAACGAGGGAGACTGCAATTTCGTTGAAGAAACAGACCACAAATTGCAGACCCACCTAAACGAGCACAAACTAGCGGCTCCGAGACTGGACCCAAACTCGCAACTGGCAGCACACATCGCAGAGACTGGCCATGACTTCAATCTTCAAGGAGCGACCATCGTAGGCCGAGCAACCTCGAAAGCCGAAAGGCTGACGCTCGAGGCATGGCACTCAGGTGCCAACATGGTCAACAGGCATCTGGACCTGCCGGTGGCCTGCAAAGTCTTGCGTCATTATGTGGGAAAAAGACGGAACAAATTCAAACCAAAAGTAAGAGAAGCGAGCGAAGATGTTCCCACAACAGACCATCCGGAAGAGGAGGCAGGGTTACTTGGACCCTCTACCGGGTGACAAGGCGGCACAATTATTGCTGTTCATGGCCCCCCGACTCCACTGAAAGCTAATTGCCCCTCTCCTACATCCTTTTTCGATTGCTGTTTTTAACCCTTTGACAACCTGATGATTTCTGAAAGTTGATTGGCCTATGGCCACTATAATTACCCTCTTTTTGGTTGCTTTCTCATCTCTGAAGATGGACTCCTGTAAGAGGCCGAAAGCTCAGAATTATAAATTAATTGATCTGGTGCTCGACATGCCTTTTTCTTTGTACTCTGTTCTAGCGTATTAACGGACATCAGCCCGTCAAACCCAATCCCAGTTTTTGCTGGATTCAATCGAAACTGGCAAGATACCGAATCCGCGGCACAATGGTCAGAGCATTGACTATTAGCCACGAGGCCGCGGGATCAATCCTCCGATGCCTCAGTATTTCGGGTTGGATATAAGTGGCTGATGACGAGTTCACGTACCAGAAACTGCATAGAGGGACCCGCTGAGGGACCCCTGAGAAGCCTCACTTCTTGCTCTTTTGTCATGTAGCCGCAGAAGCATTGGCAAAACTCATGGCGATGCTTTTGTCTAAAACAGTAGTCGCCATTTGGATGCTTACTAAGTTAACTGTCATTCGCATATTATTTGATAACGCTGTTGTTCGGTCGTATTGGAACCGCATAAAATGCCTATACAAAACGCTTTTATTCGTTTTCTGTCAGGCACTGACTTTTAGGACAACCTGTCAGCTGGGGCCATCGACGCAACTTCCATCGAGGTA
>JAYGXS010000006.1:28530660-28573945 GCA_036362985.1 Ligula intestinalis | reverse complement strand
CATGGAGGGACCCGCTGAGGGACCCCTGAGAAGCCTCACTTCTTGCTGTTTTGTCATGTAGCCGCAAAAGCATAAGCAAAACTCTTGGCGATGCTTTTGTCTAGTACAGTAGTCGCCACAGACCATGTAATTTTCATAAGTTTGATCATTGCTTGAATACCAATGTGAATGCATTTAGGAAGATTTATAAATAATAATGAACTGCATCGGGCATATTAGATACTTAAAAGAACTATAGGAATTACTTAGTGTTTGTACAGAAAAATAAAATTTTCTCGATAATCCCGTGATTTTGGAGACGTAAAAAATGCTATAAATTCGAACAATACATTTAGATATAGTGTTAAATTAAAAACTTGAAGCAACCACTTTCTATATATAGACAAAGCTTTTCTTTAAACAAGACATTCTGTTAAATTATTCTTACTGAATAAGTATTTATTAAATGTCATCGAAAAAGCGGGTCATAATTTTCCTTGTTTTACTGTCTTCTTTGATTAATTTATAAATTCTTCATTTGTTCGAAGTTGACATGAAAATCTTCAGAATAAGATAGATATAAAGAACATTTACCAAAATAAAGTTTTTTCCGAAAAAGGTTTAATGAAGATGACAACGCTTTTGATATACAGAAATGCCTCAAAACAACAAAACACACTGTCGAGTGTAAATCTTATCCGCACTGGAGTTGTGAAACTACTACTCCTAAGATTCATAAAAAACTTTCCATAAAAAGTTACCTCTTAGAAATTGCTTTGTTTAGCTGTTCGGCTGACAAACTTCTGCATGTATTAACATTTTCCAAAGTGATGTCACAAGAAAATTTGATAGTTTTGAGAATTTATTGAAGATATCTGAAGATAAACGATTCAATTCGACTGGAGATGAAAGAAATTTCTTTTCTCTTTATAATGGATTACCTTCGCATGAATAGATAAATTCCACATTCAGTTATAAACTGGCGAATTAAAAAAAATGGCCATATACATTTCCAATTTTCGAACTTCTTATTATTCTTTCTTCTGTTCCATTTATAACTTAAGCAAAAGGGGAACGTAAAGTATACAAAAAACTATATTTCTTCACGACTTACATCCATGGCTTCATTGTCTTAAATTAGCAAGAACATGTTAGAAATTTGGTTTTTATTGAAGGAAATTCGAGGTGCATTGGTGCTTTCAAACAAATACTGTCCTGTTATTGCATTTTGTGCAAAAAAATTCACAGAATAGCTAAATATTATTTTAAACTACAAACCATCAATGTTACTGCAAGCAAATTTGGTTCCTTTACTTGGCTTCACTTTAATCTGAACAATTTTGTATAAAATTTTCCAGTTCTTTACCTTTTTTACTTATGTTGGAGTTCCTTCCTAATATTATCAACATTGAAGTGTAGTTTGGTTCTCTCTTTCGTAAAAGCAAAGGAATTTCCTTCCATATCAGACTACTTCGAATTTCCCCAAAACTAATGGCCATTTTGCGTAATAAACCTAAGTAAAATGACAATTTTACTAAGTAAAAGGTTTTCGCAACATTCAATAAACTGAATGAATCAAAAAAGTGTTACAAAATATACGCTTAAATACCAGGTCACATTTCCTTATGAACGTTGCATGGTCATTGGCGACTACTGTACGTATGTTGGAAGTACGGTGTAACTTATTTGAAATATCCACATCTAATCAACAAAAGGTGCAGTCAATGCAACTTATTTTCACCGAATACCTCAATCCGTAGAGATTAATCATGGTGCCGCCCAATAGCAAAATTCACATCAGCCGAAACGTCTTACGGTAATGGTATTTAAAGTGTTTAAAGACTAACTACTGAAAATTTGCCAGTAGTTCATCTTTTATAATTCGCAATACATTCACTTAAGGGCATTTCTGCGAATTCCCGCCTTCTAATCTTACTACACACTAACCTGGCGAGCTATCTTTTTCACCACCTTGTAGGCTGGGTAGTGGTTTTCATAGTCCACAGGGAGGAGTCGCGTTTGCGCAATCGCGAGAGACCAAGTGACGGAAATTGATGAAAAGATTACGGCTTCTTTCAGAGCTCCAAACACGACAACACTTGGAATAGCCGCGGCCTGCTTAGGAGACCTTGTGCGAATGAAAAATAAGGGGTAAGTGGGACATTAATTTCAAGTTAATACATATATGTGCAAGTTCTACTATGACCAAGCACACAAACATAATACACTGAATCCGCGGTGAAGAGGCATTATAGGCCCAAATACATTATGAAAGACGGCCTCGTTTGAAGTTACCAAATCAAATACAAAAATGGCTGGGCATCTCACATTTCTTTAGCTTGCATGTTCACATTAAGAAAAACACAGTGAGAGTACTAAATCCCAATTTTGCCAATCAAAGTATTAACTATGTTCAAAAAAACAATACATCATCAACGAGTGAAAACATTCAAATTTCAGCATACATGTAACGTTCACGAAGAAGTACAGGGTATCCTAGAAGTAACTGATGCTTTTGATTTGCTAATAAAACGAAAATTATTGACGCTAGTATATTGAAACTTGTTTTATTCGAAAGTAAACCCTTTCTAGAATTTGGTGCGATGAAAACCAAAGAGAAATTCAAGAAAGGCCGCTGCATTCTCTTCGTGTGACGGTGTGGTGCGGAATAATTGCTTCCAATGTGATTGGGCCATACCTTTTTGAAAATAATGATGGCACAACAGTAACGGTTAACGGTGAAAGATACCGAACTATAATTGGCGAATTTCGAATTCCTGAAATTGAGAGACATGGCCGACGCAATACTTAGTTTCAACAGGATGGAGCCACGGCCCATAAAGCAAGAGAAACGATGACATTGTTAGATGAGTGCTTTCCAAATCATTTGATGTCCGATTTGGTAACATTCCTTGGCCCCCTCTATCTCCAGATTTAATTATATGCAATTTCTTTTTATGGGGCTACCTGAAGTCAAGGGTTTATGTAGCAAATCCAACAAATCTGCAAGAACTTAAAAACAACATTTGTTCTGAAATAAGACAACTTTCGTCTAATACGCCAAACTGCTTTATGGAAACGACAAAAAAACGAACACTTAGTTGTCAAAACAACCATGGCCATCATTTAAAAGACATAATATTCAAAACATATATCGAGTAAAAAATAAAAAGGTTTTTCTTTCGAATAAAACATGTTCAATATCCTAGCGTGAATAGTTTTCATTTTATTGGCAAATCAAAAGGGTCAGTTACTTCTGGGACACCCTG
This sequence comes from Ligula intestinalis, assembly GCA_036362985.1. NCBI lineage: Eukaryota > Metazoa > Platyhelminthes > Cestoda > Diphyllobothriidea > Diphyllobothriidae > Ligula > Ligula intestinalis. The sequence continues at coordinate 28,570,697 of JAYGXS010000006.1, read as the reverse complement.
TATATAAATCGAAAAAGATCTGGATTTAAATACTAAAGTACCACATATTTCTATACAAAGTGCAGTCAGTACGACCGGTAATATAAGCGTCAATTTTATCAAACGTAGTAAAGTTATGCAGTGATTACTGAGGTTTTTTCTTATGATGGTGATTCGTAAGACAGGCAGACAAGAAAGTTAAAAAATGTTTAAAGCATATCAGTCCACAGTTATCAGTCTATTGACAATGATAAATATTGAAAATATATATAATGGAAAGCAGACGTTCGAAAAAAGTACATTTTGAGGTTGACGGTGGGCTACAGGAAAGGTAAAAGACGTCGGCATTTCAAAAGTGCCCGACTAGTTTTCGGCGCTTGCGCCCGTAGGCAGATGCTGTGTAAAAAATCTTTGGTTCTCGCCTTCCATGCTTCCCCGTCATTGTTGTGCGCGAAGTCTACATCTATATGCCGATTGAAACCTAACGCATTTAGGTGCCCAGCTTCAGGAATGGTCAAGTTTCTTCGGAAGGGCGGACGCAGTGTGGTCCCGACCAAACGTCTGCCAAAATTCATGGCATGAACGGCCACGTCAGACAGGCGATCGTTCTTCTTAATTCTCAGCTGATGCTCTAGGTGACGTGTAGAGGCGACGTTTATATTTCTATCAGAATAGACAGAACACAAACTATCGCACGTGACCAAGCAGATGGTTTCCTTCGTATAGAACTAGCCAAAGCTCCTCTCAATGTGTCCAAGCGGAAAAAGTAAATAAGTCGTTTATAAGCGCACCACTTGCATTCGCTATTTCCTTCGATGCCACTCCTTCCATACACGACCGATGCGTCAACCCTATGTTTTGGACACCTGACTGAAACATAATTTCCAACCTTTTCTAAGTTTTGTTGTTTTAAGTTGTTGCAAATAATGAATACAGGTAACTCAATTCGATCTGGTTAAGTTTTTCATCAACACAAGGTGTTTCACTTGCTGGAGATTGTTTTTGCTGTTCTTGTAGTATAGAAGGACGTTTGGATAAATTCACTTCACACAAACGGATGACTTAACATTAAGTGAGTACTTAACTCCTTGATTCCATCCTAATGTTCGCGTTTGAATGTGTTCCTCCAAACTATGGAGTCAATAGTGATACGGAACGTTCCCAGTTTGTTCAGAATGTGTGGACAGTGGCTGTTAACCATTAGTCAGGGATAAAGAATCGGAGTTGCCCCTCAGCACGAAATCCAAACACAACTGTTGGTGATCTTAAGCAGCAAAGGTTTCGACAAAAATGTCTTTGGCCTCAAGTTAAAGGGCTGTGGAAATAAACATGTCAGGCAACTGTTTGAGTTTATTTTTGCCTTGTTATGTCTATTTATATGCATGTCAACAAACACAAGGAATCCAATATTTTATTACGTAACCGACAGAAATTTTTGTTTTTCTAAGTATGTTTATAATCTCCATAAATTCTTACTCGAAGTTAAATGTGGACTTTAGTAGGAGCCCCGCGACGAAACCAGCAGGATTACCAGGATCGTCTACCGTGGGGACAGAACACAACACTACTTGCCGTCTACTTTTTTCAAAATCCACACTGCAGGCCAAGCAGTCAGCGTAAGAACATCGATCAGTTTATAGTCAATACACACAGCCACAACTTGGAACTGCTGATCGATACAGTCAGTTTGAGCTTTGACAAAGGATGGCCGGCCCAGCTGTCCAAAATCTCAGTGGACAAAGAAACGAATTCCGTTGAGCAAACATGATCTATGATTTTAAACCTAGAATTCTCACTGTTGCAAACTCGAGTGTTCACCTATTACAAAACTATTAGCTGCAACATGAACTCAGGTTTGTGAACTTAATGCAGTCCATGTATCTTTGCGATGACTTAAGAAAGTTGTCTCAGGAGTTATGCAACATGCAGTATTTTTTTAAAATTGAATGTTACGCCTCCTTTTTTCCTGAGGTGACTAATCAAAATAATTTTATCAGCTTTCCTGCATTCCTCTGGTGGTGTTCTTCATGGGATAGTAGGTTGAAAGGATCACATTTTTAAAAGACCCTGAAAGCACGTTTGAGAAGCGTTACTTATAATTATTTACAAAGTTTGTTAATAGGATGTGCCTGCAGTCTACAGAAAATCTCAAGTAATTTAAACCATGGATTTAAAGTTTTTTGAAAAATGCATTCGTTATATCGAATAAAGGCAAATGGTCTAAGCAGAACAGTTTTGGTTTGCATATGTTGACTTAACGTGTTCAAACATGGTCTATTTGAAATACTCCTTTTTTCATTGCATTGTCAATACATGGGTGCTAGTTGCTTTAAGGGATTTACATAAGTTCAAATGAAGTTTCTCACGTCAAAGAACTTTTCTGCCTATAGAAACATTCATTTTGTGAATTGCTCAAGGTAAGTCAGTTATAAATGCGTAAAACACGTTTTTTGTTTAGTGATTTAAGTAGATATTTTGGTAAACGCTTTCGTTTCAAGTGCTTATGTAGAAAATGACCTCATAGGTACAACCTGTAAAGTAACATGCAGACAGTGCATACTAGCACTCATACGTATTGATAAAATACTTCAATATGCTTAAAAGTAGCAGTGACTTCCAAGATTGAAATTGTATTTTTTTCTTGCAAGCAAAGCATACTTCTTTTTTGACGGCTTTACAGAAATTTCAGGATTCTTTTGTTCCACAGTCTGTCCGTTTGGCTTAGTGCGTTCTGTAGCGTTTGAATGTCCACGTAGCAGAGCCTCATATTTTTGTCTTGATAATGAATAAGAGTCAGTCTTTCCTGATCAAACCTCATCCAATTGTCCAAATCATACTGCGAATTGCTTGCAAAGTTAAGATTGAGCATTAATTCTGAGATGGCTTGCAAAACGCCAGTTATGTCTGGTTCTACTTCATCGAAGTTCTCTACGTAAACGTTGACATATTTATGACTTCCAAGAACCTATCTTAATCAATATAATCTGCAGAATATCTTACTGCTTGTGTGTTCTTCCAGACAGCAACTATAGCAACATTGTAAACGTCTGGGGAGAGCTCGGGTAATAGTCGGATGCAAATCGGCACAGGAGCACTAATTCTCTGTCTGAATTTACTACTCTGTAATTGTGAATAAAAGTAGAAACGTACTAAAAAGAAGTAGACGTCTTGCGGTTGCACAGCGAATGTCTTGTTCAGAATTTCCTCCATGAACGTGATAACGCCATTCTTGGAATAATACTCTAAAGCTTTAAGCTGCTGCACTTTTATCTCTTCCGTGTTTTGTGTCTGCATCTAAAAAAGAGAAAACAAGCATTTTACATCTGGTAACTATAACTGGAAAAACTGAATCGTAAACTTTGTCATAACAGTTATACCTCCTTATATGTTAATAGGCCTTTATCATTTCAACATTCAACAAAAAGAGTCTACTGCTCTCCTCCACAACAGAAAATCAGAGTCCTTCAAAACTTCTCACTTCCCATAGAAGGCCACGGACATTTCTGATATAGTCGAATGCGTTTCAAATGGACGAATCAAAGTCCTATAGCAAGAATGGTATACTATAAAGCTCAGTTCCCACAATTCAATTACCCACAAGCACCGTCAAATTTGTACCTTCTGTGACTACCAACAAAGTCAACCGCAATAATCAGCCAAGTTAGAATTGTCTATATTTGTAATTCTTGTGGAAGCTATGCTATTAAATTTTTCAAGGAATTGCAACCTGTCCATTAGCATTGAATATCTCAGTGAACAGGCATTTAAAATTGCATAAAATTAATTCACTTGGTACAATAAGGGCATAGGATAAAGCGTTTCTATAGAGAGGCCTAGTCTGAATACGATACCAAAGGAAATTAATATTATGCAGCAATATTAAGGTCCGTGTGGTGAAAATCCAAATATTTCGATAAATAGCATATAGCCCATGTAATCACCAATGTATTTACAAAGTCTGAATAACAACCACATTTGCAGTAACGGCAAATATCAGCAGTACCCCATAGAGACGGTGCGATGACTACAGTTGTTTTAAATCATAGCAAACATGAGCAGAGACCAAAGTTATTATAAGCACAATTGCCAAGACATGAAATCGTATTTGCTAAAATAGCTGCATTTAAAAAAGGTCAGTTTAACGAAATATAGCGATGAAAGTTCTCATATTTTCCAAACTGTCACAACTAGTTATGGTATTCATGCCTGCAGACATAAAAACACACAACGCGATAGCAGGTTATCATAATAACTTTGTCGTTGTAATCATGATTACGTCGACTGCAGCATGCCGTACGAATATCCTTCTAAATAAAACAAAAATTTTCATTCCATGTGTAACAATTAAGCCTCGCTGATACTCTCCGAGCCTTCTTGCAAAATATGTAACTCATATAGCATGCGCATATCAAATTGATATGACTTGGTAATTAAAATAGAGATTATGCATAATCTAGTTGCATAAGCATTTTAAATGGAGATTGACAACCAAACCTGCAATGTTTTTGGTTTTCTTCATTAGCTGCGTTATATATTCAATCAACTGCACGTTTGTAACTTAAATTTGAGTTACTGACACAACCAATTAGCCTAGGTAGATTATGGAAAATTAAAGTAGCTCTAGTATCTTAATCATAACAGAATGCAATAAGCGAATAAAGCATCATCTTTAATCGGCAGATAAGCACATTTGTGAAGGAAAATACAAGACACTGATTTCCCTTAGGACGTTCCATATGCAATCTCGCCAATCTAGTGTCCTTCGGGAATTTCCAATCTAAAATTGGCGGGGCGTCTTGGTGTCATTGCAGTTCAAGGTTTTTTAGTTTAGTTTATTGAGGGACAAATATAAAATGTTCCTTGTTGGAGGCAAGTTAAAAAAAAGACCTCAAAGGACAGGCAGTAATGAAAGGCCTTCACAATATGCAACGACTATAGGTTGCCTATATCATTTGCATAGAACTCAACAGTAACAGATAACGATATGTTTAGTGCGTCGAATTTGTTCGTGGCTCCATTGAATCATTCCGAGACGATTCTGAGCTAAAAAGGTGAAGTATATTTCCTCCTTGAAGCGTGACTTTTGAATGGAGTTCTAAGAAGACTCCAGAAGTTCTGGACTGGAAACCTTCTTTGAAGCGTCTTCTGACAACCAGCTACCTGTTCGTTGCACACTTTGCTATTTCCGATCAGATTCTTCCTCAGTAAACTGAAGTCGTTTAGGATTCACGAGTTTGGTAAGGCTCATGGTTAAGAGAGTCATTTCCAAGGTTGACGGACCTCATTAAGTTGCTTTGGCGTCCCATACTGGTTTTAAGTTATCATCAAGGTACATCAACGATGACATTTATGTGGCACACATGGGCGGATTTACCATGCGAAAATTATGTTTGGCTAAGCAATTTTTAATGAGCTTTTAAACTGTTAACTAAATAAGTAGTTTTTTTGTCGAGATAAATCTACACAGCTGAGAGCATGTGTAAACAACCTCAACTGAGGCTAAGTTTATTGGGTACTGTTCTGTGAGCGCAGATTGGGATTTCTTCCTGAATTTTCTTCTGCAGCTCATTGACAACCATTGCCTACCGACGAGTTTCATCAGAAAAATTAACTTGGGTGACTGCATACTATTTTCAGGACACGTATCTGAAATATTGGGCGCTGAACCGGTGGAACATATATTTCGTCTCAAACTTCGATCATTCAACATTTTGTGGTTTGTACTCCTGAGAAATATCAGAAGGGATGATCGAGAGCTTTTCTATTTGAACTCGATACGCATCTTTATCACTTTTTTACCCTCCTATAAACCGATTTTAATTAAATAATCATAAAACCAAGCAAACAGAGGAGGATATGTTGTTAAGAAAGTGTAGCTCCACTCAGCAAATATTTTGTAATAATAAAGCCCGGGAGAATAAAATTAGAAGCGTAATCATTAAAATACATTGTGAATTCGAGAAAGATTTGATGCAATGGCTGATGCGGAATCGAAGCATTCTGCACAGGAACTTCGCCGAAGTGTAAGCAGCAGGAATTAAATCCCGATGGTTTAGACTGTTGTGGTCTTTCTTTGCAGTTTAAGATAGGGATAAAACCAAATACTTTTCACAATTGTTTGAATGGGTCTAAAGAAACAATGTGAAGCGCGTTCATAAGACGGCGTATTTTAAGCCGGACTACTCACCAGCAGAACGTCAAAAACGCCGAGAAATGGTGGCGGAACTACGGGGGAGCGAGAGCGCTGAAGAGAGCAATCTGGCTATTTTCAGGGACCAAAAAATAAAGAAACCTACCATAGTGCTGTGAAAGCAGTCAATTCTAATGATGGCTGCGGTCCAGTAGTACTGGCAAACTCACACCCAAACGCACTGGACACTGCAGGGTCTTGTCGGCTAAAATTGCTGCATACAAACGCCCAAAGTTTATTCTCGAAGTTTGATGAACTTCAAATACAGGTAGCCGATGGGACCCCTGATGTTATAGCAATAACAGAAACCTGACTGTCACAGAGCATCAGTGATTCAAAAGTGGCGCTATGCAAATACCAACTATTTCGACAGGACAGAGTGGAATGCCAGGGTGGAGAAGTTGCTATGTATGTAAAGAACGAATTAAGTGTGCGCGAGAAGCCTGGAAGAATAACCAATGGTATGGAGGCTATTTGACTGACAATTGAGGCATGAGGGGTCGCAGCCCCTGGAAGCGGTGACAATCTACTGACCACCGCGGACAAACAGTGATACAGATGCGTGTTTACTGGTGTGCATAAAGGAGATAGGAAGTGGACCTGATATTGTACTCATGGGTGACCTCAATGCGCCCACGTATGTTGGAACAATTTGCGGGCCAATTGTTCTAAAAATGACTTCGATCACCATCTGCTAAAAACAACACTTGAGGCATTTCTCACACAACATGTCGTAGTTTCAACTAGAGCACGCGGAGGGAAACAGGCTAGTTGTTTAGATCTAGTCTTCACAAAGCATCCCGACACTATAGACGAGGTATGCTGCCTACCTCCACTAGGTCGAATTGATCACGCCATACTTTCGTGGGACTATGGTCTTTACACGTTACCCCCTACAGTAGACGAAACAAGGCCGAATGTATGGCGAGGTGACTTCTCACAAATGAGAGTAGAGGCATCACAAATAGACTGGGGTTTTCTTTTCTCCGGGGATGTCACTGACGGCTGGAATACATTGTGGATTTGTTGTTGCAGCTAATGCGCAGTCACTGTCCACTTCCAGTGCCCAAGGTATCTAGCCGACCTCCATGGCTGAACAGAGCTATCAAAAGACAGATCAATGAAAAAAATGCGTTGGAAGAAGTTTTCCATCAGAAGCCGCAACAAAGATTTTGATCAATACGAAATCCAGCGAAACAAGGTAAAATGGTTTTCAAAACACGACATGACTTTGAGAGCGATCTACTTCGTCAAGCTGTCAATAATCCAAAGTTGCTATAGAGTTATTTACGGAAAAGCACACGTAACAGGTACCCGATTCCTGTTATGCAAAATGATGATGGTCACAAAATCTCCGACTGTAAACACAAAGGAGAAACTTTTGCTGAGTTCTTTCAGTCGGTCTTCACCATAGCTCTACTTCAAACCATTCTTACTCCTTTGCCTCTAAATATGCCTTCCTCTGGAATAATATTCCCCTCGAAATTAGGCTGCCGTGTAACTTAGCAGTTTTTAAAGTCAAATTACGTAAACACTTTACTTCGGAAGATATAAAGTCCTTTTTATCCGTCTCCTTCCCAATCACACAACTTTTGGACTTTAAAAAGGACCCCCTGGTATCTGAGGTGGTTATGTGTACCTAACATTTTTTCCATGTATATGTCTATTTCTTCCTCTTTTGAGTGATATTTGCAACGATATTTCGTTCACTTCTCTGTCCAGTCATCATTGCCGCTTTCTCCATTCTCCGTTTTACAACCCTGACGATAGGCTTCATGGTCGTTAGTTATGCTAATGGTGGTTCTGCTATTTTCGCCATGTCGTCGTTAAACTCCACAGTCTAGAAAGTCGCATCTCCGGCGTTTTTTTGATGATCAGGTGACCTCTGCCGTTCAGCACTAAGTTCGCAATGACGAGGCCCTCCGGGCCTAAAATATAAAATTTATTCATTTATTTATCGAACCTACCTTCGTTGCAAATGCTGACGAGCTCGTGGAAGCACCAAATTTTGGGGATATTTTGTTTGAAGAAGAGACGATTTTTCAAGAACTTAAGAGTTTGAAGGAATGTAAATCTCCGGGTCCAGATGTAATTCCTGCCAAATGGCTCAAGTAACTTGCTAGAGAGCTACCTTCACCCCTTTCACTGGTGTGCAAGAAATTGTTTGATACTGGAGTACTTCCTCCGGACTGAAAATTAGTGCATATTACACTGCTTTACAAAAACGGTAGTCTTACATCTGCGAATAACTACAGACCCGTGAGTCTGACCTCTATATGCTGTAAAGTAATGGAGAAGGTCATCAAGAAGAAATTGATGATATATTTTGAAACACACAAAATATTTTCGAATGCACAATTTGGATTTCGTAGGGGAAGGTCATGTGTAACAAACTTGCTTTATAAGATGCAAAGCTGGACAAGGAAAATTGATGCAAAAGAAACCGTAAACGCAGCTTACATTGATTTCCGGAAGGCCTTCGACAGTGTTCCATACCAACGTCTCCTGCATAAGTTGAGACTGATGGGTATCGGAGACAAACATCTTACGTGAATTGAGAATTTCCTATCTGGTTGTTCCCAAACAGTGTGTGAAGAACGACAACAATCAAGGCCGACAGTCATCGAGAGCGGAGTCCCTCCAGGTTCAGTTATCGGACACACCCTCTTTCTCTTGTTCGTTAATGATTGTGTACAGGAATTGGACTATGAGTGTGCCTTGCTTGCTGATGATATAAAATATGGAAGGCCATCAGGTGTGCTCTCGATGAAGATAACTTCCAGGAAAATCTTTGTCGGTTAAAGGATTGGTCGCATAAATGGCTGCTGTACTTCAATTCGAACAAATGTACTCTGATGCACCTGGGAACTCAAAATGCGTTGCCTTAAGCGCAACCCTACCATCTGAATGGAATCCCACCGCAAGAAAGAGAAATCCAGAAAGATCTCGGCATCTGGATGACAGACAATCCCAAACTTTCTACACAATGTCGTAAGGCGGCTAAAACTGCAAATTCAATGATGCACGCATTCAAGCGGGCATTCACGGTTTTTGATGAAGACTGTTTCTCGAAAATCTTTGGTACCTTCATAAGGCTACATCTCGAAAACGCGATTAAAACCTGGAGCCCGTGGATGCAGCAGGATTATAACGTACTTGAGAGGGTGCAGCGGTGGGCAACGAAAAAAGTAAGAGGCCAATGTTCACTACCATATGAGAGCCACCTAAATAACCTTAATCTCTATCCTTTGAGTTAAATGCAGTTACGCGGAAATTCGACACAAACCTTCCGTATCGTGCGTGGCTTTGATAGCACTCTCATGTGTGATGACTTCTTCCAACTCGCCCCTACAACTTAACTCCCGGGGCATCCCTTCAAACTGTATCCGCCCTTAAGACGATTGGCTGAACGGAAGAATTTTTTTCGCTAATCGTGCCGTGGGTACCTGGGATAACCTACCCAAGGCGATTGATGTGTCTCAATCTGTGGAGATATTCAAACACTGACTTCATATACACATGGTACAATGCAATGTGAACTATGTGACAAATTAACCTTGAAATACCACTGCACCATGTGACTGTGTATATTTTCCTGCCCAAAAACTTGTTAACGTTGTTTATAATTCTTGAGATTTTGATGTGACAAATAGGGAGTTCAAAGTCATGAGCCTATTTTTGCCTCAAATATACTGACTGACTGACTCCTTCTAAGAGTTTTTGCCGACTCCAAGTGCTTACCATATCCTGTTTTGCAGAATTTTACTTCGAGGAAAATTCAAAGAACTACCAGGGTCAAATTCTTCAAGAACTCAGCTTCTTAAATGCTCGCAAGTGAACATTGTGTACCTCAGTCATTTGACATCCTCTGTTCATTAGAAACAGGAATACCTCAGGTCGAATACGGACCGGCACATATGATTACCTGATAACAATTCACTAGCCGAGTTTCAATGAGTACTTATATATCAGTAAGCATGCCATGCGTTCTTGGCCCGCGAGAGGATAACAATATATAAATAAATAACTGTGAGCGAACTACTGCAGCTCTTCGAGTTATCCAACTATTAAAAATAAATAAATTTTATATTTTAGACATGGGGCGTCATCATTGCAAAATTATTGCTGTGGTTAAAATAAATACAAAGTGTCTAAGGCAAAAACATCTAAGGCAAAAAGGTAGGAAGGGGGTGGGTTAACAAGGAGCCGGTGCTACCACGGCAGGGTTAGGTTCACCACATGCTCCAGTTGTTTACATAGGTCAGGTTTAAACCGCCTCATGTATGCTGCCTCCAGGTAGCGTAAGATACGTGTTGTTCTTGCCCGAACAATACTCGGAAGGATGTTTTAGGGTCAACAGAATGAACCGTATCTAATAGGTGTTCAGTGATAGAAGAATGGGGAGTCCTATTCTCCTGTCTTAATAACCAACTCGGCAAGTGCTCTTTTGCTCTGGCTGCCAATTGCCATTGTGTTCGTCCTTTGTACTTGCATCCGCAAGTGCGTGTAAATTGGTAAACAACATTAGAAGTGGCGTACAATGGCAAGGCATCCTTCGCTGTTGGAATCGGAAGGGTCTGCACCGAGTTGCAAAATACAAGCTCAACTGCAAAATAGGTCCTTTCAATGGTATTGCGTAAACGTCTCATGATGGTGTTTAAGGTGTTGTCTCCCTTAAATGGCAAGGAAATGAAAACATTTTTTTTCGGAGCTGATTGTTCTTTCACCTTTTGCCGTAAAGGTTTGCTATTCATTTCAATAAAGTGAGCTGTATAACCACGGTTGAGAAGATTTTTCTTGAGGCTGGCAATTTCTGCATCCAGTGTATCCATTGAGCAGGTTTTACTTGTCCTCTGGAAGAGGGTGCAAACTAAGGTACGTTTCCATTGTAAGGGGACAAAACTTAGATAATGCAAAAACTGCCCTCTCCATGCATTCTTATGGAAAACTCTACGCGTTATAGAGCCATCTTTTTGTCTAGTCATGCGAACTTCTAAGAAAGAAAACTGGTTTCCACGTCCCACTTCCATCGCAAATTTCATTTTTGGATGTAAACTGTTCATTGTAAATAGTAGTTTCTTAGCTTCCTTGTTTTTGGCAATTGCAAAGATGTCATCCACATATCTTATATAGAGTGATGTACATTTCAATGTGGAAGTTACTTTCTCTTCGAGGTAACCCAAAAATATATCTGCAAAGGTAGGACCAAGAGGACTGCCCATTGCCACTCCGTCAACTTGTCTATAGAGTTGGCCATTAAATAGGAACTAAACATTCTCTGTACATAATTTTAATGAATCTCGTAATATGTCAGGGGCAGGTGAGTTTCAGAAGCATATGCACCAATGATATCAATTGTTTCATCCAGGGGCACGTTTGTAAATAGTAACTCAACTTCCAAAGATATCATATATTTGCCTGCAATATTTTGATGGCTAATTTCATCGACAAATTGGACACCATTTCTCATCGTATAGGTAGAGAATCTATTGCGAATTGGTTCTAGTTCTTTTACTAGCCAACGCGCTAGTCTATGAAATGGTGAGTTGGACATGAAAATGATAGGTCGTAAAGGGATATCCTTTTTGTGAGTTTTAGCTCATCCGTATAGTCGCGGAATATCGGAACCCTTGGGTTTTAAATATAGTCCTGTTTTGGTGTCTAACAAATTATTATCCATGAAAAGCTTAATGGTCTTCCAGGCGGACTCTTCCAATGTCTTGGCTTCCTCTTTTCCTTGTGATTCTAGACGAAATTTGCTAGAATCATTTAGGATAGTTTCCATTTTCTTTACATAATCCTTGCGATTGAGGATGAAAACACCATCCCTTTTGTTAGGTTAAGAAATTACTATGTCTTTTTGGTGTTTCAGAGCAGATAGAGCAATAAGATGTTCCTTGGTTATTGGTGAGCGTTGTGTTATTGGCACTCAAAGATATTGGTAAGTAATATCAACTAATTTATCTTTTAGCCAACCCAATTCGTCTTTGGATCTTGTTTTTAGGTCAGTGAGTTGGGAGTTAAGGTCCTCGAATTGTGCTTCCACTTCAACTGCATTAATTCGTTTGGGTGGAACGCGAAAATCAAGTCCCAAAGAAAGTGCCTCTGTTTGAAGTTTGCTAAGTTTAATATCAGATAGATTCAAAATAAGTTCAGCTGTTTTTGAGGGTCAAATGTCTTCTGTAGGTTTCTTACAAAGTGATTTCATTAACTTAAGATGGTATGATTCTCTAGTCACATTTTGTATGATGTAAGCATGTTTAAAAAATATAGACCAGCAGTAGAAACTTATTTTGTCCGGAATATGGTTCGTCTGGTGCAAGCGAGATTTGTTGTCATCTAACAACTGAATCGACTCTTCTTTTTTAGACTGTGTCAGCCGGTCCAGATTTTTAAATGTCGGGCGTAAATTCTCACGACGAAGTATTTTGTAAAACGTAGTAGGGTATTCCTTATGATTTAAACAGTTCTGTAGAAATTCAATTCGTATGTCTTCTTTCGTTATTCAACATCGTAGTTTTAAAAGTCTTTCCAAGGACTTGATGGTGTCCAAAGGGAGGTGCAGCTTCAGAAATTTGAAACATGGTTTCCCAGGTACAGATAAATGCTGCTCTTTATCAGCAAACATATAGGCAGCGGAAATGTGTAGCATGCTCGACAGGTAGTTTTCTATGAGCCAACATATGGTCATTTTAAAATCATATCCAACATTCTCAGAACTGCGGTAAACTAAGGAGGAAGCAGTGAAAAGACTCCTACCATTAAAGTGGTGGCAGCGTTCAGCAGATCCCAAAATTAAAGAAGTAAGACGTAGGAGAAAAATCCTTTTATAAAAATTAAGTGGTTGGTAGATAGGAATTTTATGATACAATGGGCGAGGTATGTTGATGAGAACCTATGAGGGTCCGAAACGCTTCTTTTCGTTGTAGAAACCAAAAAGCAATAGAGGCTACTGTTCACCACCCTAACGCCGTCCGACTGGCTATAGGTTCAACCATCAGGGAGGTGAAGCAGAAGGAGGTCATTGCAGACAACAGGGTCGAAAAGATGAAATGATGGTAGAAGTCAGGAGATCACCATTGAAATGCCAAACATTTGACCTTAATGGTCTGCAGTGGCCAGCGACAAGTTGGCGAAAACTGAACAACCACCGCGAGCATCACCAGAGACCATGAAGCCCACCGTCAGGTTTGCAAAAATGAGAACGGAGAATGGCAATAATGATTGTACAATGTAGGGGGGCGGGCGAAATACCACTGCAGAGATCACTCGTTAGAGGATAAAATGCAGGGTGCCCCGAGAAATTGTGTTTGCTATAATCTTATTAGTGCAAATATGTAAAAATATTTTTCACTGGATGTTCTCGCATTATGCAAAGTTGCCATTGGAAAGTTTTATCCCAAGATTAGTCCATGCTCTTAATGACGATGATCTAGGCCGAAAAATACAGTATGGTTACTGGCATTTAGAACAATGGCTGAATCAGAAGGAACGTCAGTTTGAAAAAATGCACTAGAAACACAATAAAATGATAATTTTAAATATCTTAACAGTTTTGAAACAATGACTGTATAATAAACGCCCAGTTTACTGTTCTTTCAAATGTGTTTTCATTTTTGGGTCACACTGTAGACATAGATGGAAACCAATTTGATATAAATGGATGACCCTTTCCATAGTCAAAATATGTGTGTTTGGGAAGGAACCGGAAAAAAAGATTTGGTGTCTTCCGGAGTTGAATGTTTACGTAATGTGGCTTAAGAAAATGCTCAAGTAGACAACAGCCTAATTTCGAGGGGAATTTTATTCCAAGGAAGGCATATTTGGGGCAAAACACGAGAATGTTTAGCTGTGGAGCCAAAGGGTAGTAAAATTACTATGGGGAATTACGAGCGGCATAAAGTCAATCCGCCAGAGTGAGAGCGTTCATCCGTGGGAAATAAGGGCTAAAATTAACACGAAATAGGAAACAGAGGCCCGTTTCGAGTCTTCTAAATCAAAGGAAGGTCATGTTCAATAACCGAACTCCCTCTGTATTAGAAACAGTGGACCAAGGAAGAGAAAATCTATTTCGACTTAAAAATCTCTCTGCATTATCAACCTTACCGCGGTCAGAGACATTCACCAGACCAAAGGAGGAACAGCAGTGTTCTTGGATGGGGAGAATTAACATGCGGTACACTTTAAAATTTATTTCCAGATAAGAGAACTTATGTGTTATAAAACCACATATATGAGCAGCCCTTGCAGGAATGCGATCCGCATGAGACGATAATGTTAGTTTATTTGTGGGGCTTAGGCCAGTGTCCTATCTCGCAAAGAATTTTCTACGATCTCTCTAGAGCTGGAATACTGCCTTTGAGTATAGACAAGCGGTTCTTAAAATACGTCATGAGTTTCAGAAGGTCCTGGACAGTGTGCTCCAACATAGCCTGACGAAAAAGCTATAAAAGTAAGAATCTGAAGTGACTTCCTCATGGTTTGATCCCAGCTTGCGTAAATGGGCCAACATATGAAAAGCTATGATGCAGTTGAGAGCGTGATTCCCGAGGATTCAGTACTCGAACTGCGTATCTTCATGGACGATTGTGAAGAAGATTAGGACCTTAAAGTAGCAACTTGTATCGATGAGAAGAGCATCTGGTTGGCAGTGTCCATTTCACAATATATAAGTATGTCCATTACAAATGTGTACGTCAATATGTTTCCCAAGTCTTCGAAACACTAATAAAGATAGATTTGGAATTTTTTATAAAGCCTGGAAATCCTGGACAGTTCAAGCTTAGAAAGAATTAAAGAGATCTTCGAGGTTTTTTAAAGCGTCCAAGAGGTGCTGTACCAACGCTTTTAAATTGCCTGTAAACTGGCATAATAAAAAGGGATTTAACTAAAACCCTAAATATTTCCCCTTTATTTGTAATATTTAAGGGTACTATTCGAGCTACTGCAAGCCATTTTTCTCTGTACGCGTAACACAATTTCGCCCAACAAATACGGTCATGCCTATTACTCGTAATAAATTAAAATAAATTGGATGTAAATGCTTCCTGGGAGCACAAGCAATTAAAAGAGATGCCACTAGAGGTTAGCCGTACTGCTATTAGATAAACGTCATCACACAAGAAGGCAAATTCAAAGCCATCGTTACAATGTGGGAAGACTACAAAGTGCAGCGTCGGGAAACAAAGCTAGTAAGAGGTCTCAAAAACCACACTTTCATAGAAAAATGGGAATGCGTTAATTAATTCCCTCAGACGACAGACGACAAATAAGGTTTTTGACCCTTTACATCATAATTTTCGGCCTTGAGAAAAGAGTGTGCGTTGAGGACATGTTTCAGTGGCATCCCTCGCCCCATCTCCGTGAACCTGCGCAAGAACATGTCCAAACTAAATATCCCCTCTGAATTCCTCACGCACCAAACCATTCCGCCTTGGAATAACCTCTCATAATCAGTTGTGGTGGCTAAGTCCCTAAAACTGTTCAAAAAACGCTTGGATAATTACATGTGTCCCTGTTGTCCCCTGACAATACGAACTCGAAGTAACCCACGACAGATACAAATCAACAACACTTCTAAATACAGTCAAATAAAAATTCAGTTATAATTTATTTAAGGATATTCTACTGCGTGCTCTAATTTCCCGCCAATAAAACTAGATAGACACAGTTTTCGAAGAAAAACAAGCAGGGAGTAAGGATTAATGAGTGGGGCTACATAAGCTACTGTTGCCTAAAATTCATGAAGGGTACAAAAAATAAAGGATACCATTACCTCTGGCACGATGTAACATTGGATTTAAGGCGCTCGCACGGCTACTTTGACCTCCATGAACAAAAGACAAATGGCCTCTCCCGAGGAAGCAGTTAAATTGACACTATTTTTGCACTGGTGAATTAGAGGCTTACCGACATTGTACCTATTTTTTTAGAAGTCATTTGCCACAAAGAGAAAAATGTAGGCTATCAGGGTGAATTACTATTTATTCTTCCGATATTTTTGTAGCAATGTCGCTTATATGAGATAGAGCCTTACGTTTAACCTTTGCGATGTTTATAATGTTAACACACGAAAAGTTTGTTTTGTAAGTCGACTTCTTCGGCCGCAATATACGCCATAGCATCTCCGTTCTTAATGGAAGGCTGCTTGACGCAGGCATGACATATCATAGGCAAATCTAGGTTTATTCTAGGACACATTGTTATGCTAGCATAAATGCTCGGAAGTATTTTGCCTCATAATAACTTGGCTCCTTATCCGAGCAGGAGTATTAATATTAGACTCCGTTAACGAATTTGGCTGTAAATTAAACTGCCGTTTGAATTGGAAAATAAACGGACTTCCCAGGTTACTATACAAAATTGTGTAACAGACACTAATAGCCAATAAAAATTAAAAAAACATGACAATATGTTCTAGGTTGAACAAACCTTAGTTCTTATTTAGGTTTCCCACCTGAACAAATTTTACGGGCAAAGCGGTAGCTGCAGCTTTTTTTCAAATGTTTCCAAACAAAAATTACAAAATATGTAGTCGAACGCGATTGCTATTTTTGCTCAGCTTATGTTTAATAAGCTGAGATTTATTCACAAGATAGCGTAAGCGAACTAACATACTGCGGCTAAATTAAAAAAAAAACAAGTCCACCATCAATAAGTACGTACAAGGTGTCCAAAAAGTCTGGATACATAGGCGATAAATACAAACCTTTCAAACAAAACAATTTTATTTAATTATAATGTTAAGAAATTATATTTTCAATGTGATTTCCATTATGTGCACTGCATATTTCAATATGCCTTGCTAAATTCTGGTGAACTTGATTGAATAGGCGTACATTGCCGTCGATTTCAGCACACTGACTGATAATGCGTTCTCTCAAGTGGTTTAGGTTGACAATCTTCATTGAGTAAACTTTCTCTTTTAACCTACCCCAGAAAAAGAAATCAAGAGGAGAAAGGTTTGGTGAAGGAGGGGACCACTCCACATGACTTCTTCTTCCAATCCACTGAGAAAAAGTGCCATTCAGCAAATCTCTAAAATTTGTAGCAAAATGGGCAGAGGTTCTATCCTGCTGAAACCAGTCCAGAAGTTTCTCGCCATTGAGGCATTAATTTGTCTCTCAACATGTTCAGATAAGTCTTACCGGATACAGGTTTATCAAAGAAGAAGGGTCATAGCACATGAGCTTTCCACAAACCACGCCACATCATCACGTTTTGGCAGCCTTGCTGTTTAGATGGATCCATCCAATGTGGATTGTATGGAGACCAGCATCGAAGACTCTGTTTGTTACTTCACAATTAACATAAACCAAAGCTTCATCACGGAACAGCAAAAAGTAATAAGTAAAATTGATATTTTCATCCCATTTATCTGAAAACCATTCGCACATCTGCATTCGTCCATCGGGGTCGCCTACATTTAAGTGATGCAATATCTGTAATTTGTACGGATGGAACTTCTGCTCTACCAGGATTTTGTAGATAGTTGGCCTTGAAATGCCCAACTCCATGGATCTCAGACGAAGTGATTTCGTTGAGATGGCAGCAATCTTGGCCATGACATCCTCTTTCGTTTTGTCTGAAGTCTTTGGTCGCCCGGTACGGGATTTGTCCAAGACACTGCCTGTTTCTTTAAATTTCGCGACCAATCTTCCAACGGCAGTAAAATAAATAGGTTGCTGATCAGGGTTTCGAAGTTTAACTTCATCGACCACTTAAGAGTACCAACTCGATTCTTTCTTCTTTAGACGGAGCCATAATTCGATCTTGGGAGGAAAAATTGTTATAACTCGCACTGGTACTAGACGAACGCTAAACTACCCGCCTAGGCCCGACGCCCACGGAGAGAGAACAACATAAGTCCGGTCACTCGAACAGTGTGTATTGAGACACGGAGCACGTGAGAGCAAGCAGAGCGAGTCAGCAAGTCAGAATACAAGAGTGCAAGATTATTTATTCAGTGCGCATAGTGAAGAGGCGTCAGTATTCACGGTCCAATTAGATAGGATGGAAAATCGATAAATATTGACGCGTTGTCAAGCCACGGCGTGAGACTTTGCGCTGCAGCCGCGCCGAGAGCCTAAGCGTTGTTGACTTATCGTGGGACTCTACCGTCCCAACAAAAATAACATAAGTAAATAAAATATTCAAATTCATATAAACCCAGACTTTGTGGACACCCTGTACACAGGCGTAGGCCCGGAATGCGCATCTGATCTAAAGAAGGTGAAAAAAAACGCACTATCAAATTTATTCTCAACTTGTAAGGTAGGTATGTCAACTAAGGTAAATTTCAACAGTTTATAACGTACATTTCTATCATTTCACTATTAATTAAACTTGCACTTAAAGCAAAATAACAGTAAAAGCACTAGCTCGCGAACTCGCAAACCGGCATTAAATCTTGTGTGAAAATTGTTAAACTTATACTGGACAAACCTGTACGAATTTAAAAGTAAAAGCAAATATAGAACGTATTAATCGCCTCTTCAGAAAGATTAACTTTTACAAAGTAATATAAAGATCAGAAGAGTTGAAAAATTGTCGAAATGTTTACTAACATCTATCATGTGAAATCGTGTAAGAGACCATTTGCTGCGTATTAAGCGAGCTTCATTTCCATCAAAAGCGATATACTTTCTGCTTATCTCTTAAATCCTGCCAAATATTTCATGATTTTTAGTCCTCGAATTTTTTTTTCCAATAACTGCAACAATCTACGACTAAATTAGCAAAGCCATTTAGGCCTAATTCTAAGATTGCAACGAAAAGCAAAACTAGCCGAATGTATACTAAAATTATGCGAACAGGCATCTGCGAGCACGCATATTCTCTTCGAATGTTATTGTTCTTTTTGTTGCGGATATCAGTTATGCACTAGCAGAAACAATATTAAACATAAAAAATATCTTCGCACATGTTCTATAATCAAAACAATTATTTTCATTGCTAACGCACACAGTAAATTCTATGCAGTCTTGATTACCTTCCCAAATATTCGATGCAAAAAGACATAATACGGTTAACCATGCTCTCACATAAAAAATAAAGTGCTTCAACTAACGTAAAATAAGATTTTTTGTTTATTTTTAAACGTTTCCCAGTTATATTGATTTCTTATTATAAGAACTTCGCACGAAACGAATTTGATTTTGTCATTTTGAATACCATAGGATATTTTAAGATATCCCGCAACCTCTGATTTCGCCAAAATTCTGTCTGGTTCCCTGAACTAGAGTAAACGAAGCATGCTCTTTTGTGAAGACCAAAAACAGTCAAAGAACCTACGATAAAGGCTAGAGGCTAGACTGCCATCTGCAATTATCATCATGACTTTGCATCTCTTTTGATCTTCGAAAAGTTTTGGAAAATACGATGTCACTTTTGTCAGAGAAAGCGATGGATATAGAAATTAAATAAGTGGAACAAAGCGAATCAAAGTTAAGAAGAAGAAAAAGAAGCGATCTATGGAACAAAGGCTTTATTTTCCTGAAGTTTCCCCGCATCCATCATCAACATTCTGGAGAGATATGGGGTGATCCGCGGGTGATGACAAAGATTCGACGGGGGTGGGAACAAGGTTTTCAACCCACATATCTCCGTCCTCATCTCTGTCGCCACCTTCGAATCTCCCCGTCAAAATTCCAGGTGGGTATGAATATTACCAAATTAGCCGTAAAAATAATATCAAATGTTACCTAAAACACACTATAAGTTCAAAAATAGTCAACAATGAGTCCTATTGCCTTTTAGGTCCATCTTAAGCACTCTGGAAATTCCGGGTTGCGGAATAATACATACGCCCTAAGCATCAACTTTGAATACCCCCATATCCCCCCATCGTCACGCCACCCGGTTACGGGCGTGTGGTGACATGGTTAACATTGAAATGAGTGCGATAATCAATTACTTCTAATAGCCGAGTTATTTCTTACCCACCACTCATGAGACGTAAAACATTTTTGGTCAATATTGTAACTTACTCCCCTGGCAAAAAATATTACTGTGCAGGCAAAATCTCAACAATGAAACAGACCCCTTAGACGATGTAGCGTCAGAGTTCAACCATCGACATTGACCATGTCCGCCCTATGATCCATAACTACGTGGTGCATGGTCCGTGAATTAGTTTTAAGTGACGATAGACTTGCGCGCTGCTTCTTCTGCTCTCAATGTTCCCTAACCAACCTTAGTCACTTGACAAGACACAGGCAAGAACCCCAGGCGCGGGATTGGGCGCAGGTGGCTGGCGCGGCCAAAGTTACACTTTGCTTGCCACCTACCTCCCTCGCTCCCCCTGTCCGACGTTTTTCGTCGGCGGGCAACCTGAATAAAGCTTGCCATACCCTGATCTGGCCTCCATGCTAGTTCAGCATGCCCAGTTTGGCCAGCACAGCCATACACAACTTAGGGTCGAGAAACCATGGTCTACATGAACTTTAACTTACTGTCAGGTTCTGTCAAACGCAGCTTTAAACGTAATCTTCCAGCTTTTAAGATGCCAAATCTCATGGCGCCCAAACTATATCTGCAGTTTCATGTTTCACTGTTCCGTGGAAATTGGCTCCGTTAAATGTCTGCGGTCCTAAAAGAATTTGAAATGCAAACGCAGCGGGTAGGTTGCTAAGGGCTTCAGGGACCTTTTTACACCTTTGAGCGCTTGTAAGTGCTCAGTGTGATGCAAGTTTTTGCCAAGCTTCAGGGTTGAAGAAATTTTACATTCGCCATCAATGCTATTTCCGTCTAGGAAGTTTGTCCTTCACTTACTTCTAGTGCATAATGAAAGAGTACTCCTGCCACTCACAATTTGAACGCTTAGATACGGCAACTGGCGTGTAGCATTGGCGTGTAGCAACTTGAACAACAGCATCTTCTGACCTATCAGACCAAGTATGAACATAGTTGATGAGTGCTAGGCTGGTAAAATCGTCTGTCAAAATCGCAGGTCTTCGCGTCGATGGTTTCGAAATGCAAAAATTTTCTACTCACTGTGAATGCTTTTTTACATGACGCATTTTCTGTCCTAGATAGTTGTTAGCTTTAGAACTCAACCTTGAAAAACCCGCAAAAAAGATGTCACTGGACGTAATCTGCCAACCAAGTGAAGTTTCAAGAAATAGCTGTAACTTTAAAGGATTGCCTAAAATGGATTGATTAGAGAACGATCTAAAGGCAGAAAATAATAAAAAAATAAGATACATAAATCATACAGAAAAACTGATAAATATTTTTTAAACCTTTTATCATTGGTCTTTGCAAATTATCCGAGTTATTGTAACATGGTTATACCGGAAACAGAGGAGGTAGATATGTGTATTGTGCAAAGGTTTTTTTCCAATTAATGCATGATTTAACGTTTTCTTATTATTAGGCATTACAAAAGGTTTGCTTGCTTGGATTATTTGCTTAACACAATGTTTGTTTTATGCAAAACTGCGTATGTTTAACAATGCTATTTAATGGAAATTGCTGCGACAATAAGGATAAGGTAAAACGTCCTTGCCCGATTGTGAAACTTAACCAAGCATAATGGTAAAACCTAGCTTTTTAAAGTGGCTTTTAAAAGCGCAACGTTCCACCTGAAACGAATCCATCGAAATTACGACTGATCTGTTTACCAAATTTGCGAATTTTTTATCAAACAAATTATATGAAATTCAGCCAAAAGTTTAAGCACACTAGTTGCGCGCCAACTTTAACTATTAAATAACATTCTATGAAACTAAAGACAATGGCAATGTAAGCTCATCAGGAGGTTTTTTCTTGAATCATAATCTGTGTCGCGCACCTTAGACTTTGGTCTTCCCGAAACAGAGCGGCTTAATTAGAAATTTCAGTGTCATTTTCTAGTAGGCATTAAACGCAAACACCGTTTCAGAAAAACAAAATAAATATTCGTAAAAAAATACTCCTTATAAAAGCATCAGCTGTTACTTATGGTGACAGGTATTAATTAATATACCCTTGCGAAAGTAAAACGAAGTGAGCAATGAGTAAGCAAGCCGCCGAATCCACTGCATGCCCCTTTTGGGCTTTCCAGTCCGCTACACATTGTAAATTGTCGCTGAAGTATGTCAAGTGCGATTTTAAGATCAGCTGCAACTAGTTTACCAAATTATGACTATCCTGCACGCTTTATTCAGAAGTATAGTGATTCTCTACGGCCAAAATTGCCACAACAATCATTTCCAAAAAAGCCGGTTGTTTTGTAAAAAAGAAAGGACTTACAACGCAGCAAAACTCGTTTTATTAAGTCCCACAAAAAGCATTCCAGTAAAACAGACAAGGGTTGCCTTGCCTTTGCATGCCACTTCATATAGTGCGTACGAATTCACATGTTCTTGTGGATGCAAGTACATTCGGCGTACGCAAAAGCAACTGGCAGGTAGGGCCGTGGAGCACTTCCCAAATGACTTGTAAAGCAAGAAGACATAGGGCCACGGTCCTCTATTACCAAGCATCTACTATACAGCGGTCATTCTGTCGACGTCAAAACAGCCTTTTAAGCACCTGTTCGGGCCCAAGCAAATCGAACCCTGCGCTATTTGGAAGCTGCCTAAATATGGCGGAAAAAACCGACCACTGCAAGCAGCTGCCCCGGTAATTGGTCAGTTAATTTAATTCCCAAGTGTTTTCGTTTACTTCCCTCACCCACTCACTCTTACCTCCTATACAGTAACTTAAGTGTCCTTTATTGATTATTATTTAAACTGAACCACGGTGCCTCCTGTTTTTCGATAATTCCTGTGAAATTTCAACCTGTTGTATGTTTTCTTCGTTATCATTATCACCGTGGAACCAATGTTTTAACTACTCCTTGCTAAACAACTACAAAAAGCTCTGTTTTAACCCAGATAACTGTTCGGATAAAGAGTAGAAATCGGCTTACATCTTAAGTCTCAACAAATAGAAACAATGCCTCTGGTCAATTTTTATGGACAAGATCCGCATGTTTCTAAATTTCGCGGTAAAAGTGAGGAGGAATGTTTCTTTAAAACAGTGTATCATCGTGGGATGTTCAGGCAAAAGGAAGTAAGTTATAAAATAATACCAAATAATAAAGTTGGTGACAAGTATAACATTGTATCGATCTATATAAGGTTTCTGAGCTTCTAGCATATCTTTTGTTTTGCAGTTTGAAAAGCTTACATCAAACGAACCCCAGAAATATCACGATACTAGAACGCCTAAGACTGAAGTGCCCTACGTTTTAAGCCAAGCGATTAAAGATAATGCAGCCATTTTGAGAAGGCAAACGTACTTAACTGAAGCATCTGATAAAAGCTGCTCATCGAAACTAAAACACTAGGAAGTTCCATCAGTTGAACTTTAATGTTAACGAACTGCGCAGATAACCGAAAACCAATATAGCAAACAGTATGTTAACGGAGAAAAACGGACTTAAGATTATGCTGATCTGTAAAAAGTACTTTTTAATAGCATTTTTAACCCGATGTTTACGATTCATGATAAATGTTTTGATGCTTGTTAATGAGGCGTGACAGATTTCCTCAATTCAGTAGGCTTAATTGTGGAACATTCGCAGCCTTGGTTGGAATCAAATACGCATAGCAGCGCAGCCAACTTTCTATCATTGAGCTATGAGGATCGCCATGCGCCGTGAGTTTACTCACACTTGGGTCGACTTTACTCGCCCAACTTACCGCTCGTATGGAATCCAACATCACGGAACAGCAAATTGACTGCTTAGGCAGGATTTCCTAAGCAATCTGCCAGAATGACTACTAGGCTCACTCAATTTTTACTGGAGTTTGGCACTGCATACCTGAATAAAAACACTTCAATTATTGTCTGAGTAGTAGTAACCCATTGACCACCAATAATATCTCGCGTATGAGGGTTGTTCAGACCTCACGATTTGAGGTGAATGGGCAAAAGTAGCTTTTGTGGTCCCACACATAAACCCACTGTCCCAGCATTTTGTCCTGCAAAAATGGTGGTTAAAGAGTTTTGTGAGGCGAGAAAATAGGATATGCAGAGAATGAAATTTTAAGAAGTAAGTGTAAAGTGAAAAAATGTAGCCGAAGTTGCTTCCAGCGGCTGCCGGGAGCAGGTTGCTCCGCATGTAAATTGAAGGTGTGCGGGGCGCTTCGCACCGTGCACTATACTTATCTAACGCCAGAACGGTAAATCGAACCACAGCTTAGTTAAAGTAGACGACCTCCATCTCTTGGACAATTTAGGAAACCTGCAAGTCGATAATCGGGTTTTTCCGCAATAAGTTAACTTATGTAAGGAAAATGTACAGATATAGATCAAAAACACTTCTAAATGCAGTAAAATAAAAATATATTTAGCATTTATTACAGTATATTCCACTGTGTGTCCTAATTCCTCACCCTTAATACCCAATAACCACCGTTTTCATAGGAAAACATACTTGTTGTAGAGATCAACGAATGATGCTAAATAAGCTACTTTTGCCGGCAAATGTTCATTTCCCAAGTATGGATACAGATCAAGAAGAAAAAGGCGTGTCGTTCACCGGAATCATAGTGTAAATAGTATGAGCTTTGGAACACTTACGTCGGAATTGCACACAACACCAAGGCCACCAAGCACAGCCGGGTCATGAGAAGAAAGGCTCGATTAAATTTTAATGAGCAGTTGAACGAAGTGTATCGCATGCCATGTCTAAGCTGTCCCAGAAATTACACGAGACAGACTGGATGCATGCTGGGTTCGTGCATACACAAACAAAAGTTGGCTGTTCGAGGGGGTAACGTATTATTGCAGGTGGCGGGCCACATCTTTGAGATGGGTGACGAGTTCGACTTCGCAGCTGGCAGGATAATGCACCACGCCGGCGGCAAGACAGACCGAGAATTGATTGAAGTCGGGGCCTCAAAGGAAAACTCAGTCGATCGCTTTATCGATCTGGCGCTGACATACGTAATCCTGGGCAGACACCTGCATACTTATGGCATTAGTGGTTGAAGACATGACTAAGTAGGTTTCACATATCTACGCGTACTTGTTAATTCGATTTCTGAATTACTGAACGAGCTCAGATACATTCGAACTTCTTTTTTTACTCGAAAAAATGTAACGCTTTAATTACTTTACAGATGTGTCAAGCGGTTTAACATTTTATTTTAGCCAAATGTCCTCACCCAACCCTCGTCATCCAAGTCAGAAGTGAATTTGGGAATAACATGTGACGCTTGTCCAGAGTATTGTAATAAAAAATCCAGTCTGCAATTATACTAATGGCAATTTAAGTAGGAATGCACGCTGATACGACTTCCATATGGTTCGGTAACACCAACCAAAAATCCTCAAGTGACAGCAGCGACAATTTCGTTTTACCGCGTAAAAACGTCACATCTTGGTCCTACCTAATAACTCGGTTACCGTAAAAGGTTAAAGGACATAGACATGTTGAACATAACCGAAAGGAAAACTCTCAGAGTAGAGACGAAATCAAACCACGTAATTAAAACTAAAGCTTAAGTAGACTTATGAATATCTGCAAAGCACATCATGCATATTTCATCTTCAAGAAACATAAGTTGCGAAGGAACAAAAAAAGAATGCTCGAGAACTTTAAAATAATGCAACTTCTTTTCACGCAAGAGGAAATGTGAAACTACACTACGGTCAGAGATTAGATTGTAAACACGCAGTTAAAATCACACAACCCATGACCATCTCTAAACACACTACTTAAATATGTCCTGCAGGCATTCATAGAACTAGGACGACAGCGTGTCGATCACCAGATCAATTGGTTTTATTGTTCTAAGCTTTCAAATCCTTACAAAATCTCCTCTTTAGAGATCAGAAAGTAACCAAATAGAGGGTAAATGTGGTGGCTATAGGCCAATCAACTGACAGAAATCATCAGATTATCAAGGGGTTAGAAACAACAATCTAAAAAGGATGGGTGCCAATACGCCGCCAGGTGATGCAATCCGAAAAGAGACTGCTTCCTACAGAAACCTCTGCAGTCATCTAAAAGATACTTTGCAAAGAGGAAGACTGCAATTACGTTAAAGAAACAGGCCGCAAATTGCAGACCCACTTACACCAGCGCAAACTAGTGGCCCGGAGACTTGACCCAAACTCGCATTGGCAGCACATATCGCAGAGACAAGCCATGACTTCGATCTTGAAGGAGCGGGTATCGTAGGCCAAGGAACCTCGAAAGCCAAAAGGCTGACGCTCGAGGCATGACACTCAGATGCCTACACGGTCCACAGGCATCAAGACCTGCCGGTATCCTACAAAGTTTTGCGCCATTATGTGAGAAAAAGACGGAACGAAGCCAAACCAAAAGTAAGCATGACAAGCAAAGATTACCCCACAACGGATCATCCGGAAGAGGAGGCAGGGTGACCTGGACCCTCTACCGGGTGACAAGGCGGTACCATAATTGCTGTTCATGACCCACTGACTCCCTGACAGATAATTGCCACCCTCATCCATCCTTTTTCGATTGCTTTTTCTAACTCCTTGACAACCCGATAATTTCTAAAAGTTGAGGGGCCTTTGGCCGCTATAATTACCCTCCTTTTGGCTGTTTTTTTATCTCTGAAGATGGACTCCTGTAAGAGTTCAAAGGCTCAGAATAATAAATCAATTAAGCTGATGCCCGACACGCCTTTTTCCGCGTCCATGCAAATACCTAGACCACGAACCTTCTCAGTAAATCATTTACAAGACTACTGTTATAACACTAAAACACCCAAGCTATATTAACAAATTAATCGTGCATTAATGTAAGCGAAAGAAAATAAAAAAAATATTTTGATAAATTTTCATTGCTTACAGCTTTCCAGGAAATACCGAGAAATCTGCAAGGTATTTCGAAAGAGCCAAATCACTTTCCTGAGGTAAATAAAATACGAACAGCTGACTAAATGGAGCAAATAAGCAAGCTTAAACTTCGAATATCTGCTTTGAATATATTATAATTAAAAGTTCGCCAACATTTTATGTGCTGTAGAATATTTTGCGGTGTAAGATGTGGCATTTCTTCAGTCAATCGGCGGTCGCAACCTGCAGGCATTAAGATAACGCATAACCATTTCTGAGGCCTGACCTCGGCAGAGGAATGACTGGGACCACAAATGTGGCTAGCTTAAGCTTGCAGGTTTTCCTCCCACGTGTCCTTAAAATTGTTAACTTCAGACTGAGCCCTTACACCAAACGATCGCATGTCTAACCCTGCACACGTCAACAAACACGCATAGGTTGCAGTCGGATAAACAGCAAACTGTTACTGTTGCACTTAAAAATGGACACAAACAAATATCTTGCTCATGCAACCTGGGAATAACCCAGTGTCAACAGCCTTGACCATCAAAAAGCACAGTATGGCGAGTCCTGCAGGCAAAATTAATGAAAAAAATTAACTTGGTAGTTAAGCATATATTTGGACAGGTTATTCTGATTAACTGAGTGGATATAATAATTAGAAAAGCTTTCGTTGGGAAAAGTTAAAGTAATGAAGCGAAATAGGCACTAATTGTGGCTAAGTCATAAGAAGGTCTTTACCAAAGAAATGATCTATGCTACAAGGTACAAGAGAACCAAAATGTTTATTTATATGCATTGCGCTATGGAAGAATTCCAGAATACGTAAAAAGTGAAAAAAATATCCCTTCCAGAACTGAAAAAATTTGCTGTTCATTATTATTTCTAAGTTTTCGTAAAAACATTCACGCCAGTAGGTGAGTAATGATCACAATTTATAAGCTTAGACACGCTACATGCAGCACTCGCCATACTGTAAGTCACATGACAGAACGTGACGCTATTATTTGCATTTGCTGACTTAAAATAACGAAAATTATCTTGTTTGGTTTTGTCTAAGGAGACCACACATGTAAATATGGTTCCTCACTGCGCAACGGGCTGGACGACTACTATCTGACGAAAAAAATCCCTATTATGTTCTGCAAATCAAGAGCAGTAGTGCCGTTGTGGACTGCAAACATATCTTCAGGCAATACAGTAATATAAGGGAGGGTCGAGTTCACGAAAGTTTTAGACAAACCAAGCAGTAGTAAAAAGGGGGAGAAAGGGGGGAGAGGTGTAAAAGGATCAAGGGGATCAGATTCTAGTCTTAATTGGGGACAGAGAAATGGGGTGGGGGAAGAGGGGAAGGGTAAGGTGTCAGACAATTAGTTCATGCCATCCAGTGGTCCTCGTCTCGGTTTTTTTTTAGGTTGTGTGAGGACGCAAGGTGTCAACGTCTTGAGACTGTGTCGGTGGCCTTTGGATGCTTGATGCCGCTGTCTCATCATTGTTTCGCGGCGTAGTAAGAGGCGTGAGGGCAGATTTTGAAAAGGCTTTTGGCCACGGGAGCCTTAGGGCCGCTACAAATGCTTTCTGCACACATAAAATTGGGTTTGTGAAGCGAATGGCGACTGCTTCTGCCATCGCAAGTATCCGCTGACGCAGGAACTTAGAGTGTGTAGCCGGAACTTTGTAGACGACTCTAAATGCTTGGTTGACGTCTACCCGATAACCGCTGTCTACCAAGTGAGCCAGAATTGCGCTTGATATTGACTCAGTTTCACCTCTGTTTAGCCACGCAGGGTGATGCTCTCTCATGCGCTTGGATAGACGTCTAATCGTTCGACCAATGTAACTTGCCCCACAGGAGCATGTAAAGTTGTAGATACACATTGATGTGGTCTGGAATGGCAGTCTATCCTTGCCTTCAAGGCGAAGAAGTGGAGTGCTTGAGAACAATAATCTTAACGTTGCTGCTGGATATGTACGCGCGATTGCAGCGTTCAGACAAAGCTGTAGAAGTTCGCTTGCTGGATCACCTTGAAAAGGCAGTGTAAGAAATACGATTTTCTTCTCAGCCGTCGGTACCTCCGGTCTTGGTGGACGTTCCTCCATAAACTTATCGATGAACTTATCGGGGAACCCATTTTCTTGTAAGGTATTTTTAAGCAGTGCGAGTTCGTCCTCCAGTGTCTCTGGAGAACATATTCGTCTAGCTCGGTTCGTGAGGCAGCGGACTAGGCCTCGTTTCTGACTTAGTGGCACAAAACTGTAGAAGTTAGTGTATTGCACTGTCCAGGTCTTCTTACGAAATACACTTCTAATTATTGATCCATCAGATCTTCTACTAAGGAGGACGTCCAGAAAGGGGAGGCACTGTCTGTCCTCTATTTCCAAAGTGAAGGTTAACGCTGAGTGCACCTGATTCACTTTATCTAAGAATGTGTCAAGCTCAAGTCTTCCGTCTGCTATTATAAATATATCATCCACATAGCAAGCATAGGCTGGAAGGTCTTTTATAATAGGAGAAAGTTTGTTGCTCTCAATTTTGCCCATGAAAATATCGGCTAAAAGAGGTCCAAGCGGTGATCCCATCGCTACCCCATCGATTTGGCGGTAAAATTGGCCATTAAAGCTGAATTGCACGTTTAAAGTGCAGCTTAAGAGTAATTGCTTCATGTCTCCGATCGGCATGCCGATTGGGAACTCTTTTTTAACAATCTCGTCACACAAAAATTCTATGGTTTCTGTGAGGGGAATGTTGGTGAACAGTCACGCCACATCTAGGGATAACATCGTTTTACCGTTGATATTAGTGTTTCTTATGGATTCGACGAATTCAAACGTGTCCCGTAGGCTATGCGGTGCTATTTGGTGCCGAATCGGTTTCAACTTTTCTGCCAGCCACTTTGCAATTTCATGATATGGTGAGTTGCACATATCCATTATTGGCCATATTGGAACGTCTGGTTTGTGAAACTTTGGCAAACCATAAAGCCTTGGGGGAGCTGTGCCTGTGGGTTTCAGCGCTTCTAACTCTTGTTCACTAAGAAAACCTCGGTCTTTCAGTTTCCGAAGATAAGTAGTGAGTTGAGTTTCTATGTTCTCCGTTTGATCCTTATTCTGTCTTTCCCTTTTGAACTTAGTTTCGTCAGCCAGGATTGATTCAATCTTTGAGACGTAAATACTTTTACTCATAAGAACGAGACCAGAACCTTTGTCCGGTTTTGTCATGAATATATAAGTATTTTGGCGCAAAACTTTGAGCTTCTCCAAATGCTCTTTCGTGATGTGTCCAATACTTAACGGTTTAGTTCTAAGATATTGATAGCAGCAATTAACGAGTGTAGATTTGAAATACTCTGCCTCCTCTGGCGTTGTAGGTACTAAGTCATGTGTTTGACTAAAAAGATTTTCGAATTGCACTTCTGCCCCTAATCTGTTCAGCCTTCTATTAGAAAAACAAAATTTGTGGCCTAGGGATAGTATTTTAAGCAGGTGTTTGTCAAGCGTCATGTTGGTAAAATTATGTACGTACCGCTCCGGATCACTTGGGAATGAGGATTGAGCCTTCGTCGGATTGATACTGCGGATGTGTTTTGTCCGTTTTACTTCCATACGTCTTTGATTTACAGTCTGTACGTAGCTGCTGAAGTTCATTCTTTCTTCATCGTTTAAGTCATCCAGGACTGCCATTCGTTGACACAAGAATTTTCTAGAAATCACAATCCGTTTTTGAGGATTCAGTTGCTGGAACAACACTTTTATTCGCCTGATGCTTCGATGTCCGTTGCAGATTCTTCATCAGAGACATGAACAGAAAGCAATAGCAGTCCTTTAGTCCAGTTCTCCGTCTGTCTCAAAATACACAGCGCTACAACGTGCTGAAAGGTATTTAGGGATACTATTGTGCAATGATTATCGGAGTTCAGGTGGAGGACTGGTCGGGACATATTAGCGGATCCCACACCTCATCGGATACTTAAAACAAAGTAACTGTGCTCTAGTTCAATTAAAAACGTTAATTTGAATGCAACTGGCTTAATAGGCCATTTCGTATTCTATTCTGCTGATGGTCATACAAGCCCGTAACGGTTTTTCCATGGGATAAGCAACAAATATGCTAAATGCCTAAATTTCAAAAAAAGGCATTTGTTTTTTGCATGTCGCGTAGGCGTTATGCCTGTCGGCAGGGCGGCTCACGCCATCGACTGTAAAATCACAACCTTAAGTCTACATAACGGCAATGACATTGCAAGAAGCAGCCACTGCTGAATTGTAATGTTTTTAATTTCGTGGATACCGTAAAACGCAAATGGGTGTTGAAGGGGCTTTTCAAGGTGAATCTGATTGACGCACGAAAACAGCAATAATAAAGGGCAGAAGATGTCGTTGAGTAAGAGGTTAATAATAAAATTACTCTCCTTTATAACATAAAACGACATAAAAGTACTCACATATAAGGTAACATATTAAAGGTGATACCTACTTGTTTAAATGCATACACATTTGCTTGATAACATAGACTTAAAAGCAAATTCGCATAAGAGCAGCATTTACAGAATTTTTAAGATGAACAGTTAAATTGCTCATATGGCTTTATAGATACCCATTCTCAGACGAGTAAGACCATATGCCACAGGATGTGATGATAAAATTATTTGTACTGAACGTCAATAAACTAGGAATTTTACAGTCAAACGTGTACAATAATATTCAT
This sequence comes from Ligula intestinalis, assembly GCA_036362985.1. Lineage (NCBI taxonomy): Eukaryota > Metazoa > Platyhelminthes > Cestoda > Diphyllobothriidea > Diphyllobothriidae > Ligula > Ligula intestinalis. Next base: position 28,539,039 of record JAYGXS010000006.1, on the reverse strand, counting down.
GTTAAGGTCTTATTTTCAGCCGTTTGAAATCATACACGGTTCTACGCCTTCGTCTTGAAATATTCTTTATCAATGATTTTCGATTACTTTGTTATTTTTCAGAAGAAATATTCACTATAAAAGAAGGGACCATCCAAACTGTCTGATGAATCAGAAAAAAAACTAACTACACATGTGATCCGATCACTGGCTACTTTATTGCTAAACCGTGTTTCAAAAAATGAGAGTGAGGTCAAATAAAACAAAAAGCGAAGCAGTCTCAAAAACTTTCGATATTTAGGTATAATGGTTGCATTTTCAACGAGAAGGTATACCAACCAAATTCAGAAACAAAAATCCGTTTCAAAAATATTTTTGAGACATTCCAGTCCTGATTTTTTGTCCTTTAATTGGTATCTACTGATTGTAGCAATGAGTTATGAAATGCTTACCGGTAATTTACAGATAGTAGGTACTGATTCATTTTTAACCTGTGCAAGGTACACCTCAGTTTTTCAGTTTTTTTATTAACCTTGTTCTTATAATTACTGCAATACATTTCCAAAAAAATCTCCTCCAGGCCCTATTAAGGACGTTAGTGCTGTTGCCAGGCTATGCGAGGTACCTGAAGCCGATCTTTCTGAGTGGGTTTAAGCAGGGGGATCAGAAAATCAAAGGACAGTGACGTTTGGTTAAAACGAATGCGAATGTATGCATATTATCACTACTGACAGAAGCAAAGGCGACTAAAATGAGAATGGCTTGTTAATTGGACATCAGCAGTCTAGTGCATGAACTCGAGTCATGGAGGTTCGGAGACCAACTTCGTAAAGTTTGGGCCACACGCTCTTTGTCCTAAATGCGTATCGGCTGAAGTGTTACAATTTCCTGCTGATTGCGAATCTTTAACATTTATGGACGTTCTGCAATGGTTGATATGACGTTTTGCAAATTGATTTGTGCTGTATCCTCGAATAAGCTCCATTTTTTAATTACATTTCTTAGGCAAAGGTTGAAATTCGATTAAAATATGACACATGACATGTGGTATGCGGTAAGTTATCTGAAAAGTATAACTGGGAAAACTACCAGAATCTGCAAAAAATGAATATACGCCACTACTTAATAAGTACGAACTGGAAAATCGGTATCCTAAGCAGTATATTTCTGTAGAAGGTGTTCTTTGGAAAACGGTGGCTAATTAAGTGAATTTTCGACACTGACTCACCAGGTCGTCTTCAGCCAATACAGTTAATCCAAAAGAATGCCTAACAGTAGCTCATAAAAAGAGTTGGGGTAAGAGTTCATAATCGCCACCCGCATGTGATTATGTGGTCAGTGAGAAAGAACAAGTTTGCCACTGGTATGTGATTATCCCGTTGTTCAGTAACTAATTGTCGACCGCATTTAATTGTGCAGTCGGTGGTTACGGGTTTTTTCTTCGGTTAGTCCGGGTAGGCTGCAGTCTCTTCTATGCTTCCCCGAGGTTGGTGTACATCACGTTCAATTCGACATGCCTATTGATGCATGAGTCCTCGGAGTTGATGGTTTCTAAAAACTCGCGATCTATGTTAGATGGACAAGAGTTAAAAATGCAAGTTTTGTCCCATGCCAATTGGTATCTAGTTTCTGATGTGTGCATGACGACGTTGGACAAGTGATATCAACTCTTTAACACTCACTGATGTTCACGTAAGCGTGTGGAGGTTGATTTGTCTGTTTGTCCGCAATAAGATGTAATGCAGCTACCGCAGGCGACCTTGTAAATGACTTCTTTTCTATCCATATAACCAAACCTATCCTAAGGATACACAAGCTGATTTCGCAGATTATTCGTGAGTTTGTGCGCAAGTTGGGTTTGATGATTCCCCAGGTGTATTTTAATGAGTTCAGACACGTTCTTTATATAAGAAAATGGTCGCCAAATTCTCGCATTGGGCCAACCTAGTTCATTTTTGTTTTTGTTTTTAACCGTTGTCGTGTCATGCACCGACGCACGAACTCTCTGGGGTAAACGTCCTTTAAAAACAGTTTGAATTGGTAATTTACTTCGGCTTGCTAAAATTCGGGGCCGGAAATGTATGTTCTTGCTCGATTTATTAGGGGCCTTTCAGCGCTCCGTTTGTGAGCAGCAGGGTGGTTCTTCCCTTAATGAAGGATGACGTCCGCATGCGATTTTTTTTGCAGTAAACTGATGTCTGGACTGTTCAGTCGGTGTTTTGGTCTACGAGGAGGATAGGGATGGGAGTTTATTTTCGAGAATGAACGGTATACCAAACATCGTTGTGTTAATAGTAATGTTAAGTGTTTCGAGTTGGTCCCTTTAAGCAATGAAAAACGTGTCATCAACATATGGTAACCACAACTTGGAGTTAACTAATGGAAGGGCCACCACTTTCCATTTTTGCAGTGTAAATTTAGCTAAAAAACCTGATATGGCTGATTTATTTCAAACAGTCAACATTCCAACATCTTTTGATCTAGCCACGAATTTTGTATGCCAGATATCGCGAAATATTGAACAAAAAAAACTTCGGAATGACTGGAGCAGCAGGGGTGTCATTTGGCCATTTAAAGTTCTGCATGGGTCTATCAGTACAATGCTGCACCAATTCAATACATTTTGGTTAAACAAAACGCGACAATAGTTAGAATTGACTTCTTATAAATTACCAGAGTCTGCGTTGCAAAAGCTGTCTGCTTTGTCCTAAAATCAGAAAGAAAAATCGATATCATGTTAATGGAGCTGGTGCTAGTAATCTTCGTCTCCAGCAGTTGCACCAAATTTGTCATCGGTGAGTCAAAGCTGCACTCACGGCTTTCTATTAACCGATACAGGAAATGTATGGCTTTTCCCCAAAATTCATATTTTGCTCAAATATTTGAGTCGCGGATTTTCTCGCCTGCAGAATAGCAGAAACAGTCGAAGTATGCAGTTTCGTTAACTTAAAAGGACCAGTTCTTCCTCTGCTTGATTCTAGTATGCATGATAGCTTCCGAACCATTGCATTTGACTGTGAGATGGTTTATGCTTTCCGTAGCGCATTAGCTATGCTAAAACTGACCAATATATTCAGATATCACAGTCAACCAAAGCTGATTTTTGCAGACAAGCTCATTTTTAGCCTGTCATCCAAAGTTAACGGCTTTTTTATGCGCGACGCTTAAAAAAATAAATGTATATCAGATGGCGCTTTTTCCAAATTTCTCAAATAAAATTAATGTGGACGTCGCTTGTTAAAAGAAGCACTTTCTATGCAGTCAAGCAATTAAGAACCATCATGACCCTTGCATTACATAACTCAAACTACATGCTCTTCACTATTCGTCTTTCTTTTATGCATGCTATGAAGAACAAGTCGCATTGTTTTCATACAAGTGTTACCTGTAAGTGAGTCGCATTTGCCAATTTATAATCCAGATTAATACATTTACGGTATGTTTTAGTATGAACTAAAAGCTAACCATCTTAGGAATATCATATTTACGATTCCTTTTGAAGAATATGCTTGTGCATTTTCTCTGAAGCAGATGCTTAGGTGAAATTAGGCGTCAAAAAATACGCATACATGAGTTTTATTTGCAAGAAAGCAAAAATACTTTTGTTCATATCCGTAGTACTCTTGGGGCTGAAATGATTGCTCCTTTTACAAACCTACTTAAGCAATAAGTTTGAATTGCAAACTGAATTAATTTTACTCTTCCGGAAGAACGTACACAATTAGCACACGCACAGCCAATGTTCACCCAATCAAAATTTCCCCTTTGGTTTTACTTGTTTCGAGAAACGGAGGAGCATTTCCTTTGCTTATGTCAATTCACTTGTCATGGAACCCCACAGCAACTGCATTTTCCGTAGACCGTCTTGTAATGAACTGTGGTAGGCTTGCATATACGAAACGCTTTTAGAAGCTTAATTAAAGCTTCTCTTCAAGAAATTGGTACAAACAGTGCAATTTCTAATCACAAGATTTTATACGAGCGTCAGGTGTTCATTCATAATAAATCACATGCGATAATTTATTAATGCTTCCTATAATGGATATAGTACCATCCATATCTATTGCAAAACATTCATGGTGATTATGCAAATTTTTCCTCAAGTCATAGGCAAAACAGCTTTTTCCTTAAACATAATGTTCACAGCATGCTGTTTAGAAACCTTGAATTCAGATGTAACAGTCAGCAAATTCGGCAATTAAGAAACAAGGATTAGCAGCTTAAATGCGACAGATCTGTTTTCCTGAAACTGTCTAAGCAGAATTTCAGAAAATGCTGCACACACTAATTGCCAATTGATACCTGCAAAGGTTCATCCTCAGAAATGTTGGAGAACGCACCAAAAAGACTGCCACCTTAACTGTGGAAAAAAAGACGTGTTCATCAGACTGCCTTTCTTAGGCAATGCAACCAGTGAGCTGGTCAGACGACGCTTGAGGACTGTAATCACAAATGCTTCCCAGCGGCAATTTTACAGGTGCTCCTCATGAACTCTCCCCTCATACGATTGGGAGGTAAAGACCGACTCCCTTTGAAGGCCACATTAATGTGCATTTACTCTTTCCCTTGCTCCAGTGGTGCAGGATAGCTCAGCCGTACAACGAGGCATCCAAAAAAAGAGGGTACGTGAGCACATACCGACCTGGCTAATTAAAGGTAAAAATAGATCGATCTTGAGTGCTATTCTCGCACATCTTGTCGATTTGAACCATCGAACCGATACTTACGAAGCCTTTCAGGTGGTCTACAGGACACCATATAATTTTCCATAGGCCTACGCCAACGGATGCTTGCAACAGCCGAAGCAGTAGCCATAAGGCTAGCTAATCCAGTGCTGTGTTGTCAGAAGACTCTGAGACAAGCTCTTTCACTCCCATGGCCTAAACCGACACCAGGTGGCGGTAGCATTTCACTTCTACCAACTAGCGACAGTCCCTCAACCAACACGCTGACATGACCTACATGCGCACACTGAAATAGTCCGCGTTGGCCAAACAGCACCCGTGTTAGATAGTTATTGGATTTTCTACCTATTCAAACGTTTATCGTTATACACAGCGTAAATTTCCCTTGCAAACGTTTGGCCTGATGAAGAGTTGCTGCAAACAATTGCTTGCATTAAACTGACTTTTAATTAAGAAACACTTAAAAAACGTATGTATCAACTCTCATTAAGTAAAAGCTTTAAAAAATGCGTACTTTGTCACTAAATGTGTACAAGAAGGAGTATTTTGGTGCATATTTTCGATAAAATATATCAACATTTATACATGCGGTTAAAATATGTGATTAAAATGCGTACTTTTTAATAGTTGTTTTATTCCAAATGGTTATTTAATAAGCGGTCAGAAAAAAAACCTGTAAAAATCCGGCCTCCTGGCGTGACTGGAAGGACTTGAGATTACCCTGCAAAATAATCAGTATTGCTGCCCGAGGTACATGCGGTCTGCAAGTTATTACCAGTCCTTAGCAAATTGCCGCATTTGGCTTGCAGCCACCGCCATATTGTTCAAACTAACAGCGTTTTAGCGCGTTTATTATTCTGGAGCGTGCACATTAAGGAATAATAGACCTTATATGTGTTGATATGCATACTGGATGGAAAAACGTGAAGTTCAAGTGTCATATTTGATCTCAGTGATCATTTAGGTGTTCTAATTTTGTAGCTTTTTGCGTATTTGAATGTAAATTCAGCAAAAGTATGAACATTCAGTTAGGTCGTATTACTACAGAAAGCTAATAAATCAGAAATTGAGATGCATAACTGTCAATTTTCATAATCGTTCAATTGTGTTATCGCGGAAAATAGATAGCTTTTTTATGCATAAACCAGCAGGGCTAACGTCATGAAGAGATATGGCCATAGAACCGTTTGTAAGTAATTTCTGCAACAATATTAAAAAAATTTCAGATTTGAATCATAATTCAAGGTAATTATTTAACAGAATGTTTGCAGTTTTTCTGACACACCAAGGCACTAGTATGTTTCAGATCCCTTGTGATTGGCTGAATACCGATTGGCTGTCACGGCTGACTTAAAACCACTCCGTCGTAGCTCGAAGCAAAGCTGAACAGACTGCCATTTGCGGAGAACACCATAACAAAAAGTAAGAATTTGAACAATTTTAAAGTGTTATAGCATTTATCATTGTGGCCCTGCAAGTCCTTAGTTTTCCTTGTACTTCAATGCAAGTTTTGGTTTTAAACGATGCTAACTATAAGTTGAATTTATGCACCCATTTTGTACACAAAAACTGATTTGATGTATTAAATAACCTCTTACAGTTTAACGCTGATCACCCATTACATAACATATGCTTTTGTTGCTTTTTTTTCAAAAAACAGCTATGATTTCCGCCATGGAAACACTTGCATAGTTTTGAATTGCACAAGCTAATAATGTCTTGTAAACTGCGATACATATTTCAAAATTTAAAGTGGCAACTTAACCCTAAGAAAGCGAATAGGATAAAAGATAAAATGATTTTGTTTTCCTTAAATTTATGCAGTAAAACCTGTGTATATTTTGTATTAGAAGGAATACATTGATAAAAAAATATTATCTTTATATGTCCTTCCTAAAGATTCGGACCAAGATTAATTTATTATTATAACAACAGCAAAAAAGCAAATTATAAAGTCACTTTCCTAAAATTTTAATGGTTGCGGACTGTCAGCACGCTTTCAAAATTCCCAAAATGTTCACTTTTCCTTGACATATAGTTCATAATCAGCCGACTTTTCAAAATAATTTGATTTGCATATCTAAAAAATGCACACGTTTTGTCAATTTACAAACCTTTGGGATAATTTTATACAATTAAACGAAATATTCATTCACCTTTTGCATTTATTTACTGGCGTTTTGCATATAATTACGTTGCACGAGATACTGTCTCAAATAACCGAAACAAATAAGACCTTCCTGGTATATGCTTCCGATTTTGGTGGAGAAATGCAGTCTCTATTACTATATTATACGAACGTAAACCAAGGGGAACAAATACACAAAATTAATTTTAAAAGTCACTTTCACATTCTTAAAAGGCCCAAAGTCATTAAGATCTGTTTATGCAGTACATAGGCGGGAATAGTTTCAAGGATATACTTGGGTCTAGAGATGGGTGTTTCGATGCTGCTTGAATCCCCAAAATAACCATTATTCGGGTTTTAAGGAAGAAAACGCATAAAGTTCAAAGGCATAGACATCAAAATGAAAAAAGGACGCATATATAATTATATACAGGGTAAGGAGGTTGCGTCTTAGCAGCACAGTGTAAAATATACTGCGCTTAAAGTAATTGGGGTAAGTATGTTTTCTCAGCGCTCAGCTAGCTGTTGCAAAATGTTTATTTGACATCTTGTCCCTGATGAATTCAATGGACGTTTATTCCCAGTAAAACTTTAACCAGCAGTCACAACAGCATCTGCTTACTTATGCTTTTCCAACTTACAAGCGATTTCCAGCCAAATTTGCTATCTCGGTGCATAAATATGAGAAATCATTTAAACGGCGACACAACAGTTGTTGAGGCCACGTTTACGCAAAATGCAGATACAGCTTCTGGCGTAGTGTTTTCTAGGGAACATGAACAGGAAGTGAGAGGCTATTTTAACAGGATCTGTCCATTATGCGCCAAAATTGCGCAACATCATTAAGCTTGCACGTAAATCCTTGAACCTCGCAAAGTGCTTACCAAACGGTCCTACAAGTTATATTGCCTGAAGAGAAAATGGTTCATTAAAGGAGGCGTATTTCGATGTATAAATTATCATTCATCATCTAAAAACTAATATGTTTTGCGAAAACTATCAAATCCAAAAATGGCATCACATTGAGGTCGAGACTGTTTGGCGGGATAAAATTGTTCACACGCCGCAGGCAGAAAGATTGGCTGCAGTCTTAAAAAAGTAGATTGTAGTCACAAAATAAATTATAATCATACCTCCTTTGACCGGTGAGTAGGGGCATTGTAACATGACAATAACCATTCGACGCCTGTACATGTCATTACAATCAAAAAACACCTTTGACAATACTGATATTGACGTGATTATTAATGGTATTTTTTTGAGGTCCGCTAGATTGGTAGCTCACGAACTTGATCACCATCCACACTATGAAGCATCGCTTAGTCTTGAATGTTGATATTAAAGTGGTGCGTTCTTTGAAAATGTTATTTCTGCATATGACCACATCTGCCAACTTTGTAGACTTGTCTAAGAAGAGAAATTTGTCACAAGAGAAATGCTTTCATTCAATGAAAGTCTATGAATCACATATTCCTGAGCAAAGAGAGAAGGTTTCTTAAAAAAGTTTCTTACCTTAAAATAATTTAATCAGCAGAAGAAGTGATCAATGGAACAAGAGGTCTACTGTCCTGACGTTTTAGATTCCCT
>JAYGXS010000006.1:28460264-28530260 GCA_036362985.1 Ligula intestinalis | reverse complement strand
GCGGGTTCAAAGCCCGCCAAACGCCTAGAGTTTTTCACACTTGGGTCAACTCAAATGAGGGAACGTTGACAAATATTCCCCTGAATCACCCTAACGGGCATAAAATGGCATTTTTTTCTTGGTGTTTAGCAAATACAATCATCGTCCTGTTTTGTTTAAGACCATTTTTGTCCAATACTCTTCCTTATGGGCATTTTTTATAGTTCATAATTCTGGATATGGTTGCCTTGCTTAAATGAAATTATAAGCTAATGAACTGCGCCGCAGCCCTACGGCTGCCAGCTATCGTAAGCGGAAAGATCATTTTAAAATAGAAAATTACTTGACATCTTCATGGCAAAGCCTAACACGAAAAATGAAATTATGTCATGCGCTCCAATTTCTGCATCAAGCTTACGCTCATAGCTATCGATACGATAAGACCACTTTTCCCTGAAAGTGCATTACTGCATTTTGTGGCACAAAACTTTACGGAATAACAATGAATAATCATTAAAACTGGAATTGTTCCTTGTTTTCTTAAATAAATATGATTCCTCCAACCTAAACTTACTTCCATCTGAACAATTTTTAACAACAGTTTTTAGTTCAGAATAAATATATTTCATGCCTTTTTACTTTTTTGAGGTCCTTCATAGCAACATGCACATAAATACACAGTTTGGTTCTGTCATAGGTAATAGAATAAGAAATTTTTGATATGCAACTTATCGCACCTCCACTAAAAACTAATGACCAATTCTCATAATTAACTTAATAAAAATGGCGAATTTCTTGAAAAAAGCTTTCCTGGGATTAAATCCATTTATTAAATCAAAATAATGTAACCAAATATGCGCCTTACAACCTGGTCAAATTTCGTTGGAATTGAAATAGCATTCTGCAAGTGAACTGAACCATCAAGAGGGCTATTAGCGTAAATCATCTCCATGAGATTGTCAACAGTTATTATGGATAAATATAATGAAACATTTTTCGTATACTAAGCGCTAGCTCTGCTTACTACGCTATGACTAAATTTGATTAGATAAAACCTATAAGCCTGCCATTTTCATATTATTATAGATGCCAGTGTACCTGTGGTTTGCGTTATTCCTAGTGAGAATATTTTTTAAACCGATCCAGCAAAAATGCTTTATCCTCGAAAATGTTGATATAAAATATTCCCCGCCCATTCACTCCTTGTATGCTGATATTTCACCTCCTTATGCATACAGTTTAAGAGCAAAAATTTTTCTCCTTGTCTATCTAAATGGTTATTTTCAATAGTTAGCTCCAATTCGAAATAAAACTGGTCAATACAGTCCTGTACTCAGTAAATATATATGAGGTTTATACTACAGTGCCCGAGAAAGATATTTGTTTCTCAGTAAGACAGTATGGATGACCCCTTTAAAGTAGGCTAATTAATTTTGACAAAGAAAATTTGGGTCTTTACCTTCCACATTTTTTGAAATAATTGGCATATTTTTTGCATGAAATATCCTTTTTTGCACAGGGTTCCACATCGAAACTTACTGGCATAGACTTAACTAAATGACAGAAGGTGAGCTGCGAGGCAGATCAAGTAGCTGCAACTGTTGTAGAAATCGTCTGAGAGACCTCAAGGTGCACGCCTTCCGCTTTCTTGAAGCCACCTCCATCCGCGGATGCAATCGCATTGTAAAATCGGAAAACGCCACTCTGCGAGTGCTATGGACGGCCTATGTCTGTCTTACCACCCTGTTTCTCCACTACTCCATCATGAAACTTGTCCATGAATACATGGAATACTCAGTAAATATTCAAACCTACATCAGTATGGATGCGCCAGCAGCCTTTCCAGCCGTCACTTTTTGCAATCATCAACCCTTTTCCTCCAAGGCACACGAACTCTGGCGCCAGCAGACGGTAATGTCCCCGACACGCTTTAACCAGATTCTGCGAGAGCGTGCCTCCGGCATTCTGAAAAGAGCTATCAGCATTCCGGAGGATGCCTCCACACACATCCAGCTTCTCAATGTCTCCCTCATTCAGGAGGCACTTGTCCAAGGTCTCATCTACGATACCCTGCCCATCTATTACCAGAATCTGCAATGGCCGCAACACAAGGCCCTGGGACACAACTCAAATGACGCTCTGGCACTCTGTCTGCTGCGATATGGCAGCAATTGGATGCTCACGGGACCCGGCTGTGTGGATCCCATGCTGAAGATCCGCCAACAGTCGGATCCTAAGTACTTTAATTGTTACAGTGTAGAAATCATGAAGCATGCCTCCGAGCACATCAATGAACTGGGCCTTATTCTGTGGTTGGGGCCCGACGAGAACTATGGCAAGGAAGATCGGCAAGCCTTCCTCTTTGATCTGTTTGAGCAGGCAAATGGACTTCGTGTGGTCATCCATGAACCGGGTCAGCGTGGAAATTTGGAGCGGGATGGGATCCAGGTGGCACCAGGGCGCATGAATGAAGTCACCTTTCAGACCGTGCAGATGCTGCACTATAATCGGCCAAACAAACCGTGTTTTACAAATCCAAGCCAGCAGTTTACCGATCTTGATGAGAAATACGATTACCAGTTCGATATGTGTCTTAGTAGTTACATACAGAATTTGGTTGTGCAGCGCTGTGGATGTCTGTATGCATACTACCCACGAATCTACCCACCCAATGCAACCCTGCCGTACTGTGGCCAGCTGTTTACTGGGACAGACGGTCTGCTGGATGAGGAATTGATAATTCAGCGGCGACAGTGTGCCAGCTCGATTATAGGCAACGCAGCCGCACTTCGTAAAGAGATTGAGGAGGAGAAGATCTGTCTACGACGTTGTGTTGTCACCGACTACGAGACGCAAGTGTCTGTGGCGCGGTGGAAACCTACCAGTTGGCAACTCTACTGGAGTCAGAAAACATCCAGCCTGTTTGATTCCGCGCTTAACGGTTCGCTGACGTCAGATCAGGCCCGTCTGATTCATCACTTTCTCCAGACGAAGAACCTCACCGATTTCCCCGCGGATCATAAACAGCCCGGATCCCTCGTGAGTGGTGCTTTTGTGTTTGATGACAGGTTTGCCTATCTGGTAATAAGAAGAAAGAGCAATGATACCGTCATAAAGAATGAGCATCTTGTGCTAACTGAGAACGCTCTTTTCAGTCGAATTGGTGGCCTCTGCTCGTTGTACATCGGCATGACATTTGCCTTCTTTGTGGAGATTATTGAATTTATCTACATGACTTGCAGGAGAAGTTGGGGTCGGAAGAATGCTCAGGCAACGCATGTGGTCGCAAAACAAGGTTCATATGACACGCTCTTTCACAGTAAGCCTCCGGATGATACCAGAACGGAGCCCTTGCTGGAGCTCCCAATTAACGGAACTTCGGATTCAATGCCAGCCCGGTTATACTCCAAATCACCCTCTCCCAGGAAGCAGAAACATGATGACCAACTAATATTTCCAAAATACAGCTGTGCCCAAAAGTAAGACGTCAGAGCTTTCTTTTTTATACTGCTATATTCACGAGCAGAAGTCATGACGATTTAAGTGACGAACAGCCTTGCTGTAAATGCTTCATGCTGGCTTTTAATGCTTACGCTCGTTGTAAGACATGCCAAATTTTGCTGTGAACTACGACAAGCACTGTGATCAATAAAGGAAACTAAATAGTCCTGACTTGCTAAACAAGAACATGTGATTTTCTTTCAGGCAAATAAACGGCTTTGTGGGGGTAGGTTACGCATATCTATTTTTCTGCTTTGTAGGCATGATTGCTGCTAGAATGCAAGAAAACAGACGATTTTTTATAATTTGGGCTATGCTATTAAGAAAATAAAACACACTAAATTCAGGTTAATTATGCTCGACGTTACAAGCAGATAAGTCCAGGTGATATGGAAGGGAGTGGGGAAGCAACAGACGGCAAGTAGCAAGAGGGGGAGCGAAGAGAGGAGGTTCGGAAAAATGCCGGTAAATAGGTGGTCATTGCCCATGCTAAGCTAAGAACTTGCAGTAGGATCAGGTTAGCTTGCATTCTTGTATTTTGAAAATAAGTCTAGTTCACACGTCGGGTAGCTACGAGCGCTAGGGTTTACAGTTGATGGATTCCGATTAATTTGTCTCTCTACCTTCCAATCGAAAAGTCGTCAAGAAGATAACTGTTCCAATCAATCGAAATATTGTTTTCCGGTGAGAAATTTAAACAAGAAAAATATCACTATACTAACAGGATGAATCAACGTCATTTAATTTCGCGACCCCTTATTCTCATCAGCTTACGGTTGTTGCCTATTAATAAGTCAATAAAGTGTCCATTTCAGTGCCAGCATAGAAGAGTTCGACTTGCAAAGTAAAACGAGTAGAAGCTAATGCAAGCAAACATGCGAGTCACAAGAAGTAATTGAGAAGAAAAAGTCTCAATCACTGGGACAATACTTTTATTCGCCTGACGTTTCGCAGTCCATCGCGGATTCATCACCAGAGACATTAGCATAAACCGGTAGCAGAAACGGGTAATGCATGCGCAGGAGTTTGCAGTTTTTATCAAATACAGTCATAATTGCAAACAAAAAAGCGACAATTAACGTTAATTGTCTTCTTCCGCGTGGAAAGTTTGCTGGACGGCATGCGGGCTCTGACTTGTTGAAATCGCACCACGCGTGGTGGACTCGGGCGCGATGATTGCTCGGCGATCTGACCCTCCGTTGTTGGCGTAGGATGGCGCGGTTGCCTGTCTTTTCCCCAGGTATCAACTTGCTTTGGCCACATTTAGTCTCAGCACCGAATATGGATTGAGCAAATCATTCCACTTGTCTATGGATTGGGGGCCCATGAACCATGTCTCAAGTAATTCGTGGCTCACTCGATTTTCACCTCTTGCGAGAATTTAGGCCTAATCAAATTTGAATGTGTGGCTGGGTCTCACCGAATTAGTCGCAACTTGAGAATTGACATCATTATAGTGGATCGTTGCCAGCTCGTTGTCTGGCTTTTCTCTCGTAATCTCAATCTGTCTGGACCTCAAGGTCGTTGAGACTGCTGCAAGATACAGGCCACCCACGATGTCCATCAACGGTGTCGAGCCATACGCTATCCACCCACACGCTGTCCACCCGCACGGTGTGCACCCATTCGCAGGCCGACCTAGCCAATGGACCCTCTCTCTCTCTCTCTCTGTTTCCTGGCCTGACGGCTCTTAAACGTCACTTAGGTTTGCGCCTAGCAACGGCGCGGTCACGCCGATGCCGCCTCTCCAACTGGCATCACGATCGGACGCCCTGCAAGACCTGTTGGCAACCTTCACTTTATACCTTATGTAAACAATGCACTGTTTCGTCTACTCTGCCTTCCCAAGACTTCTCCCAATATCCTAAGGAACCGGGCCTCGAAGCCTGTAGGTGTTAGGGTTAATCGTCTTAGCCTTAACTCCTATATCATTTCGCCGCACTGCTGCCGCGTGTTCGACAACTCGCGTCTTGCAATAAGATTTATACTGCCTGAGTTATTTAAAAACGACACCTTGCCCCTTATAAAAGGCGTCACCAGCCACCCTCCCAGTATTATAACTGGCTTTACGCAGAAATAATCTATTGCAGGACAAATATCTCGATTGGCACAATTTTGCTTAATTCGTGGCCTCGGTGGTATTCGAACCCACACAGAAGGGGAGGCTTTTGTGTGGGCAACGATCCATCCTTGAGCCAAGAAACGCACCGTGTACATACAGTTGGATCGACTTTACCCGCCCAACTTACCGCTTCGATAAAATCAATCAATACGGATGCAGTAAGCTGATTGCCAGGCAGGATTTCCTGAGTAGTCATTAAGGATCCACCGTATGGACTAACAGGCTTACCTCGGTCGTTAGGGGATACAAATATACTAACGGCCAGGGCCGCTGAGCACTTGCTATTCAAGCAGGAAGACAGAGTACCACGGTCCTCTGTCGCTAAATATTTGCTTGACAGTGGTCATTCTGTTGACGTCAAAACTGCATTAAGAGTACTTTTTTGGGCCCGAACAATTTGAATCTTGCGTTTCTTAAAAGCTGCATACATATGACGAGCGAAACCTAACATATGCAAGCAGCTTGACCACGTGGTCAACCTCCAATTACCCTGGTAATTGGTTACTTACTTTTAATCCCCAAGTGATTTTCGTTTACTTTCCCTCAATCCCCCACCCCCTTCCTTCCCATACGTTGACTAGTGCAGTGTCCTTAACCTGATAATTATTTGAACCAACCTATGATCTTTGCTGTTATGTCATCCATTCTGCAAAATTTTAAGTGGTTGCATGTACTCTTAGTTATCATACTTATGCAGCGACAAGACGCAGCTATAGAGCTGCCACGAAATTTGTTGACGTGCCAGACAATCAATCAATAGTTTTAATTTTAAGCTGCATTCAGTCACCGAGTCACCAGCCAATCGTGCCGGCGCCTACGCCAAGAGCGAAGCTGATTGGTTCGATGGACATCGTGTTACACGCGTTTTTTTGTCCTAAATATGTTGTATCAACTACACTCAAAGACTTCTGCTTTCGCCCACTTCTTTTCATGCTCTTCCTTTGGAGACTCGCACGAGGCGAAATTATGCGGTGACATCTCGGCTTTGGCAACAGATACACCATGGCGAACCGCATTTGTGCCAGTCTTAAAGGAGACCGGCAAAAGTAGCTTAGGTAGCCCTACTCCTATACCCCTGGTCCCTGCATTTGATCCTGCAAAAACGGTGGTTACAGAGCTTCGGGGTGGGGAAATAGAATAGGCAGAACAGGAAATTTTTAGAAGCAAGTGCAAAGGGAAACAATGTGGTCGAAGTTGCTTTCCGGGGCCATCGGGAGCAGGTTATTCCGCATGTAAATTGAAGGTGTGCGTTGCGCCTCGCGCAGCTGACTATACCAACCTAACTCCAGAGCGGAACGTTGGTTCTCATGTAAGTTGAAGTAAATGACCTCCTAACCATCATTTAATTTTTGTGAAAAATTCTAAGTAATCTGCAGTTTTATAATCAGGTTTTTCTGCAATAAGTTAAACGATAATACAGATAAGGTGAATCTGCAGATATAAATTAACAATGCTTCTAAATAAATTAAAATATAAATGCACTTAGCATGTATTAGATTAAAGTATGGCGAGTTCTGCAGGCAAATTCCCTACGTTTGTAAATGTTAGATTATTTCACACATACCGGCAAGATCGGATATTCGGAAACGCAGAATTTATTCGCGCGAATAAATTTCGAGAGCGCTTTTCAACTGCTTCCGCTCCGCGCATGAACAACGAAATATTAAAAGAACACATCAATTTGAATTTACACAAAATCGATTAAAGCAAGGTCGTATCAACGTGGCAAGTGGCCAAGAGTTATGTCAACTGTTAAACTTGGGACCAAAGAAATGGGGGGGGGGAAATTTAACCAAATAAAGGTGTGGTATGTATTTACCGCAGCAATTGAAGATTGACTACATGGTCTAGTTGCTTACATAGGTCGGGTTTTTCCCGCCGTATGTAGGATGCTTCCATGTAGCGTAAGGTCCGGTTCGTTCGTGCTCGAACAAGAACGCGAAAAGATGTGTAAGTGTCAACCGAATGACCACTGTCTTGTAGGTGTTTTGTAATAGATGAACGTGGTACATTGTTCTCTTGTTTTAAAAGCCAAGAAGGCAAATGCTCAGCAGCCCTGGTTGCCAATTGCCTTTGCGTACGGGCAATGTACTTGCATCCGCAAGTGCAGGTAAATTCGTATACACAGTTTGAGGTGGCGTGCAAAGGCAAGGCATCCTTTGGCCAGTTAATTGGGAGCCTTTTTGTTGAAGTAAGGAAAAAAAGTTCGGCTGCATAGTAAGTTCTTTGAATCGAACACCGTAGTCTTCGCTTGATTGAATTCACGATGTTGTCTCCTTTAAATGGTAAGGAAATAAAAACGGGCTTTCTCGGAACCGACTGGTCCGTAGATTTTGGCCGCAAAGGGCAACTGTATTTTTGGATGAAGTGCAAGGGGTAGCCACGCTTGAGTAAGGCCTCTTTTATGTAAGCAAACTCTGTAAGTAGGGTATCGCTGGAGCAGATATTCCTGGCTCTCTGGAAAAGGTTAAGTACCAAATTTCGTTTCCACTGTAAAGGCACAAAACTAGTAAAATGTAGGTATTGGCCTTTCCATGTAGTCTTGTGGAAAACGGAGCGGAAGCAGCTGAAAAGCGCTCTCGAAATTTATTCGCGCGAATAAATTCGGCTATTCTCTCTTGCTTCAAGTTATTTCCGGGGAAAAATGCTTTAAATTTTAAGTGATTGTTAAGAAAAATAAAATTTGCTCGATTATCCTCAGATTCTAAAGATCACAAAAACAGCTGTAAATTCGATCAATAAATTGAAATATTTTTTGAAGTATAAAAATTAAAAAACCATTTATATACAAAAGGAACTTGTCTAAAGTCAAAATATTTTGTTCAAGTTACAACTTACTATTTATTGAATACTGTGAAATTAAGCGTCTCATCATTTCGCTCCTTTTCAGTGTTTTCATTGATGAGTTGATGAATTGCGCTTCTGTTCGATGTTTACGTCAAATCCTTTAAAAAAGATAAAGTAAAACAGCATTTTTCGAAAAAACGAGCTTTCGGATATTAGTTTTCGTGAAGATGGCCATGTAGGTCATATGTGAAAATGCTTCATAACAGCAAACACATTGTCGAGCAAACAAAATGTCTGCTAGATACCATGCATATTGGTATTCCAAAGGTTAATCTAAAAACCTTCCATGATAGGCTATCTCTTTAAAAATTGTTTTTGTAGGATATTTATCCGACAAACTTCTGTGGTTACTAAATTTTTTTAAGATAATGTCACAGTGGAATTAAAGACTTTTGAGAATTTCTTTAATTTACCTGAAGAATACGATTCAATTCGATTATTGATGAAAAAACCTACTTTCCCCTCTATAACGGATAATTTTCCACCTAAGGCGATAAATTCAACGGGTGAATAAAAAACAGGCCACATATATGACTTTTTTTAAAAATTATTATTCTTAGGTCTGTTTCATTTCTAAATAACGCTTGAGTGGAGCGTATTGTTTACAAAAAACTCTATTTCTACCTGACTTACATTCAATAAGGCCTTGGATAGATTGCCTTTGCGGTAACATACGCGTAAGGCCAGCTGGGCGTTAAAAAAAATTTCTACCAAATACTTTTTGTTACCGCATTCTTTTCAAAAAAGCTTAACAGGAAAGCTAAAAATAATTTTTAAAACTTATATTTATGCATGTTTCTGCAAAAAAGCGATTCCTTTAACTTGACTTTACTTCCATTTGATCAACTTCGCACAAACTTTTACGGTTCTGGAAGGGATTATTATTCCACCTTTTTTACTAATTATAGAATTTTTCTACAGCAAAATGTATATTAGAAGAAAGTTTGGTTTTATCTTACCGTATAACATAAGCAATTTCTTTAATATAATCGTACTCACGATTTAGCCAAACTGAGTGCCTATTTTCCTCAATAACTTTAACTGAGAGGGCAGTTTTCCAAAGTGGAGGCTTATAAATTATTAAATAACCTCTGTTTACCAAAAAAACCTGTCCAAATGTATGCTTAACTTCCAAATTAAATTTCGTCATGGAATTTGTTTGCAAGACTTGCCATACTGTATATTTAACTGCGTATCCTAATTTCCTGCCCATAAAACCCGATAAACACTGTTTTCGTAGGAAAGCATGCAGGTTGTACGGATAAAGGAGTGGGATACATAAGCTACTGTTGCCAAGAAGTCACTGGAGCAAGCCAAGAGACTTTTAGACTATGGAGCATTTTCATCGTAAATCTAATGTAAAGCTCAGTAAATAAAAGAAGAACAAAAGAAAGTTTGTGTAAATTTTATTTCGGTTTTTGGTACCTGCGTGGGTTGTGCATCTTTTCTTGGCCATTTGGACCGGACGAATAGTTGAAAACTAATGAAGAATCCATCATGACTCCTGATTAACGCATTGCAGTGCACAAGCAGATAACCTTTTTTTCAGATGCCACTATCAAAACCTTTTCAAGGTCATAATATTGTCGCGTTTTCACATTCTTCTTTGCGTAATTCATCAAGAATGTTCCCAACCTCCATCGGGACAAATCATTTTATTTTCATTAGTATGTATTTCGTAAAACCCTGCTAGCTAATATCCAGACAACGGAGCAAACACACCCTGATGATATAAAATCGGCTTTATAGGCAAGTGTTGGTGAAACTTGAGCAGTTTCGTACCCATCTAACAGCAACGCAATCTAATCCGCTGCTAAGCGCAAAGGATTAGAATAATTTGCTTCACAGACGGTATTGAGGAGGTGCTGAAGACAATCAAGGACCTGCTTCACAAGAATAGATATCCCGAGAGATTCAGAGCACATAACATGGTTGCAAGACAAATAAAACCAAAGTTATTGTCAGACGAGTCGGTGCTCATCCAAAATGACTTAAAAACTGGTAAAATAAGTAGTACAAGCAGTGCTAGTTATGTGCAGAATATTATTTCCGGATATCACGTGGATTCCAACGAAAACTTTTGGGTGATTTATAAAGTCCCACCGAAATCCCACCCAACCCACTGGGTCAAATTCTGCTAGCTACAGCAGAAACGACCGCTATCAGGCTGACGAAGACGGTCTTACCTGTCCAGAAGAAAAAAATAGTGTCGTCGGAGTATGGGTCACCAGAAAAAGCCGATTGTGTCTTGAACTCAGGCGTCAATTTTTACATGGGGTTAGATGTCGTGTACAAAAATATCAGAGGAAAAGTAAGAAGACTAAGATTAATTAACATAGAAGGGTGCACGCAGTGTAAGCTTAAATGTCAACTGTTTCTTTGCATTTTCATTCAATTCGAAGGACGACCTGGGTAACTAGCGTAGAACATTTATCCAATAGATTTTCATACCCTTTCCATATGATCGACTTGTCATCAAAAGAAGAAGTAGATAGCAAAGTTTGATAGAAATCTGTTTTGGACTAAGCATGCATTCATTTACCGAATCAAAACCCCAATTAAAAGCAAGGATCAATAGCACAAAGATGCACAAGCACCTGAAGCAGCTTGTCCAAAAAAGTGGTCTAAGAAGTGGGACATACCCACCTCTTTGAACTGGGTTTCGTCCACGCCCCGCTAGACATCATCCTCTGGCACTGCAGATCGGTGACATATTCCCTCTCACTCAGTGGATCGTTGTGTGCTCATTCGGCAATTTATAAATAGCCTATATGTAGTGACAGATAATAATGGATAGGCAGGCACTAGTGACCTTAGTTCGATTCAGTGCTTTTGACTCGTCTGGTAAACACCAGCTGTCATTTACATATTGCTTTAATTCGAATTTTAGAGCAACGTTTCCCAAGTGCAAAGTAAAAGATAGCAAAAACAGCAAGATACATTAAATCCATGACATTTTGAGGAAGCTCTTCAGTTGCTGCCTCTCATTGCCTAACGTGAATCACGTAAGAAAAAATACAAATTAAATTCACACAGAAAAATCGATACAAACAACAAGGTCATAAGAAATGGGGAAGAAGCTTATCAATAACATAAGAATTTAAAACACTATGGTCAGCAAAAACGGGGAAATACGTCTGAGGTCAATAGTTGGGAGGGGAAAATGTGTAAACAGGAGCCAAAGTTACCATGGCAGAGTTAGGGTTCTTACATAGGGCGATTAAAACCCGACCTATGTAAACAACTGGAGCATGTAGTCAAACTGAATCTGCCATGGTAACATTGGTTCTCTGTTGACAAATTTCTCCTCCCAAATTTTTTTTTACCTCAGACGTCTTTCATCATGTTTTGCTGACCATAGAGTTCTAACTTCTTATGTTATTGATTAGCCTTTTGGCCATTTCTTATGACCTTGTTGTTTTTATCGAGTTTTCTGTGTGAATTAAATTAGTATTTTCTCTTAAATGATTCACGTTACGCAATGAGAGGCAGCAACTCAAGAGCCCTCTCAAAGTACCATGGAACCAACGAAGCTTGCTGTTTTTGCTACCTTTAAATTTGAATTCGCGGTACTGCGTTGTGGTTTGCTTCTGTAGAAACGTCTAGACGGAATTGGTGGATGTAAGCTATGTTGCAGTCTGCAAACGATTACTGTAAAGGTGCCCTTGCAAGTTTACTGGCGGATCGGTGTACTTGTTTTACTATCAGAAGGCAAGATGGCAGAGTCTTTTACCAAAGAATTTGTACTAGGATTCAAAGCGAGCACATAATCGAGCGAAGAATAGGTTTGAAGTAGACCACGAGTTTAGCACACATATAGCCTTATGAGGAGGGTTTGGCAGATTTTAATAAGTTACTCAACCCAATTGTGAAAAATTCGCGGCCTCATTGGGAGTCGAAACCACACAGCAGTGAAGGCTTTTATGCAGCCAACACTCTACCATTGAGCGAGGAGGCTTTGCGAGAGCAGTGAATTTAATTACACTTGGGTCAGTTAACCCACCCAACCTACTGTTCCTGTGGAATTTACCATTGCAGAAGAGTAAGCTGACTACCCCAGCAGGATTTCCCTAGCCATGTAGCCAGTGCATCGGCTGTTGTTAGCACCCGTTGGCGCAAGCCCTTAGAGAGGGGGGCTGGTGTCCAGTCGATAACCTGTAGGGCTTCGTTAGGATCGACTCGGTGATTCGTACCAACACTGTGTGCGAGAATAGAACTCGAGATCGATCTAGTCTCACGTTTAGTTAACCAGGCCGGTATGTGCTCCCATATCTCCTCGTCCAGGTGCCTCCTTGTTCGACCGATATATCCTGCTCCGCAGGAGCGACTGAAGAGGTAGATGCACATGGATGGGGCCTTCAACGGGAGTCGGCCTTTACTTCCCAATTGTAGGAGGGGAAAATTCGTAGAGAACGCGTTAGTTCCCATGGGGAAAGCCCATGTTAACGTTAGTCTGTACCTTTGGTTCGCCAAGCTTACCACGTAGTGTGGTCTCATGCATGCTACTTTTTGAAATAATTTCTCGCATAAATACTCAAGAAAACGCACCTATAAGCTACTTAATCAGAACACATTCGTCACCCCTTTCTGCTACTGATCTCTGATTATGTTTCTGATGAGGTATCTGCGACGGATCTTGAAATGTCAGGCGAATAAATGTATTGTCCCAGCTATCAAATCATCTTTTTCTCAACACATTCTTCAGCACGCATTCATCGGCTGGTCATACTCGAACGCAGATGATGCATCAGCCAAGGCTGGAACCCGTGGTAGGTTGATGAGAGGTCCACCGCTCTGACCATTTTGCCAATGGAATCTTCCGGTGATTGTTTTAGCTTACTGGTCTATGGCATTTGGAAGAGACTTAAAGTATACGTTTGACCAATGAAATGAGCTTATGAAAAAAATACTGACATAGGTGACATCAATTGCAAAGAATTTAGCCGTTTCAGTGGTCTTGTAGGAGTGCTCATATGTGTGCTGAGAGCACTACAGTTATTACTTCCAGTCGTTTATAGGAAGAGGAGGAATAAGAGGAGCAGGAGTTGTTCATTGCAGACAGGAACTCAGTGGTTGTCTGAAGACCCCCAACGCGTGGCAAGGCCGGGCCCCGTGCGTGCGTCTGTCATTTTGAATACTTACTGAATACGAGAGTGAGTCACTGGCCATTCGATCAACTGCGTGGCCAATAGCAGTCTAGGGCACCTGAGATGGGCTGTGCCAGGAGCAGATACAGGAGGGCAGACGCGTGACCGTTTGCGGGCCTGGTGCCGGCATTACAGTCTCAACTGCCCATACTACTATCCTCCAAGCGGTTGCTGCCGGAGCCCGAAAGGGAGACCTAAGGCAAACACAGATGGATTGGTTCCATTGGCGATCGGTGAACGTTTACTCATAAATATATTTATCGGTAACCAATGGAAATATTTCCGACCTAAACCGGCAAGACAAGGAAACCGTGACTCACTCGTTAGAGAATTTTACTTCTGATCCAAAGGTCCCTGGTTCGAACCTAAGATAGTGCACCACCTGGGCCGGGATATGGTGGGCTGACAACGACCAATTCGCCATAAATGGCCATTCCTACCTCCTTTATCATTGATAGTAAGGCTCAGCTGCCTACGGAGTGAATTCCATAAGCGAAGAGCAGATGCTAAGCCGGCCAAACATCACTGTATCTGATCAATTTCATCATCCCCCAAAAAAGAAGACGATGGTTCAAGGCCATGGACCGAGTTATATTGGGACTGACGTTTTGGACACTCGCTTGTTTCCATCGTCAGAGTAGCGTGGTGGTTGTTCCTGCTTGGCAGGACTGTTTCAGCACTGCTGCATGCGCATATTACTTTATGCTATGGGTGCCAAGACCTCCGCTCAGCAGATTGGAGGCCTTTGCGAAGCGAGACTTTTCACTCTGACGACAGAAACAAGCGAGTGGCCGAAACGTCAGTCCCAATATAACTCGGTCAGCGTCCCTGAACCTTCTTTTTCTTCTTCTTCTTCTTTGGAGGATGATGAAATCGATAAGATATCTGGACCTCAAATCTTTGCCCGTATTATTACTGCATCTATGCATTTTTTTAAGTTACACTCGTATATGACAAATGCACTCACAATTTGGTACAACATCACCAGGAAGTTAATTGTAAATTAGTCCCTTGCTGACTTGAAAATTGAACCAATAAGTATTGACCACAAAATCCATCTCATACCGACGGCAATTGATACTGTGGCACAAATGAGCTTGCGCATCTTCGACTGAGGTTGTTCTGAAAACCTATTGAATAGAAAATTGCCGGAGTTTCTTCCACTTGTTATGTGGGCGTATATCGGGTCGAGTTTCTTCAGTATTTATAGTTTTTACTCACACTAAAGTAAGTGGGAGGTCAGCGCAGGTATGCTTGGTGGTGCACTTTAAATAAGCGATCAGGAACAGCCTTCGAGTAACATAGCTCGAGCACTAAAGGAAGCGTATTAAGAAAACCCCAATTAGTGCCTCTTAACCGAGAACTCAGGGTAATAAGTACCTACCTCCCACCCACTGAACTGGCATTCCAATGCCTACAGCTCATTCCTATGACCATTTTTCCAATTTGTTTTTAAAGCTGACCACTTCCTCCCTCGGCTGACCTTGCTACTGTGTTGCAGGGTTGCAAACATCTTGGACCTGGATTAGGTGTTATGAAGCAGTCCACTATATATTATCTTGTCATCTGCCCAAACTGCCCTTGTAAGTACACAGGCCAGAATGAATGCATGCTAGTTTTGCGCATAAACAAACTAAGTGGTATGTGTGCCGTATCAGAGTTTTATCAAAAGTTGCCACCTACACCGTCAAAGTGGGTCATGAATTCAGCTTCGCGATATCCAAGAAAAGCAAAAACGAGAAGTGGCCTGTTCTGTACTTTAGATGCCACCTTAATATATCGATCTTCTGCTGGCATGCAGGAGCCATGCGCAGTCACACTCAGGTTTGCATCACTGAACGCTAATTGGCTAACAATTCCCTTAAATGCCCCTTCTTACGTTGTTGCTGTCACCTCTGCCGATGGAGTACTGGGCGAATTCCAACTGTCAATAGTAAACAAGCTGTGTCGGTGCCCAACCACGCTTTTTCTTTACTGGCAGAGGTATGTGGAATTCAAACGTTCGTTTTCATTCACGTACTGATTTTTATGCACCGCTTACGTACCGGTGGTGACTCAGTCTGCGCGGGCAAACATGTGCCAAGGCTCACTGTCGCCAACGCCTACACACGCACTGGTCACCTGCGCCCATCCGTCTAGCCAATCCGTCTAGCCAATCCGTCTGACCAATAACATATCAAGGTCGACTCAGATAAGGGCCATTCCTGCCGCTGTGGAGATTGCCGCGGTCATCTCAATTTAGACTCGGCATTGTGGCCGACGATTGCTCGCTCGTTTGCCAGTCAAATTTCTCTCACTAATTCTTCAATCCTTCCGTACAGAATAAACTGTTCCTACCACTCCAGCCTCTCATAACTTGTTTTTTCCTAAGGAACCAGGACCGAAGCTCGCAGTTTCCAGGGTTTATTTTAATTAACTCCCTATGATAAACCTGCTAATATGTGCGCACCCTGTAGTGTCCAATTTCGGTTTCCGAAAGATGGCTGTACGGTGGCAAGCATGAAGCAATATCGGTGCGTTTTTCCACTTATAGAGCGTAGATTTTGAGCCTTTTGGAGCCAGGAAGTGATAATCTGCCGTTGAGCTCACAAATCAGCTCTCATTCACGACTCTGTTCGAGACTTTGATTTAGTGGCTGACCTTGAAGGTACCTATCAGAACTCCATTCTAATCAATTTGGAGGTACGCATAGCTGACGGCCATCCGTAGGTCAGCAATCAGAAGTCCTAAAAATCAATGTTTTCCTCAGTAGAATCAAACGATTGAAATACTAACATCGGAAAAAGGAATTGCTTTCATTCTCAGACTATTTGCTCTTATATTGGGAAGATTTAGTCTGCATTCGGAGGTTGTGATACGGCATATTGTGGCCAAACAGGAAGATCTGTCTTTACACGCATTCACGAGCACTGATTGGCCGTGAAGAGACGTGACTGTTTGTCCGAAGTGGCCATGCATTGCCTCCACACAGGACTCGCCTTTGCATGGGATAAAACATGTCGAAGTCTGTCCCTCCAAAAATGGCCAAGAATTCCTTGGAGCCATGCACTCCGACGACTCATGCATCAACCGGCACGTCGAGTTGGATAGTATCTATAAGCATGGCAAAGAACTATGGAAAAGACAGAGGCCACACGACACTGACTAAATAAAACCAAACCTACCAATCACGTCTAACTGCGTACAACTATTGATTTTTTCGGCAGGTTTGACATTTTAGTCGTTCATTGCACTTTTCCTGTTAGTCCAAAGACGAGTTGGGCACCAAACTCAAAAAAATTCACAGTCAAGATATTGTTTATTCCAAAGAACATCTTCTTCAAATTTAAATTTCTTGGGATGCACGTGTTCCAGTTTATACGAAGGATTTAGTCTGTCCAATAAGAAGAAGTTTAAGTTCACCTTAAATGGGATTAATCGTTTAGCCATAAAAAGCGTACTACTAGCCAACTGCGGACAAGAATGCGTGTGACAGTTGAAAAAAATGTTAATGTATCCGGATTTGGATACTGTAATTTAGCTCATGGGGACGGTAATCCTCTAAACTATAGGTAAAATTGCAACACTCGAATGACATAAAACACTGTAGATTACCACTGGCTGTATCTATTGTGGGGCTAGAAGGCGAAGGCCAAAGATACTGATAAAAATGGGCATGTAAAGCAACGATGAGCTCGATTAAGTTTGCAATATCTTTTTAATAAATAAAGTTCAGCTTTTTAATCTCCAGTGAATTTAATTTATGTTTGCGGTATATATCAGTGTATTTGAGGTCCATGGGCATAGACCGAAATCGTAAGTCTTTATTTGTTTTGAAACCCGTCAACCACTGCAAAATATTCACTTCTTGCCAACAGACGGACTTAAGTAGTATAAATTGATGTTGTAACTTACCATAATAACAGCGTAGGTGCTAGCTAAAAGGCCCAGATAAGCAGCGGCAGGATATCGGGGAAACACGTGCCTGGGCCTTTTAGCAAATACCTGGGCTGTTAGTAGGACAAGTTACAACATCAATTTATATTACTTAGGTCTGTGTGTCGGCAGCAAGTGGATATTTCGCAGTGGGTGACGAGTTTCAACGCAAATATACACTAACAATTTTGGTCTATGCCTAAAGACATCAAATACGCCGATGTATACCACGAACAAAAAAATTGCGCTGAAGATTAAAAAGCTGAACTTTCGAAACCGGTATGTCAATCAGAAGGCAGACAGGGAAAGCTGGGGGATCGACTGATGAGCCGGACCCCTCGCAGCTGTGTCAAGCAGCAACAGAAAACCGACAAAGCAAGCGTCTAAGCATTTTAGCTAGTACCTAGGCTGTTAGTATGGTAAATTACAATAAATAAAGTGCCTATTCGACCCAAAGTGAATAATTTTGAGGAGAAAGTCTATGGCGAACGTGCATTAAAGAAAATGTGACATACTGCCGTGTTGAAGGCACGCATTCAAGTCTATGTTATTGTATACATCAGGGCGTCTTAAAATGTGTTAAGTAACAATATGGTTTATTGTCTCTCTTGCATAATCACCGTTTCAAATGATGCCCCTTACGCTGAGTTAGACTAGACCTTTAGATTGTCACGAGGACAACTGGTCAAATGTATGTACAAGAAGGGACGAAGAGATTTCCAAACACATTTATCATTTCTTTATTCATCCGAGTTTTTAAACTCGTATAGGAGTCCACCTTCGGGGATACAGGTCGCAAAAATAAGCCCGGGCTGTAGAGAGAGGGACCTAGTCCAACATCAGTAACGCCAGGCCGCAGATTACTGCATAGGGCTTGGCATAGCGGTGCCGAATCGATAAATATATTGAATGAGCTTTCCTCTGAGGCCAAGGTAGCGATCAACCAGCGGCTTGTCTTGCCTTTGCTGTGGACAATTATCGTAGTTTTTACGAAGTTGTGGGCAGTCTCCCCTGATAATATATCACCCTATCGCAGTGTTCGCGTAAACGCGATCCAAGCATGCATCCGGTCTAGCCTATGTAGTTACAAAGACAATTGAGGCACACGATTCGATACAATACATCCGACTGCCCATTGGGATTGAGGCAATAAGTGGACATGCGTGGCAAATTAGGCTGTCAAAACTCCTAGGACAACTCGACATAGCCAGCTCCTACAAGCTTAGATGGCGCTGTGAAGACATCCGGTAGACAGACAAAACCTTCGTGTTGTGGTTTGTTACGACGGCATACCTTTCGAGCTACCCTGACTACATACAGTAGAAACTCGTAGACTCGCAGGAAGACGTAGATACTGCATAGAAACCCGCTGTATGATAATGGCCGAAAATATTTTTTTTCATATAATCAAGTTAAATAAGAACTGCTCATTCAAAGTACGTCTTAATACTATAGTGGCATTCCTATATCCTGTTTATTTGAGGTAATGAATTCACAGGTGTAATTGACT
Source organism: Ligula intestinalis (assembly GCA_036362985.1). Classification (NCBI taxonomy): domain Eukaryota; kingdom Metazoa; phylum Platyhelminthes; class Cestoda; order Diphyllobothriidea; family Diphyllobothriidae; genus Ligula; species Ligula intestinalis. The sequence continues at coordinate 28,511,239 of JAYGXS010000006.1, read as the reverse complement.
GTTTCTGTAACTGGCACTTTCGCAAACATGGCTGAGATATCTATTGAAGACATCACGATGCCGTTCAGGTCGAGATCTTTCACGTCTTCCACAAATTCGAAGATCTCTGGATGGCTATAGTGCACTATCTGACTCTGTATGGGCTTGAGTTTGTCCGCTTACCATTTTGCTATCGCATTGTACGGCAATTTTCTGGTATGGGACGAATGGAATATTACGTAAGACGTATAGTCAAAGTAAGTCTATGCCAATGGGGCGGAGACGCTCTAAGTTGTATTCGCTTACGCTGTTGTCCTTTTTAAGTCTGTTAAGACAGTCTGTCAGCTATGCTCCAACCTCGTCCGTATGATCTGTCTCCTTTTCCGTCTTTCTAAACCACTTTTTTGACAGAATGGATTGCATCTTCCTGATGTTAATTGTTCTGTCCATTAACACAGCGCCAGTTACCTTATCTGCCCTCGCTTGAGAATAATTTTATCCTGACGGATGATTTTATTATTTCTCCATGCGTGTCTTCGTTAGCAGACCCCGATATTTCTGGCTATTATTTAAGCACTGATAAGAACAATTAAAAACCGTAGAGTTAACGTACTGTAAGCTCTCCAAGAAAACCGGCTGAAGGTCAGGCGTTTGATTCAAGAGATGCTCTAACTGTGCTTGCGGCTCTAGGCAGCTGGGTTTCTGAACGAGCGGCAAAGATTAAGACCATCGCGTGGATGCAAGAGTGGGTTTCCGAATGATCTACAAGGTGCCTTCGAGCTCTTCGAAATTCCTTGTACAGCGTCTGTTGGCTATGACAGAAGCGGCTGCTATCAGGCTATGCAGCCCGGTCCTGTCCGTCCAAAAGAACTTAGCAGCGGCGCCGCAATTACTATGGCCGAAAGTCGCCAATCCAACAGCCCGCAACTTACCACCATTCTCGGTTGCCAACCTCCCCGTGACGCTGATCAGATTGTTTACCCCATGTACCCCCCCTCCCCATATCCACCGCCTCGAGAAGCCGCTCTCTTTTTTTCCACCAACCTGTATGGTTCAAATAGTTGATTACGATATAAATGTAGAGGCCGTAATCAGATTTATCCAAAGTAAACGTATTCTCGCTAAGTTACCTTTTCGAAATGTTCACTGGAAATTTTCATTGGTTTAAGCCTATATAAGTCACCAGAAACACTGACTCAAAATGAGTTCATAATTTTAGTCGGGTCCAATTTCTTGACGCTTGAAAATTATAACTGGGTTCGATGCAGACGTAGTCACAGGAACCGCGAGGACACTGTCGATAATGGATCAGCTTACGAGGCATTCGCAATTTATTCAAATACTCTGACGTCTACAGGGTGTACGGTCATTTTATGCGGTCCTTTTCAGCCCATACGTCCTCGTGTAGGAATTTACAGTTGTCGCATTACTGTCATCCTGATCTGCCAGGACTGATAACTCGTCTCATACTTTTTTCTCGATTGCATCATTTTTGTTTGTATACGCCGATTTACAATTTAACACCTTAAGTCAGGCAAGGAGTCGCGTCCTTCATGCAAACATTAGGGAACGGGGTAGGTGTTCCTTCCGCATAAGCTGTTTCGCTGAATGTTACCACCTTGAATGAATTAAAATAAGCATGCTGCGAAAATAAGATTTGTGAGAAGACGAAAACGAATCGATCGCTGGGACAAAACTTTTATTCGCCTGACGTTTCGACATCCGTCCTGGATTCATCACCAGAGAAATTAGCAGATAACGGGTAATGCATGCACAGGAGTTTGCGGTTTTTATAGAATACAGTCATTACCGCAAACATACAGCGACAATTAACGTTAATTGCCTTCTTCCGCGTGGATAGTTTGCTGGAGGGCATGCGGGATTTGACCTGTTGAAATCTCACCACGCGTGGTGGACTCGGGCATGATGATTATTTGAATATATGGCTCTTCGATATTGGCATATTGTGTTGCGGTGGCCTGTCTGTTCCCCAGGTGGTGACTTGCTTTGACCACCTTGCGTCTCAGCACTGAATATGGATTGAACAAATCATTTCACTTGTTTATGGATTGAGGACCCATGAACTATGAATTAAGTAATTCTCGGCTCTCCAAATTGTCCTGTCTTGCGAGAATCTCTGCCCCATCAAATTTAAATGCGTGGCCAAGTCTCGTTGAGCAGGCTACAACTTGAGAATTGACATCATTTCGCCGCACTGCTGCCACATTTTTGGTAAGTCACCCCTTGAGATCTCTGCCAGTTTCTCCGGCATAGTTGCTTTGTCCGTGGTGCTATCATTGCTAGATGTGGGCGCATGAGAGAGCAAAGGAGGGGAGAGGAAATTGTCATAGCATAGCAGTTCATATAAGTGCATGTTCATGGAATTTTGGGAGACATGGTAAAAGAAAGGAGAGGACTAACAACACCATTGAAGTCAGTTCAACGGGGACGAAGATGCCTGTTCGGGAAAGAGAATGTCGATCATTTCCATGGCAATACGAGGTTGATCATGTGGTTCGGCTGCTAACGGAATTCTGCTTCTCTGTATTGCAACGGCCTCCGCAAATCGTAGGAGACGCCTGGCAATCACTTAAAGTACGACCTTAAATGCAATTTTTGGTCAACCGTGATTGAGCTCTTAGTCTAAGGCTAAGCTTAGGCAGTGAGAGTTACCATCATATATTTGGCGTACAGATATGGTCAATGGTCATCACCTACTTAAGGGTAAGAGTACGGGTCATGTGCTGGTGCTAAGAGTTAGGGATATGAATACAGTGTTGTGCTTGATGTAAGGTTAAAGCATATAATACCCATGCTGTGAACACTAATTACATCTTCAATGGTAGCCATCACAGGATTTGGTTTCAACGGCTTATGCACATTAATTTCTCCTTTATTTTGATTAATCATTACGGACTAAGGACACTTTGCCTAAGCTATCTTTCTAGTGCCCACACGTTTGCCTTACTTCTAAAGTTTTCATCTTCTTAGTTCTCGGATTTCAGTTTGGCTACTGGCATTTTCAAGCAGTTGACCTTGATTTTTGCTCACCAAAAAGAGTTTTAGTTAACTTACATTTAATTTATCACAAAGCACCTTTTAACATCGTTCGCATATTATAAAGTTTCTTGCCTACGGTGTATTGAGTGGAGTCGAATATCCACTCGTTGTCCAAATACAATTATAACATACGGAATATGTGTTAACAGTGTAACAATGCCTTAATTCGCAAATGCCAAAAGTGTCCTCATGCATATAATACACTTCTTTTGAACCTCAACCTTGAATGCGGAGATACATGCATGTTGCAATGGGAGTTTCATTTGCTCATACATGGAAAACAAAATAAAAATTTTCAAAATCACGATTCATTGGGCAGAAATCACTTACTCGGGAATCCTCCTTTGAGGGAGCGTTTAAAATTATATCAAGATAATATTTCTTCATCTTTAAAACACAATTAGCAAATCCTTCCCCTCTGTCGTATGTAAATTAACCTAATTGGGAAATTATACTAGTAAATAAAGTAACTAATTCCCAGAAGCTTGTTGATGGCGTATTTTAATTTATACGTAGGATACCACCTTATCGAATATAAACGCCCTCTATGCAAAATCCAGTGGGAAGCGATAACGACGGGATAAGGAAAACCTACAAAGGATAGTTTTCGTACGTTTTTGGTCAAATTCCTGTAGTAGATTAAACCATGCAACTAACGATTATATGAACAAGGAATCATTTCCTAGAGGTGGCAGGATAATTTAAGCTTGCATACATCATTAAAATCTTAAAACAGGCATTGAGATCTGTTTAAAAATACAACGAGTATGTGGAAACGTTTATCTGCTACACACGAAAACAAATAAGTGTTGATGCATAAATGAAAGACGTTGTGATCAGTGTAATAATAATTTAAAGTGTCTGTTCTTTCGGGCTCTATCTGAGGTTCATCGTCATAGATAAAAGGCGTCAAAAAAACACGGGAAATAGTTATAGGACGCAGGGCCCAATAAAACGTTATAGAAGACAGGGAGAGGGGAAGTGGGGGAGGAAGGGGGGAAGCAGTCAACCACCAGTGCCATCAGTCCGGAGAAGTCTGCGCAGTTCGAATTGCCGGCGCCGGAATAATAAATCAATTGACTAAGTTCTCAACCGAGGCCCAGGCTTCAATCAATTCGCGGCCTGCTTTGTTCCCGGCGTGCGCGATTACCCTCACAGCTGCGAAACGAACTAGTAACCGTTCTCGTAGTTATGGTGACCAATTTTTATAACGCATCATCCCGTCGTACAACCAGCTTATGTTTGTGCTTGCGCGAACCAAGCATACGTCCTGTCTGTCCTGTGTAGTTTCGGGGAGAGTTTATACATGGTACACGACGTCCGACTGCTCAATGTTATTTAAACGATCCTTGATTCGCATGATTCGGTTGTGCATGTTAGCTTTGGGACGGTGTGCCATGCCGACGCCTAGTCCCGCAGCAATGCATTCATTTGCTTCGGATACATCCTTGATGTATGGCACTACATGCCATAGCATATAGGTTTGTCTTGTCTGGGTCCTCGAAAGTCGAGCATGTAGACATCGGCTTATAAAAGCCTTTGGATAGCCATTCCGCATAAACTGGTCACTAAATATCGGGCCTCACGTGCTTTCTCCTCCGCAGCTTAATTTGTGAGCCACCGAATTTTTGCTGTGAAAATTTAGAAGCTTTGCTGTGTTCGTCGCCTTTCTGTAGACCATTGTTTCGATTTCGCCGTTGTTAGTTCGCATGACAAGTACATCAAAAAAGGGAAGGTGTTGATTTATTTTTCGAAACGCCTTATACTTCTCCATCTCCACATATACCCGAGATGCGAGCATTTGCCTAAAGAAATTGTAAAGCACAACATACCTTGGTCTCATTTATAAGAAAAAGTGGGGAGTTAGACTTGAAATATCCTCGGGAAGGCTCAAATATAAACGGCCATTGAGCTAAATATCGTTTTCTCACATAAAGTAGGTCCATTTATTTCAATGAAGAATTGAAAGCTTAAGTTAACACTTCAAAATAACTGCACAAAATGTTGTGCTGGAGAACACCGTAGCATATTTTATTACGACGAATATAATTCTAAGTGAAGGGCGTAAACGCTTTGAAGGTTACATTTTTTTGCATAATGAAGGTGGATGCTTTTTCGCCTGTATGTGCTGTTATTTGCAAATTATGCTCACATACGGCAACAGTGTCTTCTGAAATCGAATATATACATTCTTTCGTAGAATGGCGTTTTGACATTTGTCAGCAGACATGAGCAGACTTCCTGCAGTGCGGGACGCAACATGCGGAATTCAGATAACTAAACAAAAATTAGTGGGCCGTAGTTTACGGGCCGAGCATATATTTGTGCTTCCATATTGTTACTAGCAAATATAAGGACCTGTCATTAGTGCCCGATTAAGTAAGAAAAAACGGTAAATATTTTGATGCAAGTTCTCTATCAAAATGTATCACTGTCCAATTACAAAAACAGACCAAAAAGCGCCACTGTGCGAAAAGGTCAACTGTAATCTAGACAGAGTGTCAATGTTTCGCTCGACTTCCTGTAGGATTGCATCTTCTATTGGAGCTGTGCATTAAGGTGAATACTGCACATATTATGCAGTCCTGTTACACACTCTTATTTTGCCCATTTCCTTTAAAATATTATGCCATCTCTGTCACATACTGCGAATTTGAATTTTGAAATGCATGCTTCACTCAATGTAATAATTCTCTCAACTTTCCAGTTTTTGTCCAGCATAAACCAGCATAAATGTTTTTGCTAGGGCAACTCTTAAGAAAGCTTGTTTTACGGTGGCATACATGCACTTAACTGTTTTAGGGTAAGTTTAATAGCATAATTAATTAAGCAGTTTCTTATAGTTTTGCAAATGAAGATATATTGCATATATAGTATGCTTGAATATGCAAGAAAAGAACAACATAGTTTGTAGCAAACATCACGCAAAAGTGTTTCGGACTTTGTCAAGAAAAACCCAGAGCACGAGCCGGTGCGTAAAACAGAAGCACATATATCTCACCACCAAATATGTCATTTACATGTCGTTGACCCGAATTTCAGTATTGCCTCGGGACTCTGTGCCTACAAGGATGAAATAACACAGATGCAGTGGCTAGCCGAAGCAAACGACCCTCAGAACAGACAACCACGCACCACCTGTGTATAAGGACGGTGTACGGCCTAAGTTATACTTAGACAATGATTATTATAAGAAAGCACTTATTTTAGTGTCACTTACCGTTTCAATACTCGAATGTTAAAATTTTAAATAGGTTTTATAAACTGTAGTTTGTACACTATTCGTGTAAGCGTCTGAAGCAATTATTCTTCAAAAGGACAGGTGGCGAGCATACGTATACTTTTGGTGCATTCTGTTCAGGCAATTTCGTTTATATGGAAGGGGAAGGTCTAAGGTAACAAGCAATAAACTTATTATCGTCCTTATCACCTTTGTCTTGGGAATGAAAGCTTAGGATTTGGGTTGATAAACAGTGGGTAGTGACAGGGTAATAAGCAAGGGAGGGGGAAAGAACGCGTGGAAAATGCTAGAATTCCGCGGCCGTTGGCCATGCTGGCCTTGGGGACCGAAGAAGGTTCTTCTGCTCGCACAAGACCGGCTTCATCAGGCGAATGGCCGTGGCCTCCACTGTTGCCAGCAGCCTTTGACTCAGGGACTTCGGGTAATCTGGTGAGATCTTGTAGATCACCTTAAAGGTTTCGTTTGGGTGAACATGGAGTCCAGAGTCCACCTTTTGAGCAAGAATGGAACTGTTGATGTTCCTGACTTTGCCTTTGTTAAGCCATGCTGGCCTGATGAAGCCGGTGTTGTGCGCGCAGAAGAACTTTCTTCAGGCCCCAAGCCTAGCATGACCAACGGCCGCAGAACTACCGGCATTTTCTACGCGTTCTTTCCCCCTCCCTATCCTAATTACCCTGTCACTACCCACTTTTTATCAACCCAAACCCTAAGCTTACATTCCCAAGACTAAGCTGATTAGAATGATAAGTAATTGATTGTTTGTTACTCTGTACCTTCCCTTTCCATATAAATGTAATCGCCCGAAGAGAATTTACCGAAAGCATACGCATGCTCGCCAACTGTCCTTCTGAATTATCGATTGGGGATTTTCGCAACGCATTCTACAAAAGTCCGTTTATGGCAAACATACGTTTTTAGCAACTTGTAATCAGGTCAAACATTTACAGGAAAATGAACGTTGTATATAACGATAAAAGTTTGAATATGTAGAAAAATCAATAACTTTGTAACATTGACGCTGATTGGCCACCGTGCACTATGTCAGTTTACGCAAGTACGCCAGACCAGCCTGTTTTTTGAGAGATTTACGCTAGTTGGTAGGGACAAAATTCTATCACCACCTAGTGTCTGTGTAGGCAACGAAAGTGTAAGGTATTGCGTCAGCATCTTCTGACAACACAACAAGGTATATTGGCCAAACCACGTGGGGCCTGAAAATAAGAATACGTGAACATGTACTGACGTGGTGAAGAAAAGGTGAAAGTAAATCGATATCGAGCCCTATTATCACTCACCGTTACGAAACTAGTCACCGAGTCGATATTAATAAAGCCTTTCAGGTTGTCTACCGAACATCAACTTACTTTTTTAAAAGCCTACACCAGCGAATGCTCACATTAACTGAAGCAGTGGCTATATGGCTATCACATTCAACGCTGTTTTGGCAGAAGACGCTGACACAAGCCCTCATAGCGTTTATTTACCTGCAAGTGTTTGGCGTGATGACGAGTTGCTGAAACATATGTTTGCCATAGTCTGACTTTTCAAAATGTTGTGAATGGTGTTTTATAATAAGTGAACGGAAATGTCTTAAAAACTCCCTAAAAATGTTTTCTTTCAACCGACCAATACAATATGTATTTCAAGGCTAATGTTTAAAGAGATGAACTTAAATGAACCCAAACAATTACTTTGGCTGGTTTCTGCAACAAGAACGCATTTACAGAAATGTGGTGGTTCAAAAGTGTTTCAGCCGGTGGCTGTAACTAATTTCGCTCAATATTTAGCCTTTTAGCAGTCACTAAAACGCTTAAGTGAAGTAATGTGCCACAGAAGGCACGTTTACTGCGTCAAGATTTTGAATGCATGATTTTTCAACCAGCATTAAGATGTTGTGAAGATAAGTTTTGTTGATTTGACTGACGTAGAAGAAATCGCAACATTACCAAAATATCACTGCTCTCAAGATCTCTTTACTTAAGTCTGGTAAGTGGAGTTATTGCCCAATGATCCTCAACCAAGTGGGATTTTAAATTTTAAAACGATGAAAGTAAAGGCTCTTATTAATAAAACGTCATCGTTCATCGGCGCATTTGAAAAAACTCTTTGAGGCTGCGATAATTTTATGTCAAAACAGGTCTTCGCTGTTGGGTGTAATCAAACGTCTCCCCATTTATAGAACTGACTGTTTATATGGTTTGCCATCTAACCCTTTGCATCGTTTGGGTTGTATAGATTCAAAAATCATACGCATTAATTGTTCTATAGGCTGCTGTTATCGCAAAATAAAAAATGAACAGATGACTTTGTGGTCAACTGGAGAGAATAAAACCACAAAAATGTTTAACATATGTGACAGTCTATAAGTAAAGGTATTTGTTATGTGCAGGGAACTGAAAACGTCTCACTTGGAGGTTCAACAGGTGTAGTCTCTGTCATTCGGTAACCAGTAAGCTATCCCATTAATGATTTCGCAATGTTGTGTAAGAATCTTCCGCAAAACTGTACGACACACAAATGTAGCCGATTTATTTTCAACCAACTCAAATGCCATAAACAAATTAAAGCCAGGAAGGGTCACCTTTCCGAATTTTAATAAAATGGACCGTAGCAAGCGCAGGTTTGACAAACACTTTGACGAAGTGAAATTAGAAGGATTTGATCCTTTGTATTTAAGGCTGACTATCACAACACCGTAGTGAACGAATTATACAAATTATGAGATTAATTAAATATATGTAAATGTTCCGCGATGGTGAATATCGGATGTCAAAAATGACAAAAAAAGCCAAAAATCGTGCAATCCTGCGATGAGAACGGTAAGTTTTATTCACTTTTAATAGAACGCCTTATTTTAGAGTAAATCTTGTCCTGATTGCGTACCATAACTTGTTCATCGAATTCAGTAATACACATTATAATCCACCAAAACGTAGTTTAATATAATTTTGCGAATTGCATTCTGGAAGAGAGTTACATTCAATGAAAATTCATTAAGATCTGAAGAAACAATTATTCTTTAATCATATGTTTAACGTACAGTTTCTTCATTCACCTTATATCTATCAAAGTCCGGAAAGTTGAGCACACATTACATTAGCAAGCAATTTTCGCGAAAATTTACGACAGACGATTATAGATGATTTGCGTAACGCAAACCCAAATGACATACATGGGTCAGTTTTAGAATTAAAAATAAATTCGATCGCATTTCCACATTTTAAGGAAATGAACCGTAGGAACTACGTATGGCGCTGGTTTAAAAGAACGCTTTGTGTGCTTTACCTAGTCAACACTTAAGAACCGACTAAAAGTCACTGAAAATAAAAAATGCTTTGTTAAGTCTATGCCAGTCTGATTGGCAATCACAACACGACAGTCGGATAAGTCTGCAAGTGAATGCATCGCTTAGAGATATGAAATGCTACGCCGCAGCGAAAAGAGGTATTTTAGACAAGGGCTTCCCTGCAGCAAAAACGGAGTCAACGGATGTGCGCAACTGCGCTGTGAGTATTGTACCATATTAACCTCTAATATCATGCCATATTGTCGAACAATGTCAGATCCAACTGATGTCCAATAACTGTTTGTCGATGGTATTCATAAAAATACACACTCAAACCTGCCACAACTTAGATAAAGAGAGCTTTTGGAAGATCATTCCGGAGGAGAGCACCCACTAGGGGAAATTAATTTAGATCGGACAAGCGAAATATTCTTACTGATTATTCATTTTTCATTTAGAGATGCCTTATGCACGCACTTCATCCTTAGTTCTGGAAGGTTACAAATACAGGACCGATTTTTTCCCCGGAAACGTGCCCTCAAGGTGTTCGAATACCCTTTGTGGTGGAACAGCCCTCAATCTCTATTAAATTTACCCTGAGGGTTGCGTAATTTTCACGGTGAAGGCAAATGACATTAAAGGATAATCCCTATATAGCCACAGGCAGCATAAAAAATGTGTTTGGCGACAAGAAAAGGCCTCCATGTACTCCAGGTAATCAAACTCCAAGTATATTGTTAGCAGAAAATCAGACTGAAACAACCAGTTCCATTATCCTGGGTACAATAATACTGTTAGATACAACTTTGCTTTTGTCAACATTATCAGTGTAAATATATCCATGTACGAAAATCCGAATATAATATAATAAACGACAGAACGGGCTGTAGTTTAAAAGAAAAATTAATAGTGATTATTAGAAAAGTTTAAGTCTCCGTTTTTTCCCCATATTTCTTATAAGCACGTAAAATGTCATGCCGAAAATTCCGATCAATTTTTAGGACATTTACCGTATAACACAGAATCCAGATTGGCTAGGTTTGCCTCATAAGCACCGTCAACTGGATAGAATCTACCAAAATATAAAAAAAACGCAAATTACCGCCTCCTTCGAGTTTCGAACCCATGTATTTTCGTTTGGATGCGAGCGTCCAAAATGGAACTTAGTTATGTGGCAAGGACTGTGAGTTACCGAAGACCTCGATGCATTGAGCTGAAAAACCTCGCAGCATTTAGCTCAATTTTCAAGCGATGAAAAACTGCAGGAAGTGTTAGATGACCAAATTGCTTGGTTGTTATGGAACGCCACTGAGTCCTGATAACGACTGACATGACACAGGACACGACAGAACGGAAGAAGGACATTTGAAGACCAAACGCTTAAATCAAAATTGTTATTTAAATTTAAATAGTCCGGAGAAAAAGTACAGCGACAGTATCCATTAATACGTACACTTTTTTTCCGAAAATTGCGATCAGGAACACTGGTATGTCAATGGTTGGCAAGTGCTGCATCGTGCTGGTCCAATCAAGGGACGGAAAAGCTTCGCAGCACTTAGGTCAGATCGGTGGATTTGGGAAATGTCATGCAGCATTACAGCAGAAAATTGCTTCACATTTGTGAAATGTTACCTTTATATTATATTGACCGAGGTTAAAAAAGCGACAACACCAGAATACAGCTTTAAGAATCCAAGGTTTATCTACAGCGGAGCAAAAAAAACAGCACTCACCGTGGCCTGCAAAAACACCCTATTTGTCTAAATGTTTGAATTGTCTCTCGATCTCAGAATCAATAAAAGAGACCATTAAGGAATATCTTGGTAAATGTACACCTATACGTATCTCCAGATTAGGGGTTAAATTGTGTGATAGAAATATAAACGGGAAATAAATTAAAATATTTAAGGAAAAATAAAAAGTAATAGTGTCGAAACGAAAAGCCAATTTTGATTTTAATTGTTATACTGTGCGAGCCAAACATGTAAGAAAAGCCATTTTGTTGCACGTGGTACTTTAAAAAAGAGACATCATTTCCCTAGCTTTATATATTTGAAAGGCAAGCAATTCGAGCCTTATGTTTTTTGGTAAATCATGTTGTACAGCGAGAACAGGAGCCATAATCATCTATCGCAAAGTCGTGAAAAACGTCTCTCAATGTTTATAAAATAAACCTTTCACAGTACCATTTTCACGGGCTTCCTATTTTACGTTTCGACTGCAAAGTCTGATATATTTTCGACAATAATTAGATCGTGATGGTCGGAATGCAGATTAAACTTCATTATATTTGTTCATCATTTTTTGACTACGACGATTCGACCTCAGAAAATTGCATCAAATTGAGCGTTTTGCTAATTAAGCAAGAACATTAAAATTTTATAAAATCAACAATAACACCATTTGACTAAAAATGCTTAGTAATGCTCTGCACCAAGACCACTTCTAGAGCCATAAAGTCCCCGATATCACAAGGCTACTTTGTATAAATCAAATTAATGGCCAATGGCGTTCACACAGTGACAATAAAAAATTAAGACAAATTAGTGATATAATATATCGTTTAGTATTATGAGGCATTCACAAGTAATGCAAGAGAAGAGACATCATCTATTTGCTCCTCGAAAGCCGGAAATTCCGAAAAAAGTGCTCACTGAGCCTGTGTAGTATGCTAAGCGAAAATGAAGCCACTTTCTAGAAAATTGTAGAAGGATTTCAATTTCTTTCTTGAAGTAATGTCGAAAAGGGGTATTCAAAAAAGCGAGAGCATTTACGGTAGGATATAATAGCTAGGGTGGCCCGGAACAGAGCTTATTCTTTTCGAGGACTGTCAGCTTTGTCTCTTGGTTTCCGTATTGAAATATGCAGCAGCCTAGCTGACAAAAAAGACAGACAAAGACAACAAATATGGCAACTGAAATAGTTTATCGTGACGGGAAGTACCTTCGGTGCTTTCCGGAGCAGTTTCCTTTTTCCAGGTCCTGCAGAGGGTTTTTACTCAGTGGTTGATATAGTGAATTCACAAAGCTGATTTAGAATAACAGGAAATTTTCTGCCTCACATAATCGCATTTGACTTCTTATTTATTCCTGTTTTTTGTCAACATCAATTTGCAGTTGACTGCATTTTAAGAGGACAGGCAGCTATTGAATGGCGACAGTCTCTTTCGAAACCGCAAGCTTACTGCCATTGAATATAACTTATTGGGATAGACATTGCCTCAGCATTTATTTTTGATCTGTCGGCATATAAAATACCTCTATGCTTTTGCGAACATGTCTACTAACGAACGATAGTTCCATTTTTATCAAATACAAGGACTGCTATACATATTCTACATATCCAGCCATAATATTATAACTAGTAATACATGACAACCACTGCATTTTTTCACTGATGAACGCTCACCTGATCGCTGACGGAACTCATAGGTCCACTTTGCTTGAACTATCAGAGTATTCCCTAATAAACTATGCAGTTGGTAGTAAATAGTCAGCTGGTATTGCTTTTAAAAGCAAGGGAGCACTTAATGATGATTTTGAGCTTATTAGCCATCGTCAGTCAAGCATACCCATGACTAAGCCTCAAACAGACGACCTAGTTGATCAGAATCCAAGGACCTAACGATCAGGGTTATTGTTGAGGCCCTGACCAGAGAAGGACGGATTAGTTCCGTGAGCGGCCGGGTGACCGTTCATCAACGAATATCCTTATCTCCGGCATAAAATCGCACGTATATGGCTCGGGTGGTTCGCCACTGCGATCTGGATATGGCTGGTTGACGAAGGCTAACAAACCGGAACTAGAAATTTCTGCATCCAATTTCTTTGCCGGGAGCACCATCTGCATTAAATACTGCATTGTTCCTGGGTCAGGAAAATTCATCAATCTCGAGTGTGATACGCCATTGTCAGCATATTAACAACGGTACTAAAGGGGACTGCGTACCATCTTGTAGAAAGCATTAAACACCACTCAGTCTGAACATCTAGTTTCCCCTTTTAAAGCACTGTCTGTGAACTGGTCAAGGAGAATTTGACGGATTTGCCGTCATGTGGTTTCCTCGCTGATACACGTGTTCAAAAGTAAGAGACCTGCGAGTGTCCAATCAGTAGACCAAGAGTTTTTGCACAGTATGTCCACGGAACCATTTTTTACCTAAACGATGACATGGTTTCCGCATTTCACCCGTTCCTGAGCTCTGTTTCTCTTGACATTAACTTCACCATAGCGGAGGAGGTCAACATTCAAGGTTCTGCCCTAGAAGTTTTGGCCATCGGAAAACTAACGCGGGACCCATAGCAGACTTAATACCGAACGGCCACCATTACACCACGGTTTCTAAGCTCATAAATAACCACAAAAGTGTTAAAACATAGAGCTGCGTGCTGCAAACTCTCTTTGAAAGTGCGGAATAGTTTTGCTACCAGGCAGGCGACAAAAGCACCGAATTTCACGCATTGCAAGCCATTTTTGTCTTCGTTTCGCGATAAAGCGGCCATGCAAAACATCCTGACCATAGTTCCCATAAGACACGTAGGTTTTAATTCTGCATAACAAAATTACAAAAGCATGATGTTTTGAAGCAGCACAAAACTGTTAAACATGCAGGAAATTGCGTACTGCTTCCTTGTACTTGATAAGGGTTAAAAAGAAGAAAAACGGCAGTTATCAATTATTGTTCAATAAGAAGCCTAACTCAAGTTACAAAATAAAGCATGCCAGCAATTGAAAATTCGACATAAAAAAGGGTATTTAGTGCAAGGAAGAGAGGTGCGCTTGCCCAAAAAAGGGCTTCAGTATACGTCCCGTAGTCACCAAAGATCACGCAACATGCCGATATATGCGAAAGGTTGATACTCTTTCGCTAATTGGCATTGTTCAAAGTTGCGATAGTGAAAATCGCGCAGCCTTATCTTAAATCATTTCAGTCATAATAGTATGCAAGTTTTTTAACGAGTTTTATTTTGACCATTAGTAAAACGTATTTACTGAAAAAGAGGCCACTTAAGTAGTATGCCTTTTTATTATTTATTTTGACTGTCTTAATACATTGAAATGTATTTTATGGAAAACATGTACTAATAAATTATTTTTTGCGCTCTTTAGATAGCAACTTCTGCCATCGTGAAATGTTCAAATCAAGAAATATGTAGCTTTTGGTTTTAAAAACACTTTCTATTAAAAAGCTTTTTTTAAAACTGTGACGTGTTTATTCATAATTTATCGTATCTGTCAATTTTTTAATGCTGCCTACACTGCATAACATATTTTTTACATCTTTTTTAATATTTGAGGACAAATTTGTGACTTCTTCCTTCAAATGAAGACATAAACTTACTTTTCCTCAAACAAGATGTACACAGTGCGCAGTTTTTAAACATAGAATTTGAATGTAGCATTCACTAGGTTAGCAAATTATTCGGAAATTGAGGAACTTTTTTTAGACCGAAATATACAATTTCTTTGAGTAAACATTTTTAGAGAGCGTAATTTCCTATCAAAGAAGTACAAGAAATCACCTTTTGTGCATGTTGTTCATAAAATATATTTTAATTTATAAGTACAGTCAAAATAAATGATAAAACAAATATGAATTAAGTAGCCAGTATTTACATTGCATACGTTTTAAACCAGTTACAACGAAGCTCATTAAAATGCACGCATCTTATATGAGTAAAATGATTCAGAGTACAGTACGCGATAATCAGTAGTAGAACGTGAGTCGATGCCGATTAGCGAAAGAGTATCAACCTTTTTTATATGCCGACATGTTGCATGGTCTTTGGCGACCAATGTAAATGTGATCCCTGGGACTAGAATGTGAAAATCCGTCGCAGATCCCTTAGCGAAAGCACTACTAGGATCTGCTTATTCACATGAAGAGATTTGCGGAATTTACAGGGTTAAGTCAAGATGCTACTGCGTACTTATGACTATGCATGCTTCGCCCCATCGACGATAGTTACACGCTTTTGCGCTAATGGCTTGAGGGTCCCCGGTGTGTTGGTCGTGCCTTTTTAAACCTGTTTTGGCTTCCTGACGCCTTTGGTGTCCGGAGGTGGCTACGTAGCAGTAGCCAGAGTGAGTTTTAGCACCATGCACTTGCTGGACTGGATGTTGCACTTTTTCTGGACAGCGGGACCCTGAACCACAAAATAAGAGAATCGGGCAAAAGTAATTTGTAACCCTTATCCCAAAATTTTATCCTATGAAAAAGGTGGTCATAGGGATTTGGAGTGAAGGAAAATAGAATAGGCAGTAAATAAAATTTGTAAAAGCAAGTGTAAATTGAACACATTAAGGTGAACCTGTTCCTCGCGGCCACTGCGGTTAAGTGTTTTCCGCATGCTATTTGAAGGTGTGCGCGGCGATTTGCGCCGCGGACTGTAGTGATCCAACTCCACTACGGTAAGGTCAACCTCAAGTGAGTTGAATTTGAGAAGAAGAAGACTTGATCGCTGGGACAATATGTTTATTCGCCTGACGTTTCGATATCCGTCACAGACGTCTGTGCATACTTTACCTTTCTGCTACTCATGTCTCTGATGACGAATCCGCGACGGATATCGAAACGTCTAGCGAATAAACATATTGTCCCAGCGATCGAGTCTTCTTCTTCTTCTCAATTGCTACCTGGGACACGGATGTTCGCTTGTATGAGTTGAATTCAACGACATCCCAACCAACATTTCAGTTTCTTAATGAATTTGGCGAAACCTGTATTTTGATTATTGGCTTTTTCCGCAATACGCTGAACGATACAACATTGTAGGAGATTCTACAGATATCAATCAACATCGTTTCTAAGTACAATAAGATAAAACGCATATAGCAGTTATTAAGTTATATTCATTTGCCCATTCTTATTCTTCCACCCATTGAACGCCATTAACCACCGCTTCCATAGGAGAAATTGTAAAACTACTTTAGCGACTGTTGCCATTACTCGTGACTCGAACGAAACGCGACAAAATCACATTAATTTCGCGTGTAAACCTTTTGAGAGGCTCAAGTTTATGTAAAACATAAAATTGCCCGCAATACAGGAATATTATCGTCTTCTGAAATTTAATGTCTTGTCTAACAGGACGTTGAAACTGTCTTTCTCAGTTGGTAGGATGAAGAGATATCGGTCGGTTTTGAATGCTCTTAGTGCATTATGTTCTACTTTGAGGATAAATTCGAGCCGTAGAGAGTGATGAAACCTAGTGTTGGATTAGACTCTTTGTATCCTTCGCCATTTTTCTCTAAAAATGACCAAATGTACGTTCTCAATCATGTAAGAAAATTTATCAGCTATCTTGTTGAATGACGCTTCGCACTTCAAAACGTAAAATTGCTACCTTGTCAGAGCATTCGACACAAGTTGTGTACCAGTACGCCCATTTTTAATGTCCTTGGATTATACAACATTAAAAACATGTTCTCCAGTGTTGCTTCTTGTATATTTTTCTTCTCGTGGGCTCAGTCAATGACTCCGTATTGTTAGTGACTTGAGTCAGGTAACTGTGAACGATGACGGGTAATGACCCTTAAATACGCGTAACTCAGAGTTCTAACGCTTGCTAGTAATACATTGTTACTCCATAATTTCTTCGCCTGTAAATTCACAGTATTTGGTCTTCGCTCCGTCAATTATCTGACGAAATTGCTTATGTGGAACTCTTAAAAGAGCAAGCAGATTATCCATTTTTTTTTTGTGTGAGAACATTGGCAAACTCGCCATGTTGACCACGGGTTTGCATGTAACACACGTCGGCAACATTGTATTGTCCAGACACATGTGCAGAAACCAGGTCAGCGCATACGTTGAAGTCTCACGAAGGGTAACCTGTCGCCATTTTTTGCACCCTAATATTGCCAATACAAGGTTTAACACAAGAGTTAGTAGACGTGACCGTTGAAGCAAGACTGTAATTCATCTGTTAATATTTATTGCTGTGGCTGTGGGTTCCGGTAACGCGAATAAAATTATCGCAGACGAATTCCATAGAAAGCACGATGCTTCAGTGAAACGAGTATAAAGTTGTACAAGCTGAAAATAGGTAAGAAGGCAAGACACATATTAAATATATTAAATTGGTTCATTTTAACACTAAAAATGACGCCAATAGACAAAAGAAGTAATGAAAGTGAAATTGCATCGCATAGTGGATAACATTTGTAGTTTGTAGCAGTAAAATTAATTTGAATTTCACATAAACCGATTTAACGTGATGCATGTGAATGGCGTCAGGTTTAAAAATATTCCTTCCGAAAGCTGTTTACGTCTCAACAAACGTAAATGTACGGTGCTCTGTATATGTTATTGACCATAAGAAAAAATTATGTTAAGTAACAATTTTTTCTGTATTACGCTGTATTTTAGGTTTGAATCACATTTACCTCAAACCCCGCTAGAATATATCGCACAATATAGTGAAATACATTAATTATCAGCAAAAAAGAATTGCATTGTTCACAAGCAGTCATCCTTCGTTAGTGCAGCTAAATCTCGCGTTTAGGAACCACAATCGAGATGAAAAAAACCATTGTCTGTAAATAAATTCCATGTCCTAAATGTTCATGCATCTACGGAGGCCATAAATGTCTACAACTCGGGACGCACCTAAACATGCATAAGGTGGACATTGACTGACGTGCTCCTTGTCAGTCGTATTTACCCACAAAATCGATTGTGACCACCGCTCCAATTGAGGCGAGACCGAAGTGATCGCCA
This sequence comes from Ligula intestinalis, assembly GCA_036362985.1. NCBI lineage: Eukaryota > Metazoa > Platyhelminthes > Cestoda > Diphyllobothriidea > Diphyllobothriidae > Ligula > Ligula intestinalis. The sequence continues at coordinate 28,492,951 of JAYGXS010000006.1, read as the reverse complement.
CAGCTAACACAAAAAAGGCCTCAAAATGTCTCAAAATTAGCACTTGAGCAGGAACTGCTAATATACTACAGACGTTTGTGTACACTGTTCAGTAGCTTGCGCCCGCCGTGAAACAAAACCTGCTTGTCTGTGCCCAGCCAAGCAGAACTTCATTCTAACGACACGCGACCTGCAATCAAAATGTTCACACCCTACTCCTCAAATGAAGCAGCCATTGAAACGCGATTCGTTGCTCATTTACCATTTCCCTATGCTTCAACTGTTCAACGTGCCCTGTGTCCCCAAACCTTGTAGGGTGATACTCCAAATCCCCACTTCTCATGGGTTAATATAATCAGCTTAAAAAATTAAACGACTAAAACCGGATATTTCCGACGAGTCTTCTTTCTTCATTTAGCACATCTAAATGTAAACTACTTCATTATTAAATCTCTCATAAATACAGGATATCCTAAAAAACGTAAGCAAATGTTAGATGGTTGCAATCTTGGTGTTATTGATAACTTTATTATTTCAAAAACAAAGAAGTATTTACAAGTTTTTTTATTGTTTTTTTCACTGTAGTTTGTCAAACTGACGTCCAATTTTTTTCAGACACTGGTGACAAAGCGGAGCAACTAAATCACACAACCTATTCTTCTAAATACAACGACTGTTGCAGGTTTCCTAGCGTAGACATCGCCTTTTACGTATCCTCATATTTAAAGAATCTAGTCTCGTGAAGGCTGGTGAGCGGGAAAAATATTCAAAAAAGCGTTCGCCTAATCCACCCCTGTGGTACGGTCTCATCAAAGAAGAATCTCATATGGCAATGGTCGTGTTGGGGTGTAACATCTTGCTTAAATTAAGAATTGTTATCTTCAAAGCGTTATCTAATGTTTGACATGACCGAACTGTTGCGCAAAGTTAAGGTAAATCGGAGCGGCCGCATTGTCCCTACAAAAAAACGGTCCAGTTTAATCTTTTTATGACAAGACGCATCACACCATAATTTGCGTTGAATTGACATAATGGTCAACAATAAAATGTGGATTTTAAAAGTCGATATAGGCGAACGAATGTTTTCGATTAATTCATCATCGGGCGTGTAATATAAAGGGGTAGAGTAAGCAAATGTATAAGCAACCAATCAATGGTAAGTAAGGGGACAGGCGAATTGTTAATGGATTAAAAGGGGGCAGGGGAGAGGAGGGACGTTTCCTAAAAGTTGTTCATATTACTTGGTCATCTCCTTGTCGCTTCGCGGCTTCTTGACACCAGTGGATACTGACTGATCACATTCTCGCGGCATGATAGAAGGTGTGTGGATAGATTTTAAGTTTGTTCTCGGCTGCGAGAGCCATAGGGGCAACTGCGAATGCCTTCTGCATGCGCAGGATTGGGTTTGTGAGTCTTATGGCGACGGCTTCTGACGTCGCAAGTATCCGTTGACGCAGGACTTTGGAGTGTTTCGATGGCATTGTATACAAGACTCAAAACGTCTACCCGGTGACCGCTGTCAACCAAGTAGGCCCAAATCACACTAGACATTGACTTGACCTTGCCTTTGTTTAGCCAGTCAGGATGATTTTCCCGCATGCGCTTAGATAGCCGCCCGGTAGTTCAACCGATGTAACTTGCCCAATAGTAGCATGTAAAGTTGCAGATGCACACTGATGAGGTCTGGAACGGGAGTCTCTCCCAGCCTTCAAGGCGAAGAAGTGCAGTGCTTGAATAAACTGACTTTAACTTAGCTGCTGCATAAGTACGCGCGATTGCAGCGTTCAGGCGAAGCTGTAAAAGTTCGCTTGTTGGATCACCTCGAAATGGCAATGTAATAAATAAGGTTTTCCTCTTAGCCGTCGGTACATCCGATTTCGGTGGACGTTCTTCCAGTAACTTATTGATGGATTTCTCGGGAAATCCATTTTTTTGTAAGGTGTTTTTAAAGAGTAAAAGTTTTTTCTCCAGTGTGCCTGCGAAACAGGTTTTCCTGGCTTGGTTCGTGAGACAACAGAGAAGGCCTCGTTTCCGACATTGTGGCACAAAACTTCAGAAATAAGTGTATTGCCCTGTCCGGGTTTTCTTGCGAAATACGCTTGTGCTTATTGTTTCGTCCGACCTTCCTCTAGGAAAAACGTCCAGAAAGGAGAGGCACTGTCTGTCCGCTCTTATGAGCGTAGAACGCATTCGTATTGGCCCTACGGCTCTCGCGGCCGAGAACAAACTCAATATCCGTCCACACACCTTCTATCATGCCACGAGAATGTGATCAGACAGTATCCACTGGTGTCAAGACGCCGCGAAGAGATGAGGAGATGACCAAGTTATATGAAATAATTGTAGGACACGTCCCTTTTCACCCTACCCCCCTTTGATCTCTTAACAATTCACCTGTCCCCTTACTTAGTGTTGATTAGTTGGTTAAACTTTTGCAAATTCTACCCCCTTTATATTACACGCCCGATGGTGAATGAATCAAAATCTTTCGTTCGCCTAGGTTGACTATTTTGGGGCTTAAATGGTTATCACCGCTGAAAATCTGTATGCTCTGGTCCTTAACGGGTGCATTTTCGGTGGTTAATGTAACCTTTATGTTTAATGTGGCCTTGTCATTGCACACAACTTTTGTTAACAAATGCTGATTTTCTACACAATGAAGCATTGTTTTCCCGAAAGAAATTTAAAAAAGCAAAGATCGCGAGTTAAGCGCAATTTAATGATGTCATGCAATTTCGTGCCTATTATTAACAGAATTAACTGTCCAATTAAGTGTCAGTTTCGACGGATGCAATATGATACGTAAAGGAAGTAGAAAAAAGTAATCATATATGTGGGCGCGTGGTGAGGGGTAGAGGAGGCGAAAAGCAATCCTCACAGCATAGCAGTTTATGAAAGCCTGCAGGATGTGTTAAAAAAGGGGTTAGGGGTTGCGGCAGGGGACAGGGTAACAGTCTGTCGTAAGGGTGACGAGGAGGCGTAAGCGGGAATGAAATTATCGGTCGTTACCACGGTGATGCAAGGTTGATCAACTGGTTTAGCTGCTTACAGAGTTCTGGCTTTCGTTTGCGTATTGCAGCGGCCTCCGCAAAACGTAGGAAACGCCCAGTCGTCGCCTCAAGGTGACCAAAGTGCAGTTGTTTGGTCGACTGTATGGCCAGCGTCGAGGAGGCGCTTAGTGATTGAACACTTGGGTACGTTATATTCCGCCCTGAGCAACCACTTCGGCATGTGTTCAGCTAACCTCATCGCCAACTGCCTTGGCGTGCGCCCAATGCATTTGTATTTGCCTCCTCGTCACCCTTACGACCGACCATTACCCTGTCCCCCTGCCCCAACGCCAACCCCCATTTATAACACATCCTGCAGGATTTCATGAACTGTTTGGCTGTGACAATTAACTTTTCCCTCCTTTACCCCTCACTATGAGCCCACATCGATGACTTTTTTCTAATTCCTTTACCTATCGTGTTTATTTTTTTAAGACTGACACTTAATTGGACAGTTCATTTTCCTATTAATAGGCAAGGACCGTTTGCAGCTGATATAGATGTCAGGAAACTGCATGACGTCATTAAATGCTGCTCAACTCTTGATCTTTGCCTTGTTCAAATTTCTACACATTGTTCTAAATACCACTCGCAATACTGTACTCTTCGCTGCATATAATCGTCATTAAGTGCATGGAGTTATCTTGGGATATAACATTTCCAATGAGCAAGTCGCACAATGTGGTTGACAGATGATTTTGAAATTCCAACCTCACAATATTCCTGTCGTCAAGACTTTCCCGGACTTTGCTGATAAGTTTCCAGTTCATTTTCATATTAGGCTCGTTGATAATCATAGTCTTCCCGAGCGCTTGTTATGAACGTTCTGGAGAGTTCCAAAAGCTTTTAAATTTTCTCTTATTCGAGTCAATTTTATACGCATTTGAGTTTATTTTTTAAATTCTGCCCTTAACTGCCTTTTCATTTTAACTGCGTTTTCACACTTCCAATAGAATTTTAAAATAAATATTTTACATATGACGTGTAGTGCGGCGGTCATTATTATGGCATCGAATCTGCAAAATAATCACAAACAGTTTTAGTATTGGCAATTTACAATTTTTTACAATTTTTATACATTGTTTGAGACATGCTGCATCTAATAAAGTGAGAATAGAAAAAAACGTGTTTGTGAAACTGGAAGCATACATGCACAGATAATTGACCCAGTTCCTATTTTGCAGGATATAGCAACACATGTTATATTCTGTTGATAGGTTTTGTTATAAAATGATAGATATCAACCCCAAACCCTCTGAGTCTGGCAGTTTTGTTCAAAAGTCTGAATATGAATTATAAAAACAAAACTATATTATTTGCTCCCCTTATTGAAAGGTCGACAGCTTTGCCTACTCATTTGTCAGTCTGTCAAAATGTTTTACGTACACATGATCAGTAAACGATATGTTATTGCGCACTTAACTATAAATGTCGCGCATTAAGAAAGATATCACGGAGTTCAATTGGGCAGGGGCCAATTTGCATGAGCTAAACATGCCTACGAAGGTGGGTGATTAGTGGTTTAAGTATAAAATGTGTAAGCAGACCGCTCTTTCTAACGTAAATCACTTACCTGATTAACACAAATGTTTAAATGGTAGATCTATGCTGCAATGCTTGCCCATTATCTACACAGTTGACATAATTGTCTGTGTAAATGTAGCTCGGATGTTTGATTCCAGTTTTAAATTCAGTATACCTTGGCTGCGCAGAAAGGAATTAAATGAAACTATGATTACAGCGTAATGCACGTGGTGCCATTTAAGACGTCATGTCTAGTAGATAGGACAGGTCAATTGTTTACTGATTAAATACTCAAAAACTTGTAAAAATACTATTCAACCCTCATTTTTATTATCTCCTGCGAAACGTTTCTGCTGCGAATTAAGCAAACATACACATGCATGGACGCCACTTTAAGGAATAAATATTCACCGCTTAATTACAGGTAGCTTAAACTTGCCCTTCTATCGAATTTTTGTTTACTGTCTTTAAATCAGCACATATGAACCCCAGAAATGCCAACCCATCCATAAGTGTGAATTTCTTGCCAAAAATTATTCAAAAACATAGCTTTTCTCTGTTGTACATTAGTTTTCTATCATTTTTAACTACACATTTACCACCGCACATAGATGAAATATGTGTTGGGGATTCTTTGAAATTTGTGTGGCACTTAAGGCATGATTTGTCATAACTAGACTCAGGCTTTTATTCATTTTTAGAATTTCCCTTCCCGGACGCTTAATTGCCTAATGCAAGCACGCCATATATTGTGCTATAGCAGACTCAAGCGGCTTTAAATAACGCATGCGTATCAAAACGGTGAAATGCTAAAAAAGAGCTTTATGAATGCGGGAAAGGAGGGAAGGTGGGGTAATGTGCATGATCAGGGGAACAAAAAGCACTTTGCCTGGAACTCTGGTTGAGATTTAATGCATAGGCTGAGTTTAATTTGATGCTTGCGCTTAAAATTCTTGTTAAACAGTCAGTTGGATATTGATTAGCCATACGTCAAGTTATGCGCTCGCGGTAGCAACATATTTCACTTTTAAAAACACAATAACTTGAAAAGTAAAAAAACAGTGCACGCTAAGTTTAAAAAGTAATATCCTGAAATATTTTATGTGACTGGGTATTTCTGATTTCCATGTAATGTATAGGCAACTGTAAAAGAGAACTTCATCAACATAAATAGACGATCACAAGCACCCTAAAAGCTAATGTTATTCTAAAATACAATATAACCCTGTAAGAATACACTCACTTTTACAATAAGCTCATTATAGCTTTCTCAATTATGTCCAGTTTTTGGCGCTTTAATTTGTATGCTTTATATACCTGGATTTTCAGAAAAAAAGTGTGTTTAACATGCATTTAGCCTTCGATAAAATGACGTATTGTCTGCAATAACCTCATCGTGTTTTCACACCCAGACAGCTGCTAACACAGGAGAGTATGAAAGACTCCTATGTTCGTGAAAAGTGGAGAATAAACAAAAGAATCACTTGAGTCGAATGACTTTGTGCACTCATTGTTTATGTTGTGGTCAGCGACTTTTCCGTGGATTTTTACACTTTTTGACTTATCGGCTGCATAGCAAACCTTTACATTTTCGATTTCACCAATAATTGCCTATAAAAATAAAGCTGATCAAATATAATTTTGATTCAAAACGCCAGTGCCAAATATGTTTTTGTTTGTTTGTGCTTTGTAAGGTATGGCTGCATAGTATAACCATTCCATTTCACTAGCCACATTTTATACGCAAATACGCATTTTTTTGCAGAGTGTATTTTTAAGGCAGCAGAACAACGCTTTCTGCGTACAAGTAAGCTGAAAAACAAGGACGTGTCTGGTCGATTGTCACCCTTGGTGCTGTTGGATTTTCCCACTAATCTCTTTTATCTGACTGTTCATAGAGAAATGCATGTCTGTCATTATTTGTTGTCGCGGAAGACTATATGCCCACCACACTGCTCCATTTCATATCCAGGAATAATCTTTTTATGCAGGACCTGAATTAAAACAGATATACACAAGATGATTTATTGGATCCAACAAATACATTCCTCCGTTTTTGCATACATTATGTGGCAGGTGGGTGTCAAGTGAATAAAAAATATAAATGGTTCACTGTAAAGGATGTTCTTAGGGCAAGCATTAAATGAAACCAATCTACTGGATAGAAAACGAAGAGGCGTACTCAACAAAAATTGCAGTTGCGGTTTATTCCAGCAGGGTATTTCAGGATAATTTTGCTCCTGACTTCATAGTCTGCTTGCCTCCTGAGGTCGAATGTCTCTCGCCTAATTTGCACACAACTTAATAATTCGTGAACTCTCATCGATACTATCTACCATTACAAGGACTGCAATGACGCAATTAACTTAGGAGCAAATGTTTAAATATTATATGGCAATCTCTAGCAGTGATTTCAGCGAATGTAACGAATAGTATAATAAAGGGAGAATTAGCAGAGCTTTAACGTACCTTAGTGACTTAAAAACTTGCAACTGTACAAGTTATAGTTGCATAATCATGTCTCCTTGACAAGCACATGTTTTTGGCAACTTACAGTCTGACCGGTAGAGGTCATTGGGTAATAAAGAACCTATGGTTTATCCAAAGAAATACGATTAAAATTAGATTTATTAGGACGCCTGTCTTGTGGTTTATACGAAACTATAGTTGGACAGCGCTTATAAGCTACTCATGTTTAAAACTCAACGACCATGGAAGTGAAAGCGCTTGGGCAACAGAAGTTTATGGATGCCTACTCACTTTTCTCTACAGCCTCCACGTTTTTCGACGAAAATGGTGTTTATCGGGTTTTTTGGGCAGGAAATGAGAAAAAGCAGCAAAATATGCTTTAATAAATGCTAAATGCGTCTCTATTTACTGTACTTAGATTTGTTGTTGATTTGTGCTTAAGGATTTTCTAATGTATATTATCCTTTAACTTATTGCGGAAAAACCTAATTATCATACTGCAGGTTTCTTAAATTTCCCAATAAAATTGAAATGGTGGTTGAGAGGTTGGCAAGTTCAATTTACTAGCGTTCCAAGTTACCATTCTAAAGTTAGATCAGTATAGTACGCGGCGCGAAACACCACGCACACCTTTAATTTAAATCCGGAAAAACTTGCTCCAACCGACCACGGGAAACAACTTCGACTACATTTTTTCAGTTTACACTTCTAAATATTTCCTTCCCTGCCTATCCTATTTATCCACCCCACAAAAACTCTAAAACCACCGTTTTTGCAAGACAAAATGCTGGGACTAAGGGTATATGAGTGGGGCTACATAAGCTACTTTTGTCATTGCCTGTTTTTAACTTCTTCTAACAATACAGCATTAAATTAAGTAGCTCTATGCCACAAGTGGCATATGGACGCACCTCCTAGTGTCAGTTGTCCACTGTGCCAGCGACAATAATTTCACCTACCCTAGTTGCTCACGTAAGGTGTGGCTATTAATTTAATGTAATAATTTAAAGGCAAAATCTGCCAAGTTCTAATTTTTTCTTAATATTTTAAGCGAGAGGATGGCACATAAGTTAGTGCCTTCTACCGTTAAGGCATCTTTTAAACTTGCGCGGAATAATGCTGCGAAGTGTTTTAAACTTTTTGTACCGGAAACTCTCTTGCGTTCTGCGAAAACATTGGACACCTCGGTTTTCCCCGTTCCTTGGAATGAAAAAAAATCGCGAAGGGGGGAGGGAGGCATAGAATTACGTCAAATGGGCAACCGCTGTTATGCCGTGTTCCGCCAAAAACTGGTTTAATTTTTCAGCTCTGTGTGGTCAGTTGAGCTGTCATGATCTTGCGGCCAGTCCCCGATCAGTACAACGCGCAGGTTTCGGTTTGTTTACGGTCTCACGCAAATACCTCAACTTTGCGTAAAGTAAGTTTTCTTCACTGTTGGCTCATGAGCAGGAAATACAAACAACACCCTTATCTTGATAACGAAATAAATAAGAACATAAGGGGCGCGTAACTCCTTAAAGTTGGTCATGGCAAGCTCACGGAGAGAAGGTGTTTTGGCAAGCAGTAACGTTACAAAATGTGGTGATTTCAGATAAATACAGCAGGTGTAAGTGTACGAATGCAGGAGCTTATATCTACACGACTTAACCATAAGTTGGTAGGGAGTAAATTTAAAAAAAAACTGCTGGTCAAACCTGGCTTAGTTGCGGGACCATTCGTGGCTCCAATTTTCCAAACGCAAAAGTTACAGAACGTCTACAAAGATGTACTGGGAATCCATGCCACAACAGTTAATGCAGTTTACCTCATAAACCCGTACGAAATGTCATTTATGTTTTACGAATAGGAAGTCATATGTTTTTACAGGTTGGGAACTAGGATAGGCAGTGAAATGTACTTTAAAAACAGCAAAAAGAATTTAATTGTTTTGTATTTAGACATCTTGTTGATTCACATATCCTTAAATCCACCCTGTCCGTATTATCATTAAACCTTTGCAGAAAAACCCAATTATCAAATTGAAGGTTTCTGAAAATTCCCAGAAAATATAAATCTTGGGTTGAAAGTCTTCTACTTCAACTGATTGTAGGTACAACATACCGTTTATGGTGTTAAATTAGTGCAGGTCAAGGCGCGAATTTCCGCACAAACCTTTGACTTACATGTGGAACCACTCACCCCAAAAAGCTGGGCGTAGGGTAACATGCAGTGCACTGCACAAACCCATTTTGCCGCAAAGTTGTCTTCACCTCAAGCGGGAAATTTTACTTATTCGTTTAGGTGTCGTCAGACGTCGAAGAATGGAATTTCGGGAAGCCCTATGACATGCCAGGCCAAAACGAAGATGTCAGAAGATAAGCTGGCAAACATACGTTTGTCTTCGATAAAAGGTGGCTTCCAGTTATGCATATATGATGCGAGCCACTTGACGGGGTGATAGACAGGTGATCGTGGCTGTCGCTTGCAAACTGATGCTTATGCCACCCTGCGGCAAGGTGTTTGCCCATTTCACCAAAATACTTGCCTCGCAGTTTTGGCACGGTATGCTGTCGAACACTACTGATTGTTTTGTCAATGTTAGCAAGTCTTTGGGCCTCATGATCTGCTGCCTAATGGTTGACTCTAGCCCATAAGCAACGCCGATCCTTAATGGTTTTAGGATTCGTGCAGTCGCCTCTGACGATGAAAGGCAGAAATGTTTTCAAAAAAACAACCTACATACACATTGGCCTCAGGAATTATCCCACCTTCTTTTTCGACTTCTGGGAATGATGAAAGCAATAAACTGTGAACTGCACTGTCCTTTACTTAAGCATTATACAATATCAATAATCGGTGGTCACTTCACAAGTTCATTCAGAAAGAAGAACGCCCTGCTGCTTTCTTTTTCAAATATAACAGGCAAAGGTATGAACAAGCTTGTTTTGTTTTGCATGACTGTGAAGCACAACGGTCAGTGTTTATTTCTTTAAAGACGAAATGGCGGTTAAATCGACTTTCCGTGAGGTTAGTTTTATAAATCAAGTTGATACGTCCGTCGGTAAAATTGTGATTCTGAATAAAGCATATTTTGAGAGTGAAGCTGTCTACGCTAGCAAGCTCAACGCTTGTTGACAGGTGCCGTGCAGGTCTGCCAGATTGGACTTACCACACATGACTAGTTGCAAACACAATAAAATCACAGAGAATAATATTTGTACAATAAATCCTGGAAATAAGTGTTAAAGTTTGCATCACGCGCCAAACAAATCAAAGGCAACATAGAAACGACCTTATAAAATTTTAACACTGTAAGTTAAAGAAAACCTAGACATTGTTGACTGCAAGGAGATAAACAGAAATGCAGACGCCTTTAGTATCTATGTCCACTGAAGCGCAGCCATTTTCGTTGCAGCTACCAAATGGAAAGGTCGTTTGGCTGTTGCCTGCAAAAGGACCTTTGGTGTGAATGTTTACACCTGAGACGAAACGAATAGCTTTTGTAATCAAACATAGTCTCCCTAGATAAATCGGTGATAGTTTTGGTTGTAACAGCATAAGATGCCTACCAAAAACCTCTCATGTGTTGTTTGATGGAATCTGGTAGTACGCAATAATGCAAAATTGCTTTTAAACTGCTGATCTTCTGGCCTTAAAACAAACGCGTGTGCTAGAAAATAGCGCAATGGGCATGCTGAACGTTGAAAATCCAAAATGAAATCCACAAATCTACCTATCATCATTCAATGAATAAGTTCCAATTCCAAATTACCACAAGCACCGGCGCATTGTCGCTATTTTTGCAACCCCTAACAACAAGAAGATTGGTAAACTAGAAGAAGAACACAAATGCAGTATGCAGCTTGAAAGCTACTAATAACTCGTGTCCACTCGTATTCAATAGAAGAGACGAAATATGATAAATTTGGCTCAAATTAGATTTCAGAACACAATTTTGGCAAGCGAACGCTTTCAGTAACTTCTCATCAGGCCAAACAGTTACAAAGGAGGTTCAAATTTTAAAAAATCTATAGTTCGTCTTTCTTTACATGCAGGGTCCAATCAGAGCGCGAAAATGTGCAGCCAATTAGGTAATCGTTGGCCATGCCAAGTTGGGGGCTTGCACGAGATTCTTTTGTGCACACAAAACCGGTTTCCTCAATCGGATTGCGGTTGCTTCTGCTGTTGTCAGCAAACGCTGACCCAGGGACTTTGGGCAGCTTGGTGGGACCTTGTAAATTACCTTTAAGGCTTCGCTTGGGTCCGCACGATGTCCTGCGTCAACCATGTGTGCGAGGATAGAACTTTTTATGCTTTTTGTCTCGCCTTTGGTCAGCCATGCCGGGAGGTGTTCCCGTATTCTTTTAGATAAGCGCCTACTCGTGCGACCGATATAACCAGCTCCACAGGAGCAAGTAAATGACTATATATGCAAATAGAAGTGGTCTGAGTTGGCAGCTTATCCTTACCCTCACCGTGCAGTATCGGGTTGGTTGAAAATAACAACTGAATTTTCGCTGCTGGAAAGGTTTGTGCTACGGCTTGCTTGAGGCGTCTGATTAAGCGTTCGCCTGCTGCATCCCCTTGAAAAAGGACTTTGAGGAATAGCGTCTTCTTTTCCACCGTGGGTGTGGTGGGCTTTGTTCCTTTCTCCATCATATTCTTTATGATGAATCTGCCTGGATATCCGTTCTCTTGAAGCACGTCCTAGAGTTTCTGGAGCTCCATTTCAATAGCGTCAGCTGAGCAGATTTTTCTGGCTCTTTGCATTAAGCAGCGGACTATGTAACGCTTCTGTTGGATAGGTACAAAACTGTTAAAGTTTGTATACTGTCCGGACCAGGTTTTCTTTCGGTAAATGCTCCTTTGGATGCTACCGTCAGGTCTTCGACTTAGGAGGACATCCAAGAAAGGAAGCGAACCTGCCATCTCCACCTCCAAGGTGAATTTAATGGAGGGGTGTGCTTGATTAACAGTATGTAGAAGTGCATGAACATCAGTATCTGCTGAAGCGATGACGAAGATATCATCGACAAATCAGCCATAGTGTTTAAACTCATGGATCTGCTTGGTGAGTTGAATTTTTTCCAGTTTGTCCATGAAGATGTTGACCAAGAGAGGCCCGAGAGGCGAGCCCATAGTGACGCCGTCTATTTGTCTGTATAGTTGGTTGTCAAAAAGGAATTGCATATTAATTGTGAATTTGAGTAATAGTTCCCTTAATATGTCAGATGGTATTCCTACGTCTATTTGATTTGCCACTACAAAGTCGCAGATATAGTCGACTGTTTCCGTAACTGGAACGTTTTTAAACGGCGATTAGACGTCTAGGAAGATCATCATCATGCCATTCAAGTTCATGTCCTTGATGCCATCGATAAATTGGAACATACCTTGATAGCTATGTGGTGCCAGCTGTTGCTGTATGGGCTTGAGTTTCTCTGCCAACCACTTCGCTATTGCATAATACGGCGAGTTTCTCATGTCTAAAATCGGGCGAACTGGCAGCCCATTCTTGTGGATCTTAGGTAGACCATATAAACGGGGAATGTGCGTGCCTACTGATCGTAACTTTTCGAGGTCTCGGTCACTTAGGAATCCTGCCGCGTGTAGTCTTCTTAAGCACCTTGAAAATAACAAAAATCAATCAGTACAGTAGTTTTAAAATAAAATTTTGGAGTTAAGTGTAAAAGGTCGCGTCAAGCACCGAAAATTTGTCAATGCCAGATAGTCCAAACTGCAATAGAAAATATAAAGAAGTGTTATTCTTGTAACATAATAAATGTAGGCAATTTTTGCAACCATCCTGTGTGCGTACTTAGTTAAAAATATCGGCACATTTTTTATAAGAAAAGAGAGACACTCTCTGCATCTATGCCTGATGAAGCACAGCCTTTTTTTGCAGCTACTGTATAAAAAAGTTAATTTGCGTTGGTGCCTGCAAGATGAATCCTGGTGTGAATACTTTCAGCCGAGAGAAAAAATGAAAATGGGAACATGCATTTAAGGACTGTTTTAGTCAATCCAAATTTACGCAGGTGAATCGGTGTTGGCCTGAGTTTTAACAACATAATAGACCTTCCAATGAAAAACAGTAACACTGTGAACATTTAAGTGGAATTTTGCAGCAATAAGTAGAACGAAAAAAGCATTTACCTGCTGATTTCGCTTCATAACAACAAGGACATATGCGATTATGTACCACAATTTCCCTGCTGAACAATATACACTTGAGATTTACAAGTAAAATCCATTAAAAAATCTAAATTCACTAATATTAAGCTCAGTTTATCAATAATAAATCAATGAGTACGTTCCAAAACGACATCATCAGATGCACCGGTTTATTGTCTGCATTCTTGCGGCCCCCCAACACTTAGTCAGCTGCCTCACTTGAACCTGAACACAAACACAGTATACAGCTTGAAACCAATTTATTATCTCTGTCCTCCCCCATTCAATTACCTTAAATAGAAAATAATATCAGCTTGGTCCAAATAAGTTGACATTACTCAGCAGTCCAATTAGTCGTAGGCCTGGTTGGCCATCTGAGCACGCAAATTGTAATGCTAACATGCGTTAAAAGGCTTTTATAATCGACCCAAATTTAGTTAGATGAATCGTTACTAGTTTGCCTTGCAAAAATAACATAACGATCACTGAGCTGCTTGGTAAAACTTTGCAGCCTAAAGTAGCTCAAAAATAACATATTCACGGATATGCCTAATGAAAATTCAAATATGCGTTTGCATGCAACATCCACTAAGCAAACCAAAACGACATCTGCAAACCCACCATGCAGTGCGTCTGCCTCCGTTCAACATAAACTTCAAAATAAGACACCATGGTTTGTTTCACTGTCGTTGCGGCCCCTACATTGGATCAATTACTCCACTAGAAGGTGAACAACAATTTAATTTGTAGATTGAAACAAACTTATAATCCGTGACGACCCACATTCAGTTACGTCGAACAAAATACTCAAACTCACAGCTTGGAGCACACAATGGTGAAACCGGCCATGACATCATCATTCAAGGATCAACCATCGTATGTGGAGGAAACTCAAAAGCTGAAAGGCTGACGCTTGAGGCATTGCACTCAGATTAAAAATCCGTCAGCAGGCATCTATACAGTAGTCACCAATGAACATGCAACGTTCATCATGAAATTTGACCTGGCACATTAGGGTTTATTTAGTAACCCTGTTTTGATTCATTCAGCTTATTGAATTCAGCTAAAGCCTTTTACTTAGTTAAACCATCATTTAAGTAAGGTTTATGAAAAGAAATAACCATTAGTTATAGGGAACTTGGGAGTTGTCTCAGATGGAAGGAATTTCCTATGCTTTTACGAAAGAGAGAACCGAACTGCACGTTAAAGTTGATAATACTAAGAAAGAACACCAAAAAAGGTATAAAATATATCGCTTCCACAACTGGAAAAAAGTCATCTAAAATGATCAGATTGAAGTCAATCGTAGTTAAAGGGACCACATTTGTTTGCAGCAACATTGAAGATTGGTATTGCTTAAATTATGTTAAGCCATTCTTTGAAGTCTTTTTGCACAAAAATGCAGAAACGGAAGAGTATTTGGTTGAATGCATCAATGAACTTCGGATATCCCTTAATAGAAACCAAATGTCTAACATCTGCTCGCAAATTTAATACAAAGAAGGTCTTATTTAACATAAGTCGTGAATAAAAATATTCTTTTGCATACTTTACGTTCCCTTTTTGCAGTATTTACAAACGTAAAAGACGGAAAAAATAATAAGAATCTGAAAAAAATAGCAATTTTATGACCATTTTTTTGAATTTGCCAGTTTAAAACTGAATGTGGAATTCGTCTTCTCATGCGGAAGGTGATCTTTTATACAGAGAATATAAAGTTTTTTTCATCTTCAGTCAAATTGATTCGTTTGTAGTCAGGAAACTTAAATAAATTCTCAAAATTATCAAATTGCATTGAACACATTACGTAGGAAAAAGGTTTAATACACAGAAGTTCTTCAGCCCAATATTTTATCAAAGCAATCTCATCGAGATAAACTTTCATGATAATTTTTTTTATTAATCTTAGGAATAGTAATTTCACAACTCCTCTGCGGACAAGATTTACCTCGAAAATATATTTTGCTGTTTCGAGGTATTTCCGCATATCAAAAACATGACCATATTCATTAAAACGTATATCCAAAACATTTTATTTTGGTAAATGTTCTTGCTGTCTATATTATTTAAAAGGTTTTCATGTAAACGTCGAAAATGCAGTATTTATAAATTTATCAAATAAGACAGTAAAAACAAGGACAATTATAACACGCTTTTGTTGATGACATTCAATCAATACTTATCCAGTAAGATTAAAGTGAAAAGAATGTCTTGACCAGGGAGAAGTTCTTTTGATATGAAGAAAGCGGTTGCTACAAGTTTTCAATTTAAGACAATATCTAAATAAATTTGTTCTTATTTAAATCTACAGAATCAGGAGATTACCGAGAATATTTTATTTTTCTTCAAAAACACTTAGTTATTCCTATAGTTATTTTAGCTACGTAATATGCTTGACGGAGTTCATTATTATTTCTTAATCTTCCTAAATGCATTAACATTGGTATTCAAATAATGATTTAACATAAACAAAGTTATGAAAATTGCACGGTCTGTGGAGACAACTGAACCTACCCGCGGCCTACAAAGTCTAACTTTATTATGCTAGCAATGGAGGTAACAAGACAAAACTGTACGTAAGAATTTAAAATGAATTGGCCGGAAGAGGCTGTATAAGCATTGGAACCCTATTCCGTGAGAACATGTATTTACTCTAACGACTGCCGACCTCCATTATAGTTAACTAACGTAAACGGCTATAATTGCCCCCTCCACCTCCATCCTTTTGGATGATTTTTCTTACTACTTGACAAACTGATGACCGGTGAAAAATGATTGACCTAGAGCCACTATAATTTCCCTTATTTTGGTTGCTGCTTCTTACCTCTGAAAATAGACTCTCGTAAGAGTTGGACAGCTCAAGAAAATAAATCCATTCATCCAGTGCCCGGTAAGTCTTCTTCCTTAAATTATTGTAAAACTGTTAAAACGCAAATTTAATTGCAAATCAGTTTCATAAGACACAGACGCCGTGAGCTATCTGTCGAAAATCCAATTGTTATTTACCAGTAACATTAACCGACCAAACCAAAATAAAATTCACCAATGCACCATTCAGTGAATTTTTATTTACTGATTAGGTTCGTCCCGGTAAGATCTGATCGCCGGTGCCATGTAAAGGTTACTGTGTTTGCAACTGCATCACCCAGTCAATTACTCGAAAATGAACACAAATGCAAATTGAAAAGAAGAAATCCACCGTGTTTACGCGCATTTCATAAATACAAATGAAATAGTGCAAGCTTAGCTCAGATTTGTTTTAGTTCTAAGAAGTTTAATTTTGCATTTTTAATAATGTAGCCTAAGCGCGAACGTCATGTTCACCACCGTCTCCGACGATGATGACCGCGTGCGGGAAAGAGTTTTGGGTGCAGAACAGGTCACTTAATTTGCAATCAACACAAATTTTTTTTAAATCCACCTGGTGGATTGGATTTTAGCAGGAAGGCTGACATGGTGTTAACAAGCTTCTTGTAATGTCGCTCCCCCCATCCCCTCACCATTGGAAACTGGTCATAAAGTAACGCTCACCATTTAAGACTTTATTGTCCTCCTTTTAACAGCTGCTTTTCTTCTCGATAGCCTAACCAGCGTACATACGTAGTTGGATATATTAACAGACGCTTGTAGCCAAGGTTCCTGTATGATCAGCTCAAGATGGAAAAAAACATAGAGTACGAGTATACGTATGTTCAATTACATTGTCTAATCCCATTGCCAGCGAACAGCCACCGTCAAGCTGCCTTCTGTAAAATTAATTTACGAGAAGAGTGTGATTCTTGTAATACTGAACGCTACCCGATAATATGCGAGCGCAATTTCATTACACGGAATGCTGAATATAAAACCAGGGGCTTAACCATATATTTAAACCTTTTAAAGGACGGGCGTTCTTCAGGAAAAATAGGAAAATGTTTTCAGTCAATTTTTGACTCTTGACTTCAGGTCAGACTTGAGAACAGTTAACATTTCAAAGTACTGATACAGTTTGGCTTTTTAATCTCCAGATAAATTAATTTCTGATCGCGGTATATATCTGTGTATTTACGGTCTTTATGCGAGGACCGAAATTGTAAGTGTATATTTGGGTTGAAACCCATCAACCCCTCTGAAACATACACATGCTGCCATCAGACAGTCATTAGTAGTATAAATTGACATTGTAACTTACCATACTAACAGCTAAGGTACTTGCTTAAAGGCCTAGATGAGCCAGAGCCCTCGCAGCTGTGTCAAGCAGCAACAGAATACTGGCAAGCCACGTGTCTGGGCCTTAAAGCAAGTACCTCAGCTGTTAGTTTGGTAAGTTATAATGTCAATTTATACTACCTATGACTGTCTGATGGCAGCATGTGTATGTTTCACAGGTGTTGATAGGTTTCAACACAAATACTAACTTACAATTTCGTTCTTGGCCTATGAAACTCAAATGCACTGATATATACCGCGATCAGCAATTAATTTATCTGGAAATTAAAAAGCTGAACTTTCAAAACCGGTATGTCAACCAGAAAGCAGAAAGGGAAAGCTAGGCGACCGAGTGATGATCCAGAACCCTCACAGCTGTGTCAACCTCCTGGAGTGCAACAGCCGAACCATGGTATGATTTACGAGGACCTATAAATTCGCACAAGCTCAAGTCCCATCGAAATTACTACCTATCACACCCACCCTAGCAATTTGCCTGTCTTAATTTCTGAAATAAGGGATTGTGTGAAATCGTTTATTTTTATGCATAAACGGGCGTGACTGAATTGCTCCAAGCAGCAACGATGGACGTTTAGGCGTTAGTGAACGGAGACACTCGTGTCTTTGAAATGCTATTGATCGCTGCCATTTTCTAGGGAACAACTACTAGTATACACTAATCACGTAAGGTTTTCATTCAACGAACATTTGCATTGGCAAGTCAAACAGCTAAGCTATGGGCAGTCATAAAGCTTTAGTGTTAGCAGACAAATTTCTCGCAATTCTTGCAAGAAAATTAACAAAAAGTTTAAAAACTGCCTTCTTATCATGGACCGTGAAAGGAAGTCTCGTCATAGACGAAAAGCTAAAGAGAGAGCATTTCTTTTTAATGCTATGAGCTAGGCACATTAAGAGATCAAAGTTGCGGTCATGCAGTCTGACCTTATTCGATGACCTTATAGGCAGGTGGGCCGATAGTTCATTGACTCTATTTTTAACATTTTATCTCACAGGGTTATTTGCTGGTCTGTGATGTTGCCTTCCGGTACATATCCAACTTAACAGTAAAGGACATAATCAGAAGTTTTTTTTGAGACAAAATGAGCTTCTTTCATCCGCTGAGCAGATATATCCCCAGCAGATTAGAAATGTTCAGCCGAGTTAGCCATCCGGCAGAAGTTACAATAGGTAAATAGGGTGGGCGGTCGGCAAGAAGCTTGCGTGTGTGTATTATTCACCAGACCACCCACGAAATTACGTTTGCTCTCGAAGTGTGGCTCGCTGTATAGGTGTGAATGCTAAACGAACTGTGACTTTTGCCAACTGGGAGATAAGTACATGCAGTGGTCACCGTTGGCCACGTTATTTCCCTCACTTTGTACAAGTTTGATCATTACTCCAATACCAGTGTTCATCTTTTCAGGAAACCATAGAAATAATAAAAACGGCATAAGTCCTAGTAAGTACTTAAAATGACTATAGGAATTACGCACTGTTCCTAAAGAAATATAAAATTTTCTCGATAATGTCATGGTTGTAGAGACGTAAAAAGGGTTCTTAATGAGAACAATAAATTTAGACATTGTGCTTAGTTGAAAAATTGAAGCAACCACTTACTATATAATTAAAGAATTTTTCTTGACTAAAAATATTATGTTAAGTCGATTCTTACTGCTAACGCATTAACTGTGTATCTTTAAATTGCTTGTGGTTACTATCTTCACTGTTCAATACATAATTTTGGCAGTTTTTCGACGTTTACACCAAAACCTTTTACATAAGGTATATTTAAGAGTATTTACCAAAGAAAAGTTATTCGGATATAAGTTCTTAGCATGATGACCATGTTGCTTCTTTGAAGAAATGCCTCGAAACAGCAAACCACATTGTCAAGAGTAAATCATGTCAGCCTTATAACTCTGCAACTACTGTTCCTAAGATTAATAAAAAAATCTTTCCATAAAAGGTTACCTCTTAGAAATTGCTCTGATAAGATATTCGGCCTACAAACGTCTGTGTATATTACATTTCTCCAACGCACTGTCACAATGAAATTTCAGAATTTCGAGAATTTCGTTAAGTTTTCTGAAGATGAACGATTCGATTTAACTGGAAATATAAGAACTTTATTTTTTTCTTTATAATGGTTTACCTTCCGCATGAGTAGATTTATTCCACTTTCGAATATATACTGGGACATAAAAAAAACTGGCCATTTACATTGCCATTTTTTGAAGAACTTATTAATTTTTCATCTGTTCCGTTTTTAAATAAAGTAAGAAGGGATTGTAAAGTATACAAAAAACTATTTTTCTTCACGATTTGCATTAAGTTAAGCATTATTTGCATTAAATCTACGAAAACATGTTAGACATGGGGTTTTTCTTGAAGGATATTTGAGGTTCATTGCTGCATTCAAACAAAACTCTTCTTTAAATGCTTTTTTTTACAAAGAAACTTCAACAAATAGCTGAACATAATTTCTTAAACACATATGCTCAATGTTACGGCAAACAAATATTGCTCCTTTTAACTTGGCTGCACTTCAATCCGAACAATTTTGCATAAATTTTTCCAATTCTGTAAGGAATATCTTCTGCACCTTTTTATTTATTTTGGAGTTCCTTTTTAGTAGTATCAACATTAGCGCGCACTTTGGTTCGCTCTGTCGCAATAGCATATTAAATTACTTCTATATGAGACAACTCCCAAGTTCCCCAAATTGAATGGTTATTGCTCTTAAAAAAACCTAAATTTATTGACGATTTAACTCATAAAAGGCTTTTGCTGAATTAAATAAACTGAAATAATTGCAATAGTATATTCGAATATATGCCAAAGAGTCAAGACAAATTTCAGAATTAACGTTGCATGGTTTTCGGCGGCTACTGGTAGTATACAACCGTGCTGTTCAAATCTGCTGGTAATAGGCATTTGCGAAATCAGATGCATTTGCATCAAAATATGGTGCCACGGCCTAGATGCAGATTAAAATCCACTCAACGTACTTATATTTGTGCTATGTTTGCTGCATGCAACATGCATAACTTTAGAAAATTCTTATCAATACTCGCATACCAGCATTAAAGCATTAAAGAAAAAATAGAAACAATAATAAAGAGCATTTAACACATTATGTTCGCAAAAAAACGTATACGACTAAGTAAGTGTGTTTTAAGAAACGTACATTTTCTTTATCATCTTCAAATTCCAGAGAGATGAAAATAGCTATAAATTGGAATGATCAATTTAAATGTTTTGTGACATTAAAACACAGCATATTCATTTTCATTTAACAAAAGTAACTATTTATTAGCCAAAATGTTTTATGTTTGTAACCATCAGTGGATAACTATTTATGTTTTATGGTCCAATAAAATCGGGTATATTTTTTGTGTTTTCAGTGTCTTCATATTTTGAATTTATCAATTGCTCTTCTGTTGAAATTTTTTATCAACACCGTTGAAATAAGATTAACGTAAAGAGCATTTACCGAAAAAAATGACCATGTTGTTATTATCTCTGATGAAAAAGGCCAAATAGACCATTTATTGCAATGGATCGAAAAACCAAACCACACTTGCAACAATAAATAACGTCCACAAAGGAATTCTTATACTGTCAATCCTAAGATTAAAACAAAAAAATGTAAGGTACTAGGTCACTTCCTGAAAAGGAGCTTTAATTAGATATGCGTCCGTCGAATTTCCGTGTACATTGACGTTTTCCAAGGTTATGCCAAAATGAAATTTGAGACTTTTGACAAATTTTTCATATGCCTTAGCATAAACTATTCAATTGGACTGTTAATGGAAGAAGGTATTTTCTTCTTTCTAAATGATTATATTCCACACAAGTCGATTGATTCCACGCTTTGTTATAAGCTTGCGATTGCAAAAAAAATTGACAAAAATAATGTTCATTTTTGTAAAAGTTGATATTCTTCTGTCTGTTCCGTTTGCATATAGCGCAAAAGCAAAAGGTAAAGTTTACAAAAAAGTATATTTCTACATGAGTTACGTTGAGTATGTGCTTCTTTACTTTAGCTTTTACGGTAACACATGCATACGCGTTGCTTATTCGCCGCCGTGAGCCATGTGGGAAACAAATTTCGATAATAACGTTGTGTTACTTCATTAGATAGAAAAACAAATTTTGAAACTAAAAGATTTGCTTTTTCTGAAAATAAGTGCGATTCCTTAAATGGGACTCCATTTTTCAACTAACCAAAACGTTCCAACTCTGGAAAGAATATTTTTTCCACGTTTTTACTTATTCTGGAATCCTTTCATAGTACAGTGCGTATTAATAAAGACTTTGGCTCTGTCGTACCTTAAAGCATAATTTATTACGTTGATATAAACCTACTGATTATGTAGCTAAAATTAATGCCTATCTTTCCTTTTAACTGTAACTAAGAGGGTAGTTACCCTGAATGCAAAACTCGACATAATGAAAGCTTGATACGACTGTCCAACTGTGCCACTTTTGCGCAGACTTTGGGGAACAGAATAACAGTTCCGTAAAATGCAGTCTTTGGAAAAAATGCTTTTGTGAGGTGCCCTAAAATCTACGAGAGCGGGGGCGGAGAATACGTATTCATGCATTTTTATAATAAAGCAAACATCCGATGCGTAACCGCCAAGTTTCCTCTTTAGCAGTCCAAATATTGCCAAGTTTAACAAGTGGTGTTTCTAGAATTCAGAACTGGATTTGGGCTAAGGTTAAGATCAAATGGCCAGTTTTCATTTGCGTTATGCTAAAATGAAATACAACTTATTTTCTTCGCATTAAAAGGTCTCTTGCGTGACATGTGGTACGCAACGCCGAAGTTTATGCGCAAATGTACCATTTATGGTCACTCAAAAGTGAACGAACTGACAGTTTTGAATGTATGTACGGTTATTGTGCTAGGGGCCACACCCTTGCTAAAATAAAGGCTGCATTCTAAAACGTTACCTTATATATCGCAACTGAATAAAATAGTAAGCCAAGACTTTCGCTCGAAGGGCGTAGTGGCCTTGGTGTTTAATTTGTAGAGATTGTGCACAATTAAGCGCCAACTTAAGCCCTATCTTTTTGGTTGACTATGCCCGCAATTTTTGATTTGGGGCAACAATTTGAATGGAAAATTCACTGAAGAGTTTAATCTGCTGGTGCTAGAAAGGCGTCCGCCGTCTGGAAATCTCAATAAGTTAGTCAATTTAAACTATTCCTCCAGCACACCCTTCGTTTGAGAACCAAGACAGTTTAAATTAATTCTACGACACACGCAAGACTTCAATGAGGCAAGCAAGTTCGTCAGGAGTCAATTGCCAGAGTGGACCACCCGTAAGAGAAGCCCATCTTCTAAGTTGCATATTTGAAAAATAATGCAAGTTCAGCAGAGATGGTTAGCTATCAAACAGCAAACAAAACTTTCCGCCCATTTGCTAGTGATGGGAAGGTGTGGGCATTTTGACAATCGCATTAGCGGTCGAAGTGGGTAAAAGTCACATCTCATGTATTGATAGAAATTCTCCAGAATAATAATCAAATTGCCTTTTACCTCCCCTATGCTGACATCATGATATAATCAGAAGAAATGTCCCTTTTGCCAGGATTTACTAAAAAACACATAATTTAATTCATGGGAGAGTTTTCACACCCGGAAGGACTAGAAAATAGAAAATATATGCCTTCTATTATGTATGTGGTTCAACTTCACTTCTGGGAAACATTCATTGAGGTCAGCTTTATGCATGTTAAGCGGGTAAGAGAACAAAAAACCACCCCTAAATGCCAGTAAATTTGTAGTCGGGATTATTGAAAAGAGTTATTTTTAAAGTCGGGCGTTAATTTAGAGAGAATAACTGCAATAATCTTTTTCTTTTGAAACAAAAATAGTGCCAACCAAACGCAGGTGATGAAAAGGTCTGAAATATTTTGCCGACGAGAGACAATCACAATTGTGGTCAACATGCATAAAATGAGCTCTTTTCTATTTTCCAGGATAATAACCCCCTTTTCTACTCCCTCATATTTACTGAAATCAAGCTTATATCAGAGAAAACTAGACAGAATTTAACTTGAATTGTTGGAAAAATTTAAATGATAAATTTGGGCTATTCTATAGCAAATATGCACATCCTTTTACGGTTGTAGTTTGACTAAACTTCAATAAGATACCCACATTTTTTCAGCAGAATGCCTTCCTACCAAGTATGTGAAAAGCCCACCCCTATATGATAACAAAAATTAACCATTACATGAAGAATGCCACTGATGTTGTAACCCCGATAAACGACAAGGTTATGTTTGACCTTTACTGTTAGTCGAAGCTGCAAGTCACTTGAAGTAACCGCAAACATGTACTTCTAACCACACACAGTCTATGCCTTAGTTTTTTTATAAGATCTTTTGCCCAGCTATTCGTACGGTCTTTACTTTCTACACTGCTGAGAGATTCATCATAACGTTTTTAAGGTATTTGACGGGTGGCGAGGAAGGGGTGCAGTCAGAGGAATCAAACAAAATCCGACAAACGAGAAATTAAAAATACCTGCTTCTTTTAATCTGTTTGTTTTTGCATGCAATTGCCTATTTTCGCATGTTGTGAGTGGTGGATTGGCGATTTTTAGAACTGGGTACTGACTACCCGATTTGCATCGAAATGTGGTCTGGATTGTAATGTTACGGTATATTGTGTTTTTGATCGCTGGCAGACTTCACCCTGCTAACTTTATATTAAAGGGAATATCTTGGTTGGGTAGCAGATCAATAGATGGGTAAAGGCCGACATTTCCAGCATTTTTAAACCTATCTTTATTAGAAAAAAAGGATGCGTCAATTGGTTTTACCAGCAGTAGGATTATGCAGATTATTTTTTAAACTGTTTTACTGTCATGAACACTGTTTATGACGACAGGCGTAGATAAAGCACCAAAAATAGTTCTGCCCCGCACAATTCTTTCGGCCTTTAAGGTGATAAAATGGTTGTGTTTTGTCCTATTTCATCGTTAAAGCACTGTTAGTGCAGCGTTTATACCTCGAAAATGATAGTTCCAGTGATGTTCTCACGCTAAGAAAATTTTTGGAATGTCATGTCTGGAAATTTGTCTGTCAAGCTGTCTGACGTTTTACTAGTCAGACATAAGTCAAAGTATGCGTTGGTAGTCTAGAGTAAAAGAGAAGAACAGTGGTTGCGGTGGCGCAGAAAAGCAGTCGGCGCGGTCTCCACGAATGAGGAGAAACGGTAATGACAGGTTTAAGTGCAAGCAAATGAAGTTCCATGTCACATGCCTTCCTTTCGTGGTTGATTGCTCTGTTTACGCCTTTATGTATTCTTATTGTGTCAGAAATAAATCAATGACTTAACTACAGGAATTATGATCCCTATGAATGGGGCGGGAATCAGGTCGCTTGCTTATAAATTCTAACGAATGATAACCTTCCTTGCGTCTTAAACAGGCATGGTTCATGCATGAAATAATGAAGCAACAGGATGATGACGTTGATACAAATAGGAGTGGTTAAACGCAGCATATATAACAGAATATTCTAAAACTACAAATAAAGAATCGAAAAACAAATGGGGGAGGTTTCTCGGCACTTTTTTAGGGGTACTTGGCTAAGCGCCCAGAATCCATATTGCAAAGAAAATGGCTACTTCCTGCCAATTTTACGTGCTATTAAAGATTTAACTTTAAAACGATTGTTGTTATTTGAAATGAACTTATTAACAATAAGGGAGACATACTTTGAATATGGTTTGGGTATTGGGCCGGTATTAATTTGGGTAGGAATTCGTTTGTAAACAAAAGCAATGGATGGAATCCCACTATACCAACACCAGAAATAGCTTCTCGAATTTGATCTACATGTAAGTGCGAAATATAGTTCTGGGTATAACTGTGGTCAACCTCATTGGCAGAGTCGTATATTTTAAGTTATTATGTTTACTTTCTGTGGAATAGAACGCATCCACATGTGTAACCTGTTTTCAGAAAGTAAATTGCTTTCCTATCTATGGATACTTTAATGAGCTGTAAGAAGAGGGGACATTATATATGACACCATGCGAGCTTCATTACCCAAAAACTCAGATACCAATAGATGGGCGCTTAGCACCTCGCTTGTTGACCAACACACATTTAGGGTCAAAGATGCACCAAACAAAAATACAGAAAAATGGACACGGGTCGGGACATACAGCACCCATTGTGATATATTCTCGAATCACCGGTTTGTCTGCGCGCAGTCGAAAGGACGAACGAGCACGCCTGTCAAAACCGAAGTCTTCTGATTCCCTTTTTGACCGCAAATCATCTAAGTTCATCTTCGTTATGAAAAAATGTTCAAGTGCATCCTTTTACTGATAAAAACATGACGTTGGTGGTTTAAAAATTGAATTGGTAAACATCTATGCGCATCTATTCTTTCACGTGTTCGTGTGGAGCGGGATATATTAGCCGAGCGACGTGTCGACTGGCGAAGAAAATACGCAAGCACATACCAGCATGGCTCAACAAAGGAGAGAACAGACCGATCTCAAGCTCGATCCTTGCCCACCTCATTGCTATGAACCTCCAAGTAGACACAAGCAAATCATTTCGGGTCATGAACCACACGCCGACGCGCTACTGCAACGGCTTGCGCGAGCGGGTTAAGCCACAGCAGCAACAGTGGCAATCAGGCTAGCAAAAGCCAGTCTATGCTGTCAAACGACTCTTGTTGCCACATTCCGCTTACCGTGGCCTACTCCTTCAATAAATACCGCGTCGTCAGAACATCGCCCCCACCAACTACGCACGCCGACACTGAGAACACCCCTTCCTCCCCCCTCTTCCCTGCTCGCCGGAGCCAACGCCACTAACAGGCTAGAACCCGCATGCGCGAGACCACAGGGAACACCACGATGACTAATTAAACCCCAACCCCCCTCCCCCTATCCCGCGAACTATTTAAGAACTCCACTGCCTATGACTGACAATTTCCGTCCTTGCATTGTACTGGCCCCCATGATGAACTGCCGAAGGCATATGTTTGTCACCATGACTTTTCAATTGGAAAAATGGGAATTTACGCAGAATTAAACAAATTTATTTTGTCATACTTTTTGTTAGTCCAGGCTTGCACACTAACGAACAAGACCGGAGTCCATTAGCTTCGGCAGATAAGTGCAGTGGAAGAAAGCAAGAATGCTGACAATGTTAATCGGAAAGCGTTTTCAATTACAATATAGGTTTGATATGATAAGCACCCCGAAGAAGAGGCAATCACGGGAACCATAGTTTTACTTTCCTAACGTTTCAAAAGCGAATAGGCTTCCGTCATCAGAGGTGGGGGTTGTACCGCACCTCAAAGTATTTAATGTAGGTGACAGTCAAAGTCAAAAGGGTTTAAGCCAATGCAAAGAAAGGGGGCGCAGGATATCGGAGGGATGCTCAACCATCGACGCCTTTAGACGGATGAGTCTCAGTCGAGGGGTCTCACATCGGATTCTGCTGTTCGTGCCTGCGCCGCTGTCATTGATCGTCGTTGTCGTCCTAGACCAATGGCCCCATTTTTTTCAATCGTCCATCTGGTTTCGCACCTACAGAATGAGCGGATGAAGCGGTTAAGCTGATGATTGCTCCATCTGTTTGTGGTTCAGTTACTTGTGTGACCACCATGGGCACGTGAAGGACCGGATTCACGTTCCATCTAATTTCGTGTTCGGTTTTTTCCTTCATTGAGTTTCTTCCGGAGGACTTGGTAGGATGTGGGAAGCGACACACAACGGTTAATGGAGGTTATACTTGTGTGCCAGGCCTCGATTGTTTCCCTTACCACGTGGTCATTTCCTCGACCCAGCATTTCGGCATTCTGAAAAGCGAATTTGTGTCCGGAATTTGTGCAGTGTTCCGCCAACAACGAAAGTCACTGCATCGTTTCTTCAGCCCTGCTGTATTCTGCGATCCGGGTCTGCAGCCACTTTTCAGTCTCTCCGACATAGTCGACCGCGCAGGAATCACATTTGACGCTGTAAACGACGTTTTTGTTTTAACCTCGGTGCAGGGGTTCCTTCGGCCGCATGACGAGATGTCATATTGTTGCCTCTGGTGGGTGGGCGATGCCAATCCCCAGGGGTTTTAAAATACAGAAGACTGCCTCCGAAACGCCGTCAATGTATGGTAACGTGTGCCATAATTTTGGTTGATCAGCTGCCGGCTCTCCATTCGATCGGACCTGTCTGCTGCGTTCGATGAAATTTCGAGGATATCCATTGGCCAAGAAGAGATGCTGGAGGTGTTGTAATTCAAACTTCCGATCCTGTGTCTCGCTTCAGTGTGTTTCTGCCTGCCCGTTTGTATAGTGTTCGCAAACGACTGCGTTTGTGGCATGCCGGGTGTTCGCTATGGTAGCTTACAATTTGGCGCATATTGGTGGCCTTCTTGCACACCGTCGTTTGGAGGCTCCCATTCGGTTATCTATGGACGAGCACGTCTATGAATGGCAGTTGGTTGTTATTTTCAGCCTCCATCGTAAACTGGATATCAGGGAAGACAGAATTCACGAGATTGTGAAATTTCTGGACCTTTTCTTGCTCAGTGATGACAAAGGTATCGTCAACATATCGACTCCAAAACTTTGGCTGATAGTTTGCGAACACGATCACCTCTAGTTTTTGGAGAACTGCTTCTGCGATGAAACCTGACAGTGGCGACCCACTCGGCGTCCCCTTGATCTGTTCGTACACTGTCCCCTCGAATGTGAAGTACGTCTTCAAGCAGAATTTTAAGAGTTGGACGTAATGCCTCCATGTCATTATCTAGCCCATCTCATCATACTGGCTCTCAAGTAGCTTGCTAATCGTGTCGACGGTTAGGTCTTGTGGGATGGAAGTAAGGAGAGAGCTGACGTCGAATGGCATCATAATTTCTTCTTCTGTGGGGTTGCACTCCCTTAAGGCGCTACAGGAATTCAGTGGCTAAGCAGACCGTCCTGGCCGTGTTCGACGTCAGTGGCTTTATATTTCAAGATAACCATTTAGGCAGATTGAATGTTGGTGCTCCCCGCAATGACACGATCGGCCGGCGGGGAATTCCAGCTTTCTGTACCTTTGGTATACCACAAAACCTCGCTAGGCGTGCATCTATTGGCTTGATGGTCTGTCGTACCCACCTGCTGATCGCGTTGCTTTTTTTCGTTTCGGTGAGCAATTTGTTCAGTTTCGCCATCAGCTTCTTCATCAGTGCATCGTCACATGGAAGGTACGCTTGCCGGTTCTCCCGCAGGGCGTTGGCATTTTAAATGTTGTCTCTCTGATCCAAAACCACAGTGGAACGTCCTTTGTCTGCTGGGAGAATCACGATACTGGTGTCAGCCCTCAGTGCTTTGAGTGCACTCTCCTCTGCTCGGGTAATGATTGCGCACGGTTTGTGCGCCATCACCAAGGTTGTTACCTGTTGCCGAATGAGGTGTTTTGTCTCGTCAGATTCCCCGGTTTGGTAATGAATTGATTGGACCGTTGCGACAAGGTTGATTGGATCAGCATCCGTGGTGCTAAAGCAAGCTTCGTTGCTCAGTACTTTTACTCGTGTTGGTGTCAGCTTTTGGAAGGTCATGTTGTGCACAAGAACTTCGCTAACCTCTTTCGATTAAACGGATAGCTTTCTCAGCTTCTCGTCCAGTTCTACATCGCTTTTCATCCGTAGATCTCTGGCCCATTTGGTGATCACCTGTCGCAACAGCATGACTCCATCCTCTCCGATAAGTTTGGTGCACTGTATGATTGCCTGGCTGAAAACCCCGTTGTTTTTACGCAGTCGAAAATAACAGTCCTGGAGGAGTGCCCGAATCCTTTGCCTGCCATGACCTACCACCGTTTTGTCAGACTTGTGTTCACAGGTGGCCTGTAAGAAAAGCTTTTCGGGAGTACATGGTTGTTAATGCATCTGTGGAGGAATTGTATCTGCGAGTACGCTGAAGGCAAGCGAAAAGAAAATATTTTTCAACTTCGTGCTGACTGAAGCGCGTCACGCCAAATAAATATTGCTAAAATAAGCAAAAATCCGAGTCCTCAAGTATTAATAAGAAGAAGAGGCTATCACGGGAACCATAGTGCGGAAGCCATAGGGCGTGCAACCCCACCGAAGACGAAATCATGGTGCCATTCGACGTCAGCTCTCTCCGTACTTCCATCCCACAAGACCTAACCGTCAACACGATAAGCATGCTACTTGAGAGCCAGTATGATGAGATAGGCTAGGTAGTGACACGGAGGCCTTTCTTTGAACTCTTAAAATTCTGCTTGAAGACGTACTTCACATACGAGGGGCAGTGTACGAAGAGATCAAGGGGAAGTCGAGTGGGTCACCACTGTCGGGTTTCATCACAGAAGCAGTTCTCCAAAAACTAGAGGCGATCATGTTTGCAAACTATCAGCCCAAGTTTTGGAGTCGATAAGTTGACGATACCTTCGTCATCACTGAGCAAGAAAAGCTCCAGAAATTTCACAATCTCGTGAATTCTGTCTTCCGTGATATTTATTTTACGATGGAGGCTGAAATAAACAACCAACTGCCATTCATAGACGTGCTCGTCCATAGAAAACCGAATGGGAGCCTCCAAACGACGGTGTGCAGGTAGGCCACCAATACGCCTTATCGTCTAATTTTTGTCCGGGAACGCGCACCGTCGCTTCTATTAGCAATATATTTGCTTCTGAGATCGTTAGTGGTTGCCTTGAAACGGCAAATACGGTGTTGAACATCAGATGTAACAGCTCTTAAAACACGGAATCCGTATTTGTGTGCGAGCAGTATTCCGGTCTCATTAAGTAGAGTTGGGCTAAAACGGAAAGATTTTAGAATATTGTTGAGGTCGTGAGATCGGTGAAGGAAGTAGAGTTGTTCGTAAGTCTATGCAATTTTTTTACAACTTCTGGTTAATATAAGCTTTTAACGCTCACAAATATGTTGGATATGTGAAGTAAGTAGCACTGAGATATGATATGATGAATATAAAGAAGATAGGCTCTTGTTAATCCTACACTTATTATATTTCTTCGGGTAAGTGTGTAGTTGTTTGTAAATACTACTTTTTTGAGGGAAATTTGAAAAGCAACATATTATCTAAGTAGAAACTTCTCGGAAATCCAAAGCACTGCCTGGAATAATGCTTATAGTAATCAAACTGGAATATGTAAGTCACGATGACTTAGTTTTCTCCTTTACATTTAGTTAAAAATTCATTGAACATTGACAATATGGCTGTTTATATAGTACATCAACACCCGAAGTATTGTAATGCGTAGGACAAGGATGTGGTTTCTATCTTTGACTGAACCAGTGTCATTGATTATGATTTTCGATTAATTTGTCATCTTATCAAAAAAGCCGAAGCTTTGGACATCATTCGTTGTTTATTTGCTTGAGTGGCTTATGAATTGTCAGCCCAAAACAAAAATTATACAATTGATGCACCTGGCTCTTACATGATACGTGCTAGCAGCACAAGAAGTAGTAGTTGAAATTGCTGCAGATGTGCGGAAGACGGACCCTTTTTATCAAGCATGGAGGATAATTTTATCGAATGAATGTGTGGCATAACGGCTTTAAATGTTTGCGGGCGTTTAAGTGATACTATTTGTCGCGATAAGTTCCACAAAGTTGAGAAAAGCACATCTAAGGCTTCATATAAGTAAGTGCGCATGTACAAAGAACACGTGCGCCGTCCTCAACGCCAAGGGCTATACTATTATAACTCTAGAATGGTAAGTTGAACTAGATGACCTCCTTACCACCGTTCCCATTTCTAAAATCATTTGAAAAATTCAATTTTCAATAATAAAATAATAACTACAAGAAAACGTCAAACTGTTGAAACGCCGGCTTATCTCTTTGTCGTTCTTCCTGAATTTTTATTGGGTACACTTTTATGCACCAAATGTTTCAAATACTCGCTCCAGACCCGTAGGCCTATTTGAGATTTCAATAAAAGTCAATGACATTTTTTTTCTGTGTCACTGCCAACATCAGGAATATATCCTTACCAAGCTACGACAGAGCAATCGCAATTCATGTGACGCATTTTTTGATCAAGCACTTTGTATTCTAGGTCGAAACAAACTTTAGAGGTTCTTCTTACCTAAAGCTTTTAAGTATAACCCACTTTCCCTTATGTATTAGTAATATTGCACCAGTGTAAGCTACAACTTCATTTTTTTATAAAATATTGCCAGCATAATGTCAAATATCCATCAACGGGGATCAGTTGATTAAGCAAAAATAGCTTTTTTTATTGATGCATCTGATTATTTTGTGCTCATTCAAGCATTTATGAGTGGCTATAGTGTTATATTATGTGGTCAATTTTCAAAAAAATGCATACTTAACCACTTGTTACGTAAGGCAGTTGGGCGAAGGTATATATATATATATATATATATATACGGCCCTTAAAACAGTATTTTCATATTTATTGAACTAAAATGGGCTTTTTTAAACATAACTCAGAAGGTGTGCAAAGCATTTACTAATCTCAAGCGACATTGGCACATTTTTAAGACCACAATCTCCACAAACACAGTGCTATATAACTCGTTTTGGTTTTAATCAGTCACAATTTTAAGCACTGCGAATATATATTTTGTATGAGACTGTTAAAAGTAATTTAAAGAACAAATTACCAAGTTAATACTGATACCTCAGTAACTGCATTCGCACGACCGATTCGCCTTCTGAAGTGATGTTCTCGTCAAATTTCCTTCGTCGTGAACACATGAGGTTGGCCTACATATTCGAAAGCAAGTTTTTCCAGAATTACGCTCCCATGAATTATTTAAATGCTCAAATTTAGTCTTTTTTTGTATAACGGAAGTCCAGTTAGCCGAACGAACGTTTTTGATTAATTTATTATCAGGCAATACCGTAATTTAAGAGAAGGAAGAGATGACGAAAATTGTAGGCAAACCAATCAGTAGTAACAAGGGGGAGAGGTGAAAAGGTATCAAGGGGATCAGATTCTAGTATTATTTGGGAACCAGAGAAATGGGGGTGTGTGAGGGAAAAGGAGTGAAACTGAGGGGAAAGGAGTCCGACAATTATTAAATTTCGTCCCGTGGTCCTCGTCTTGAGTTTTGTTGGGAGGTTTGAGGTCCTCAAATGTCGACGTCTTATGACGGTTTCAGTGGCCGTTGGACGCTTGATGCCGCAGTGTTATCGCTATTTCGCGGGGTCATAAGAGGCGTGAGGGCGGATGATGATATGGCCTTATTTGTATTGTTTGTGTAATGTTTAAGCATTCGCGGGTACGAAAAAAAATTTTTGGCATTTACCCGAAGCGTGCTGATAAACTAGT
>JAYGXS010000006.1:28431138-28460254 GCA_036362985.1 Ligula intestinalis | reverse complement strand
AGGATAATGCATCAATGTTGCCTTAGGACATGGCACATTGAACTGAAGGAAATGGCCACAAAAGCTCGTAATCGTTTGTACTGGACAGTAACGCAGAAGTGTAACGCCTCCGCAAACGAGCACTTTGAGCATCCAACACACGAGCAAGTAACAATTGCTCGATTATATAGAGACGTTCATAAAAGGCGGACGGACGTTCTCTGAGAGGCAGATGGAGGCGACTTTCAATAAATAAAAACATACAGCTCAATGCCTGATTAAGTCTGCTCTGCCAGGAGTAACATTGAGTTCCATTGTTTGCTCCACTGCGCGTGAACTTGAGCTTTGCCATTGCTCGCGCAACACGAGATAGGCATCTGGAGGATCGATATACCTATTAAAAAAAGTCCACGTGCGAGTGCCATGCTTCTTGCAGTAGGCGTCAGATTCCGTCCTGCGACGGGCCTAATATGCGCACGTGTTTAAAGTCGAATTCGTGCCCTAGCGAGGATGTATGGGTGGTGAACAAGGATAGATTGTCATTTCTTTGCACGGCGAGTTCATGCTCATGCAGTCTCGTGGCCATCCGTTTTCCGATTTCACTAAAGCACATGGCTTGACCGCAAAAACAGTAGATTCGGCAAATAACATCCGATTTCTGATTGCCGGTAATTGGATCTCTAGGCTGCATTAATTGTCTGTGCATTGTCGCTTACTTTCGGTAAGCAACGCAAATCCCAAATTGCCTGACTACTCGAGCGAAATTTTCGGATATGCCAGCAATAAAGGGCATTTCTCGCCCTCTGTTAGTTTTGAGTGCCTTGATTATTTGCTTCTTTCTGCTTATCACCTGCATTTGTTTGATGAATCTGCAAGCATATCCACTCATTGTGAACAGTTTTTGCAGATATTTGACCTCGGCTTTTTGTCGGCTGGCTCATTGCAGTAGATTTATGCGCGGCGACATAGCGTTTGTACGTAGCTGCATTTTTGTGTGACGGTGCTGTTGCCTAGGTAACTCAGAATACGCGAGGTATTCGTCACCTTTTGTAAGCTGTTTTTTAAGTTTGACGTTCATGCGTTGACGGTGCTTTTGTTGGCCGAAAGGAAAGGGCGTTCACGCGCCATCTTAAGATCTCATTTTGATGCCTAATTTACCCGCTTCGCTTTCGGCTCAAAAGAAACTAATACGCTCACTCGACCATGCAAGCCTTGCGAGGGCGATTCCCATGCTTAACCATTCCTGATTATTCAGTTATACAACAAGTGACCACTGCATGATATAATTTAACAGGTTTTTGGAGCGGTCTGAAGATGAATGACTGAAAAAGTATTTTTCCAGTACATTTTTAGAGAAATATATTGCACTTAACTGCTAAAACTATGTTGAAAATCAGGTTTGCAACAAACGCAAACCTCTTAAATTAATTTTTGAGTACGTTTTAGAAAAGGTTGACCTCACTGCAATTTTTACGACACTTACTTTTTAGAAAACACTTGTGTTATTTTAAAAAGGAACAAAATGAAGCTCAGCGGTGCAAAATGTTACATCGGGAGCGCTTCATTCGATAAAGGGCTGTTTCATTAGTCCCCTGAGTTTGCATAACAGTCATTGTTCAGGGGGCTCAATAAGAGTTTAACTTCGCAAATGAGAAAAAGTGTACACTCTTTATTTCTGCAGAATGTTTCAAAGTTACAATCTGCCTTACAAAATATGATGAAATTTAAAGTTGTGGAAATTTTGCGGCTGAGACTGTTTAATTTTAGGAACACTGGTTCACAGACCAACTGATTTCTTTGCATTTGTGTTATTTTAACCATGCGAATTGCTCTCGTGCACGTTTAAGTTGTCCATATTGCAACAAATTAGTGTTCCCTTAATGGTTTTTCACTTTTGACCCATTCTTTATGTTTCATTTTTAAAAAAACTCAAAACACTCAATTCAAAATATGCCAATATAAAGAATTTTACCAAATATACGACAAGCGTTCCTCGTATTTAATTACTCTTTTAAACGCTGCGTACAATTAAGATACCCATAAAGAAGAAGAATTGGTTAAAAATGTCGTTTTCTCAAGCTGAAGCTTACACACAGTGAGTCGCTCCACCCTGTGGACATAACAGCAATGTATGGCCGATTGCTTTTCTAATTTTTCTTCACTTAATCCCGCTTCTTATGTTTCACTGTAGAATGAAATACATTTTTCGATTTAATTTGTCCAATAATACACGTATTTATGCATATTACATCAACAGCTCATGCATTATTTTCAAATCAATTTTCATTCGTCACGTTGATAAGAAACTGGACTGTAAATATTGTCTTAATGAAATGACCAAAATTGTACAAAAGTTCATATCAGGTTAATATACTTTATGACTTCTCATGAAAAGTAAAAAAATCTTAGCGCTTAACCTGTTCACATTTCAATCTTCTGAAAACTTGTTTGGTAGAACCAGGTTTAAATATTCTGTGTCGATGGATACTATACTCAAATTTTGTAGGAGGACTGTTGACAGGGTTGTTTCTGCAAAATAAAACAGAGCATATCCTCCGGTGTGAAAGATCGCATTTGAGAAGCCCTGCAGCTGTCTTTCGTTCAGTGATAGGTGTTTAGTTATTCATGCCGCTAGAACAAACAAGAGGTGCATCATGTCTTACGTTAGATATCGATAATGCACCGATACCAAAAGAGACATTTTTTATCACAGTTTCCAATGCTATTGTTAAGATTAACATAAGCCTGATCACTTATTTAAAGAGCACGTTAAAGGCATTCATTATGAGCTCCCATTATGCCATTTATTGTATCGCGACATTGCTTTAAAGTTTTCTGAGTCTATTGGTTAACCATCATTTTGTAAAAGGCGTACGTCTGTATTTTGGCGAATGGATCATGTAAATCCCAGGCATATACGGATTACTTTGTCGTAAGAACTTACTCTCAAATTTATTGTTTGTCTATGTGCGTTGATTTTGATATACATCATGGAGGATTGAATAAAAATTCGTCGTGTAATGACGAAAAGTCGGATTCCATATTCATACTTGTGGTACCTAGGAAGATATTTCAGGCGCGATACGAATGCTTCAAGACATATAATTTTTTTATCCTCGTTATTTTTGCCATTGCACCACAGTATACATACAAATAATACAGTACTTTTTGAAAGCATTGGAAAAAGCGCCTAGTGTTTTTAGATACAGTTAACAGGCGGTCTAGTGTTTGGAAATTGCATCTCCAACTACTTACATCCCGCGTGTGGGCTAAATGTAGCCAATCATATAAAGGGCCAATTTAAAGAAACTTTTAAATTTCACTGCCGGTTCCTTGAAAATGGGTTTTAAAAAAATATTCCTCGGAATATTAATTTTCACTTAGAGTTTCATCACCTTAGCTCAAATTGTAACAGGATATATTAAAGACATGGCAGCTTTATGAAACATATAGTGCCGTACAAATAAAGGGACTGTTTACTACTGAATAAAGGCCATTTCGATTGGCTATATCGTTTCACAATTTTTTTCGCTCTACATATCTCGTTGGGATTATTTACCGCATGGTGACAGTGAGTGGCCGCGGATGGCGAAATTTTTCAACGTTTATATTCTCATTTTGCCGGTTGCTGTGCAATGTCGCATTTCAGTGTCGAACCCTGTTCGGCGGAACTTCTAAAAATTTTGCGTTCAAATTATATCGTTGGTGATGTTTTAAATTAAACTGGAACCATACTAGATAGCTTACGTTTAATCAAATTGAACAGATGTTATGCAAGCATCAGACAAATCTAAAATGCGCCGCCACTGAATATTTATGTTTTCTAATTTACGAAAACATATTAACAAATAAACCATACAATATTAATTTTAACTTTTCAGTTCCAAAATGGTCTTGCTTGGGTACTTGAGAAGACACCACTGCTAACAAATCCACATATTTTGATGAGTTTAAATGCCCAAAATGTACCTTACCAGTCACTTT
The DNA here is from genome assembly GCA_036362985.1 of Ligula intestinalis. NCBI lineage: Eukaryota > Metazoa > Platyhelminthes > Cestoda > Diphyllobothriidea > Diphyllobothriidae > Ligula > Ligula intestinalis. The sequence goes on along the minus strand of JAYGXS010000006.1, from coordinate 28,456,291 downwards.
TATCAAATATTTTTGTGAAAATCATACATTTTTTAAACAACCTAAGACGATCTTTACTTTAAAAAAAGAAAATTATGGTTGAAAATTTAAATTTGCTTGGCTTTTTCAGTTTTTTCCATTCTCAATTAACTTATCTTTGAATTTGCCATGTCTTAAGGTGGGTGACTTTGTTAAGTTGTTTAGCTATTGCCAACTGTTTTAGCATCGTACGTGCTGGTCAAGTGGTAGCAAAGACTAATAAGCCCATTTCCACTTACATGAACGATGAAATTTATCTAGCGGTTTATATAGTAATAGCTTAGCCAGCATGCAATCTGCGACAGATCTCTACTAATATCATTTTTTCGTGGGAAAAAGATCAAATTTACCTTACGTTGATCGTGTCAAATGCTTGCATGCTAGTCATATATATGTTTTTTGTCAAATAATCACAAATAAGCAAAACACCTTTAAAATGCACTTTATGGCCGTTTTTTGCAAAAATAACTGCAATGGAACATATTTTTTGTTCAGAAAACAAAAGTTGCCATCAAACGACGCTTGACATGTTCAATTCAATTAATAAAAAGGCATACACGAGGAATCTATGTTCAAAATAACCGAACACGATATCAAAATAATGAGTGGATACGTGCTTGATTGGATTGCTGCGCTTTGTAAATATAACTTCTGAAGAGGATCAACATCGACGGGAAAGACATGTATGGTAAAAAGTTGATAGTGAAAGGTGTAAACAGGAAGCCAATGTATCAACGGCAGATTTAAGTTTATTTCGTGCTCCAGCTGTTTAAATAGGTCAAGTTTGAACCATAATATGAAGGGCATCTCCAGGCATCGTAAGGTACGAGTTATATGTGCCAAAACGAGTACTCAGAAAGACGGTTTCGTCTCAGAAGTAAGGGCCGTGTATAGCAGATGTTCAGTAATTGACGAAAAGTGAAAAATGTGATATGTATTTCAATAAGCAGCTAGGTAAATACTCCTTATCTCTGGCAAATTGCCGTTGCACTAGACCTATGTAATTGCATCTGCAAGTTAATGTACATATTTTTGCTCCACAATTTATACCTTAGACGTCCTTCCCCGTTGTTTACTGCACAGAGCTTTATAAGTTTCTTGCGTTCTTGATAAGCCTTTTTGCCATTTCCAAGGGGATTTTGCTTTTATAAATTTTTCTATATGAATTCAATTAGCATTTTCTCTTGGATTATACACTTTATGCATTGAGAGGCATCGACTGAAAATATTATTTGAAATGTCATAGATAAAATAAATCTTGTTGTTTTTGCCATCTTTACATTCGAAATATTTCTTGCAACCGATATATGCTTCTGCTTGTGGGTACGCGGGAATTCAATTATTTTAATGTTGTCGGAATGATGTATGTTTATCCTACACGATCACTATATTAGCTCTGGTCAACCAACACAGGCCTTTAACGTGGAGGCCTGCATCGTAACACAGTAAAAATTAATTAGCTAATGTCACACGCATTTCATCACGTATGCTGCCTATGGAGCTAAGCCTCGTCATCCGATATCAGCGTAGGCTGCCTAAAATATAGCCTACAGATTATACATTCAAATATACCTTCCAGGAAATTTTATATAAATAAAGAACCTGATGTGCTCCATCAGTAGTTAACAGGTTGCTTTGATATTGATGCATGTTTTAATCGCTTGATTTTTTTTGATTTAAAAGACGATGTGTGTGTAAAGGAAAATGTTCGCCAAAAAAATCTGCTCATGGTCTGACATCCAACTGGGACAATCTCTACATTGCAAAATACCTTTTAACTTTACGATAGGGAGCAAGCTTCCTATCTATTTAAGGTTTTAATAAATGTTAATACACGTGCTCCTTTGTGCGAGCTAATAAAAGCGCTCAGTACAATTGCTGCATCTCAATATGGAAACCTCATTCGTGTGCAAAGGTTGACGTATCGTTGCTTGGTGTTTAAATGGCGAGCATACCATCAATTGACATCACAATGCTAACAGGTAGCATTATTGATTCTGACTACTTATAAGCAGTCAGAAGAAAGCGTTAAATCTCTTAACGAATACAATGATTTTGATTAGCCCAATAACCATCTTTTCATCCCGAGTTTCATTCATATTTCCTACGGCTAGTTAAGTTGATTATGCTAAGGCGAAGTGACATGTTTTACACTGTACTCGTAAGTTAAACCTATCAATATAAGACAGAGAGCTCAGGAAAACATGCGAATGCACATGATCTACCTTTTAGAATATAAAGTTTTGCATTTGATCTCCAGGATTGTATACCTAAAAATAAATTATTCACAATCCATGGATGGCTGCTCCCTTGCTCGCATTTTTTGCAAATGATTTTTACCAAAATTTTTGATTCAAACGTTCTCATCTGTGAAAAAATATGAGGGTTTCTGTGCAATTATTAAACTAGCGTAGAAGCACACGCAGGAAAATGTGGCTCACAAGAGTTCAGTTTATAACTGGATTTCTAGTATTTAGTCATTCTATAAGCAGAACCTTAAAATTTTCTTCTCAGAATGTTTTTTTTCCAATAAATCTATCAAACACATTGAATTTTAATCAGGGGATTTTAAGACTCACTTACTTTAGATGAACTTTTGTACTTTATCGGTTCCATTTATGGCAGATGTAAATTAATAACCATTGCTTAGTTGCACTGAGAAATAATTACTGCTATGAAATGCGAGGGTGCAGCTTATTCTATTTGTGGAAAAAAAATTTCTCACTGTATGCTTTTTATGCCATTCTAAGGAAATATCATGATTTTCATTGCCAAATACACTATTTACTGTAATCATAATGCACTCCATGTAGATTAAATGATGAAACAAATTTGGGTTTAGCTTATCTTGCTCATCGAATAAGGTAACGTTATGAGGAACTGCCCCCTACATGAAATGAAAACTTGCTAGCAGACCTAACATTGAAAGTAAAACTACTGAATAACCTATTTTCAGTGATTGCCGGAAGTGGATAATGTTTAAATATTCAACTAGTTTTTTTTGTTTATATGTCTTTATGAATGTGCTGTTAAAGTATAACTTGGGCTTTCTAGGAAAAAAAACTCAGTTTTAAATTTAGAGAACGCGAGTGGCAACTAAACCGTTCTCTTTTTACTCTCTTGCTTTTGGCGCAAGCTCTTTACCACAAAAAATACTCCGCGTGGGTGGTGATAATTGTGTGCTTTGAAACTAGCAAAATTCTTCCAGGGAAATATGAACGCTTTTTGAAAATGTACAGCTACGCAACTTTCACAATACTGTCAATGGATTCCAGTGATGTTTCCAGCAGGACAATTAAGTAGGTCACAAAGTCGGCTTATAGTATAGATGCCGATCGTATTTGTCCAATTGGATTGACGGCATTATCTCAGTCAGCTGTCGTGAAATAGATGCATACGCATATAAAGTCGAGAAGGCACACACACATAAGGACGATTATGATGTGGGAAGTTAACAAACTGTTTTTATGTAGTAGAAAAGTATATAAAAAGTTCGGTGTTTTTTGTAAGACAATCTGGTACATCTCAGTGTCAATGGAAATATAAGATTGTAAGTAATCAACGCTAAATTAGGATAAATATGTCGGTTGCATTGCTTCTACGAATAGTGGTGCAATACTCAGAATGCTAGTGAGCACATGACCAAAGGATTCAGGTAAATAAGTAGTAGCTATTAGCAGGGTTGAATTGGAAGTGAAAGTCTCTTTGCTCGGTTTGAGTCAGGTGGATACCGTACACACATGAAGAAAACCAAACATTGGTTGTAACCAATCTTTATTGCGAAAAAAGCAAGCGTTGCATATTTCAAGGCAGGATGTTATAACTTATGCAAACGCTCCAGGTGTTCAAGAAATCAGTAATAACTGTCAGCAAATGGACTGTTGTTTGCTTAATTTAAATAAGCGAGTAAGTATTCACGCATTGCAATAACCACTTACAGATTTTCCATCCCGTTGCACGTACCTAAACCGGGGTTTTAAAGTTGTGAATGATCGTAGAACTGTGAAAACAATACAGTATTTGGGTTCTTTTGCGAAGATGTATATAATGTGATGCATTGTCCGAGTCAATACAAAAATAATTATGCGGGTCGGACGTGTTAGCAAATTAACGGGCTCACTGTGGTCTACGGTTGATGTGTGTTCTCTGAGAGATGGTAACTACGTTAAATACACATTAACGTGCCAGAATATTTGGGGTCCATTTATGCCATCACTTTAATCATCTCCCGAAGGTAAGAAAAAAGAAGAAGGAGCGGCTTTTTGGACCAGATTATATTTGAACTGACGGTCCGAAAACCTTCTCGCTTCCATCGTCAGATTTAAGTGGTAGTTGGGACAGGTGGTCTTGCGGAGGTCACGCAATCAGCATCAACCACCGCCTCAACGTCGCAGCCACGTAGCAATTAACAACTCAAGTAAATGGCAACGAGTAATCAGTCCGCTAGGTGACGTGGGGGAGGCTAGCAAGCATACTGACTCGCCTACAACTACGCTGACCGCAGAAGGGACGAAGGTTACGCCAGCCCACCAGCAGCCAACCACTTGGATACCAAATATGGTCAGCAACGAACAGGCAGTTCAAACTTCACCCATCCAACACAAATATAATTTAAGGCAAATGACAAGACAGACCAAATCAAGACCACGTGACTCAACTACCACTAAAATTTGACAGTGGAAGCGCGAAACTTTTCGAAACGTCCAATCAAATATAATTTGGTCCATGAACCCCCTTTTCTCCTTCCTTACCTTTGGCAGATGATGAACGCGATAAATATATACGCATATATTTTCCCTCAGAAATGTGCGACCACCGATAATATGGGCTGACGAACTGAATAAAGTTCATGTATTGGTCAGAGGTCCCCTAGGGGTTACCGCCTGCCAGGCCCATTCCGGCCAAGTCATAATAGCAGTAAGGGGGGTGCGACAGCGTCTGGGGGTCACTTGATACATAACTCTTTCGGGGTTATTAGCCTTCATCAGCCAAGCAAAACCCTGAACCCCAGCTTGTCAGAACACACAAACAAACGCACTTACAGACGGCGAACTTGGTCCACCACTGGGGTCTACCAGGTGGGTCATAAGCACTTCAGCAAACCGCAATTCATCAGCGCCTTGCCACCTGCCATTTGCTGTCACTGTAGATCGGATATATATTCCCTCAGAAATGTGCGAACACCGACCATATGGGCTTCCGAACTACATAAAGTTCATGTGGTGGTCAGAGGTTCCCAACTGGTGACCGCCTGCCAGGTCGATTCCGGCCTAGTCATAATAGCAGTAAGGGGGTATGACAGCGTCTGTAGGTTACTTGATATTGCACTTTTTCAAGCTTATAAGCCTTTATCAGCCAAGCATAACCCTGAACCCCAGCTGGTCAGATAACACAAACAAACGCACTAACAGACGGCGCAGTTGGTTCAGCACTGCGGTATATATATATTTACTGAGAAATGTGCGAACACCAATCGGGTGGAAACAATTGCCAGAGGCAACGCTGAAGCATCACATCAAGATTCATGCATCACACGCATTGCCATAAAATTATATCTTATTGGTATGGAAAGGTGTCTACTCATTTGCTCTACTCAAATCGAGCAATTAAATGGGAACATCTGCACTTGAAGCCAAAAAAAGATATTAAAAGAAAAACTCTTACCTTGCTTCCATGTGGGTGCCTCTGAAAGAAGAGTTTGATATACATTCCAGGATACTATAAAACATTGGTATTAATATAGATTTTTATTTGGATTTCAACATGTTTCGGCCTGCGCATAACCACTAAGTGGAATACAATGTCATTTCTAAGAAGCAATCCAGAAACCAGCAACCGCAAATGGATTGGACCATGCCTGCCTGCACGTTTAAGAGTTTTCTATCGCTTGATTTTATTTTGTCGCACGCTTTATAGCACCTTAAGCGACTGAAGAAAAAGCATTTAAGAACACAATTACTTGACGTTGAGTCGGTGGGAATAGCGGGGTTTGCTGAAGTTCAATATGTTCCAGGATGCATTTAAATTTGCACCTCGTTAAAGCAATCACATCATAGCGATAGGATAATATTTCGCAGTGGTCAGGCTTACGAACATGTTATGAGCTGGCTGCCTCCTGCAATGGAAAATCTCCTTATGAACAGTTTCGTTTCAAGCAAAGTTTGGATTTTAAAATGCTTTCACGAAGAAATCTAGCAAATGGGCACGTGTTTTCAAGGTGGCAAAAGGAGCACATAGTCGCACAATTGGCTCCTTAATTTCTCAAGACAGCTAAAGTTAATATTATCACCGGAAATCGTATATAACGTTGTAAATGAACAAGCCAATAAAACAGAATACTAAGTTTGTTTCAATGATGTGCAGCTGACTGCAAAAATTTTCATTTATGCCATTTTCAGTCCCGAATACAAGTATATAGCAGCTGATTCAGTATAAAAATCTTCATAATCAATACTCAAAAACATAGCGCGTTCTCTTTCTACAATGATAAGCAGAAAATATTATTTTTTTAATCCAGGACAAATGAAATGCATTAAGAACAGTTAGAAATAACACTGGCCAGAAAATATCATGCTGTAACACTATTAACGAATGGGTTTTCTTTTTAAGCTGATGAGAATTAATACCTAAAGGTAGTCTGCACCAACGATGGAAAAAAATGGAAATCAAAATTGCATTAAAAAAATTCAAAGCTACTGCTTTGTCAATGAACCTGCATAGGGTTCTCTAAATTATGCATTGTTTACTCTCTTGGGGCTAGCAGGATTGCCAAAACTTCACGCATCTGCAATATGAGGAATCCTGCATTCAAACTTTCTTGATTCAATTCACCATTGTTTTTGAGCATTTACTTGAACAGGCCTAGTTGATCAACCAAGAGAATTAAATCATATTAAAGGGTTTTGTTTGGACAACTTCACGCGTAGTTAAATCTTTTGAGTAAAAAACGGGCACTACTAACGATTGTAATAAATGTATTTATGGAAGACATTTTCTATGCTTTGACCTATGACAAAACCAACTTTTTTACTAGTAGCACTGTGCTATGAAAGAATTCCGGAATAAGCGAAAACGTGTCAATATTATCTCTTTGAGAACTCAAAAATGTGTACAAAATTGATAAGATAGAAGTGAAGCCAAGTTTTTTGAATCGGCTTTTTTTCGATAACCTATCAAGTTTTTTTGATAAAAATTGCTGTAAAAATGGTTTGCGTCGTCCTTTTACCGTACAGCTCAACACGGCAAATAAGCAAATAGTCCACCTATGTTACCAGGTAGATAATGTAGAGGTGGTTTGATAAGATGTAAATAAGTCAGCTCAAATAAAGCAAATCTGCCAAACCAACTTAATCAAAATATGTTTAGCTTATGCGTTTTTTAGAAACGGAAGAGACAGAAGTACAACAACAATTTCAAAAAAATGGCAATAGATTGAAAGCCATTTTTCCATTTGCAAGCTAACAACGCATCACAGAATTAGTGCACCGAGATGGAAAAAAATTACAAGAAAGAGAAACATAAAATATGTTATATTCTGTCCGAGTGAATCATTCATCCTCAAACGTACTAACATTGTCGATGGTCATCAATTCCATTTGGACATTACCTTGGCAACACCACTGCAATGTTTTTTTCATTAATCGTATGAAAAAAACGATATCATAATTTCTTTGCGCATTCTATTTTCCCTTGACTATATAGTTTGTTGCTTTGAAGCCTATATATTCTCAGCATTACCATTTCATTATTAATTTTCACCAATTAATATCAAAAAACTCATTTATCGGTAAATGTTCTTAATGAAAAACTTATTTAAAGGGTTTGGTGTAAACGTCCAACAGAAGATCAGTTGATGGATTAACAATTGAATACACTGAAAACACAGGAAATTATGCCCGACTTAATTGGACGAACTTAAATTTAATGGTTATTCAATAATGGTTAAAAGTATAATGCATGTTGTCTAATTAAAAAAACTCTTTTAGACAACGAAAATGGCTACGTCGTTTCTTCAGTTTAACAAAATATTTGCATTGATTGCTCTAATTAATAGCTTTTTTATGTCTCCGGAATATAATTTAATAAATAATTACCCACTAATGGTAGAACGTTTACAAAATAAGGCTAACAATTCAGGTAATTCTGCACTTTTAACTTAAAAAAATTAAATTTATTGTTCCATTTCATACTTATTGTTTTTGCGTTTTCGGAACTAGGGCATGTTTGGGAACATGAACTTGCTCTTAACAAGCAATTAGTACTCCTTATATAATATGCCTAATGCTGGATAAGTGAAGTAAGCTGCATTCCGAGATGATATGATGAACAGAAAGAAGATCTTTGGAAAATCGAGTTGTACTCGTGAATTTTCGAACAAGTATCACGTGTTCGTCGTCAGACTAAATTAAAAGTAAGGGCTAGGAATGTCGCACTATATGTTTTGGATGCAGAGGTTACAACGGACGGGGGAGGGAAGGGGGGATTGGGTGGAAGGGTTATGGTGACGTGACACGCGCGGCGATAGGTTTTGCTAGTGAGGGGAGGGGGGATGTTAGCGTTTTGCCCATAAAGGCATGCTGCACACTGCACTTACCATACTGCATATACAATTTACAAAAGGGATTTTGGCATACCAGCGCAAGAAGTGATCTCGGCTAAGTATATATTAATAAATAACGCTTGCTTTCGACACATCAATGTCAACCTAGGTTGCACTCACTACAAGAAAAACTGCATTTTTTACCGAACGTAGTAAGCTTTGCTTACCTATGCCCCGGAGCACCTATAAAGTCAGCTGAATTGTTTTCTCTTACCAAGAAAATAGTCAAGGTCGTAAACAACAATTTTCTGTTTTTGCGGACTGCCTCTACATCCATTCCTATTTTAATCACTCTTCAATAAAATTATATGTATGAGTAGAACAGCGCTGTGAATAACAAAGCGGACAGTAGTATATCCCATATGCTGTGATTGTTGAGATGATGATTATATTTAGATTTAAAAAAACTGCAAATTAATTCATTTAATGTTCTCTTTCCCAAGGCAGATCTCTTCACATTTTGTAAGATACTGAAAAAGTAAAAAACGTTTGGATGTCAAAAGGGAAAAAGACGTAGCCAAGTGGTGTTATATGTAACATGGAGAGCGCTCTAACCTATAAATGATCTTTTTATTACTCCCTTAAGGGCACATCACAGGTATCATTTAAAGTTTCTGAATAAAAGTTTAATTTCCAGAATGTAACGGGGTTATAAATGACCTCCAAATATTTGCAGATATTAAACTTTGTGGTAATACCCTGACTCAGACTATCTTCTTTAATGGATTTCGGTTAATAGATTAACAACATATGCTGTATTTCTGTCATCTGAAACTTGCGAATCGTAGCATGATGTCCCTCATGAAATTTAAACCAAATCAAAACTGGGTACATGAATTAAATTTAGGGACCAAATGTGCATTTTACTTATATTTTATATGTTCTAGTGCATTGTTTATCAAACTAGATTTTTGAATACCCAAATCAGCATGTTTGCAATATGCAAGTCTATAAAATGTATAAATGAATAATGGGCAAGCGTCCCTGCTTTAGTTTCAGGTTGCTAAACTCTGCATGCATTTACAGTGCTTAAAAATAAAAAAAATTTTAAATGGCCTTGCCCAACACCTAGTCTTGAATGTAGCAATTTGTTTCACTTAATTTGCGATAATTTTTGCCTCTGGTCAATTGTTGCCCCACGGTTTGCACTTCTGTTCCAGCTTGACAGGTTTGCGCTGTGACATGATCTAGCGTTTTTCCATAACCTTCACACCACCTTCCACTGTTTTGTGCAAATAAACATGAAAGACCGACAGCTAATGCATCAATTATCTTTAATTATATACGGTCCTCCGGATCGACAAACATACATTTTATTCTAAGCACCTATCTTACAAATGTGTTATTAAACTAAAACTTTATATGGTATCATTAAACAGTGTGTATCCCGATCCATTTGCTTCCGTCCCATGTCAAGTCTCAGAAGATTATTTTCTAAGTTTCCAAAGTAAATGAAGAATGACTACAGGATTCATTATGAAAAATTGTTTGGAATTATATTCTTCCCTTGTACATAGCCACGCTATAAGCTATGCGCATCCGTATCACTGACTTGCAGCTTATAGCCGAGAAAAAGGAAAGGTTTCCATATAAACCTGAAGTCCAAAGCAAACAAATTAATCAGCTAATGTAACAAAGATTTTAACAGACTTGTCGCCATTACGTTTTTGCACAAGCATTCAATATTATCGCATGTTGCTTGAAATGTAAGCTCAAATAATCTTAAATTGAACAAGCCATGTGCACATTGCATCCGCCACATTTTAAAGCTAGAAATATGCTGACATATGCCGTCTATAATTGAGGATTCTCGTTAGAAATTAATCCACTTTTGCAAATCGCATAAAGTATTTTTGATTAAAAGGCAATTTGGTTAAATGGAGGAGTTTTCCGTGATAAAATTGTCAACGATCCGATGTCTGCCAAGGGCAAACTTTAGTATTCCTATTAACCTTGCAATAGTTGGTTTGTTTCATGTCTACTTTAAATCTAAGTAATGATGTCACTGCACCAATTAACCTGAAATGTCCTTCAATAAAAACCAAATGACATGCATGTTTTCGTAGATTTATTACAAATAATGCTTTACTAAATGTAAGTTGTGAAGAAAAATAGTTTATTGTTTACTTTACAATCCCTTTTTCTTTATTTAGAAATGGAAGAGATGAAAGAAAAATAATTACTTTGAAAAGTGCAATGTATATATCCAGTTTTTTTTAATTTGCCAGTATATATAAAGTGAAATTTTTCTACTCATGCGCAGAGTAAATCATTATAAAGAGAAATGATATTTCTTTATTTCCAGTCAAATTGAATCGTTTATGATCAGAAAACTTAAAGAAATTCTTAAAATATTCAAATTTAATAGTGACATTTTGTTAAATAAATTTAATATACACAGAAGTAAGTCAGCCGCATATCAAATCAAAGCAATTTCTAAGAGGTTACCTTTTATGCAAAAGTTTTTTTATTCATCTTAGAAATAGTAGTTGCAGAGTTATACTGCTAACATGATTTACTCTTACAAATGTGGTTTGCTGTTTCGAGATATTTCTACAAAGAAGCAAAATAGTCATCATCATAAGAATTCATTTCAAAAAACACTTTATTTCGATGAATACGCTTTATCTTAACCTTATTTTAAAGTTTTTGGTGCAACCGTTAAACAGATGCGCAAATTATGAATTGCTCAGTGAAGATAGTAAAAACAAACAATTTCATGATATAATTTTTTTGAGGACACTCAATAAATAAATAAAAGGTAAGAACAATCTTTACAAAATATTTTGGGTGAAAAAAATTCTTTGATTATATAGAAATTGTTTCCTTCAAGTTTTTAAATTAACACAATACCTTAATATATTGTTCTAGTTTAGAGCCCTTTTAACGTCTCTAGATCTACGACATTATCGAAAAAAATTTAAATTCCTTTACGAGCACTTAGTAATTATTATAGGCATTATAAGTACGTTATAGGCCTTACGCCGTTCATTATTATCTCTATATTTTTCTTAATGCATTCACACAGGTTTTTGAGTAATGATCAAACTAAAACAAATTAAGGAAAATAACGTGGTCAAAGTTGACCACTATCAGACAAATGCTTTAAGGTCAAGATTTATTGCTTTTGTTCTTGCGGTGCTTTCACGTGGTTGTCAACCAAAGCTTGTTAAGTAAGGCAGAAAAGCGAGAAATGCTAGAAATCAAACAGCGAAGAAAATAGCATATTATAGCATATTGAAGTACTAACTGGTCAACAGTGTAATCTATTGCACGACAATGTGTAATATAGCCTCTTTAGATTATTATCGGAGAAATTAGTTTTTTTTTCATTTTAACACTTTCCTACTCCACAGAAACAGTTGTTCTCTTTTATAATCCTACACGTTTCGGTAGCTGCTTTGAGGCAAAATATATCCTGTGACTTCTTCACTGTAAATCTGCTATGCTCGCAATGCTTAAATTCAGAGAGTTAAAGTTATTTTTTTGTGAGGCATTCGTTGAAAATGAACGATTAATTTACGCTGGACGAGAGCGTGCGGGAATTGACGAAGTGCCTAAGAGACTACTTAGAAAGAAGGAACGCTTGTCCTTACTTCGTGAAAATTTTATGTATTGGTATACTGTAAATTAAGTGTTGAAGGTTTTTTAGGAGTGTAAAGTGAACCACGGATCAACAGTGAAAAACAGTTACAGAAACTTAATGACTACGTATAGAGCAAAATTTAATGTAGCCATACAATTTGCGTGTAATCATCAACTGAGTTCTCTCGCTGCATGAAAATAATAACGAATGAAATAATCCAACAAGTGAATTCATACAGAAGAGGGCATAGAAACAAGTCAAGAAAGTTCAATAATTTAATTGGGCTAAATGCGTAATTTTTTGACGTAAGCAAGTGGAGAATGAGATAGGAGAAAATACTTAAAGACAGAAATGCAGGCAGGAATATGTGTGAATGGAGGAACCGGATGTCATCAGGGCAAAGCAAGGTTCACAAAATGCTCCAGGCGTTTAAATATGTCGGGTTTTAACTGTCGTATATAACTTGTCTCCAGGTAGCGGAAGGTATGAGTTGGTTGTGCCGAAGAGGTACTCCGAATGATGTATTGGGTCTAAAGTATGGCCCATAATTAATACCTGTTCAGCAACGAAAAAACAAGCATTCTGGTCTTTTGTTTTAATAGCACTTTTTATATCTTTGTCCTTGAGGGGAAAAACCACCTTAACCACAATGAAGAGAGAGGTGAAAAGGGATCAAGGGGATCAAATTTTTGCCTTAAATGGGGACCGGAGGAAGAGAAGAATATGTATTTCAGAAGCAATGGAAGACGAATTCGAACTTCTTAAAATAGTTTACAAGAAAATGGTTGCCCTGCTCCTGTGGGGCAGGTTGCATTTATCGAAATATTAGGCGTCTATGCAAGCGCATGTGAGAGTGTTACCCCACTTGGCTAAACTGAGGTGAAACGAAGTCAATATCAAGCACAATTCTGGCTTACTTGGCAGTCATCCGGCAAACGTCAACCAAGTATTTAGATTCATATCTAAAGTTTCGGCTAAACACTCTAAGCTCCTGCGTCAGCGGATACTTGCGACGGCAAAAGCAGTCGCCATACCCCTTAAAAACTCCATTCTATGTGCACAGAAACCACTAAAAGCGGCCTTAAGGCTCCTTAAGGCTCGATATCCGCCCTCACGCATCTTACTACGCCGCGAATCAGTGATGAAGCTGCGGCATCAAGCACCAAAGGCCACCAACGTCATCACAAGACGTCAGCATCTTGCGTTATCACACCTCCCAACAAAACTCGAGACGTTGAACTTGGAACGACATTAACTTATTGTCGGAATCCTTCTCTCTCCCCCCACTCCAATTATTCTGGTCCCCATTTAAGACTAGCATCTGATCCTCTTGATCCCTTTACGCCCCTTGTGCACTATTCCCTCTTTTACTACTGATTGGTTTGCCTAACTGTTTTTGTTAACTCTACCCTCCCTTATATTGAGTATATGTATTGCCTGATTATAAATTAATCGAAAACGTTCGTTCACCTAATTAGATTTTCTTAAGACTTACCTAGGTATCATCACTGAACAATCAAAAGACGCTTATGTAACACCATTGATATAACCTACTTTGCGTCCGAGTTTATATTATGCCGCTTGATAAGGACCCTTCCAATTTCCATTGCGAAATATTCCTTGTCATCATAGGTCATGCAATTACGGAGTGCAATATCTCCCTCGCTTAATGGAATTTGTTTATTAATACACTAAATATTGATACTAGGCAACATACAACCTATTTTACTTTGCTTTATATAAAGGTACATATCTACGTTTAAACTAATGCAGTAAGATATGTCTTAGATGTGTCATCTTTGTCCTCTGTGTGTTTCTTGCCAGAGGAAAAAAAATGAAAGATTGGGTTAATGGAAACGAATGTAAGACATTGTGTTTTCATCCGGATAACATTATGATAATCCTTATAATGTCATATGAAATGTGTGAATCGTTTGGAAATAGCAGTATTATTATGAGTAACTGTCATTTTTCACCGTGCTGGTTATACGACGGAAATGCTTGATTATCAAGGAAGAAACTGGCGATCACTTTTAAAGGAAACGTCTGGACTATGTTGCAGTTTTTATTGAAACAAAGAAAACAAGCAGATGAAATTTCAAACTGAATCCAGTAACATAATTGCTGCGAGTAAATGCAGTGTTGGCAAACGCAATTCATTAATCGGCAGCCTTTTTCCCAAGCATACCGCCATTCCTTAATGACACTTGCTGAAAGCATGATTCGAAGCATTATCATTTGTTTGTGAATTTAAACAAGCAAGCGCCTATCCTACAGAATGAGGAAATACCTCCCGACAAGCCTGAGAAAAAAACATAAACAACACTATCCAGGCATTATGTTGACCCCACCAAAAGAGTTCGGGTGGTTAATGCCGTCCCATCGGTTTCTGCTGGTACCAAGAGAACCGACCGCTGTCAGTTTTAGGAAGCTGGTTTTATGTACATAAACAATCTGCTGCAGGTTCCGTACCTGGCATGGCCAACGTTTGTTTAACTGCGTGCACTTGCTTGTGCTCCCTCTGCCTGTCCGCCCTCTTCACCTACATAGGCTCCACCGAAGCTTTGCTTTCGTTTATCACGACACAATCCTCCCACTCCCTATTCCCATGAACCACCTAAATGAACTGGCTAACACGCTTGAATGCATTTTTTACCGTCATTCCGTTCCCATATAGATGTAACGGTCTGATGATAATTAATCGATAGCTAAAGTAGGCTTGTCAAATGTTCTTCTGAACTATCTGGTGGAAATTCTTCCAAGCTTAAAAAAGTCTCTGCTCACGTTTTATAAATTTAACACAAGCGCGATTTAAACCATAGTAAGAAGCAAAATATGTCGCTGTTGTTGCTTTTACTAGTAAACGTGATTCGTGCTCTTAGCCCTAATCTTATGCATACAGTACGCGCCAGAATTCGTGCAACCTGTAAATATGTGCGGAGAATGGTACTATTTTGCTAAGCGGAATGGACTTACTTTGAGAGACTTATTGTCTTGTAGTTTATTCTGAAATTATTTCGGTCCGCTTTTAAACGAGCTTCGTTCTGACGGCTAATAAAACGCGTAAGCTGCATAGATTTACTACTTATGTAGCATGCATTTCATCATTGATTTTCACTGCCTTTATAAACTCAAGTATATTTTACGGATAAAATCCACTAAAAATTATTTCTTAGACTCGTTTGATAGCAAATTAAACCTTTTTGAATTTTCTTCTTACAAGCTACCTTTTGGTTTTAATCAAATTTATAATTAGCCCAATTATTTTGAAACCTACTGGCAGCTAAACTGAAATTCAAGGTTAAGAAACTACTTAAAAAAGAACGTCTTCGCCTACATTTTGAAAAGGAGGGTGCATAACCCACGTAAAGTATTGCAATAGCTGTGGTTGAGATTGATTAGGCATGCGCTTTGTGGGTCCAAATCTATATAGCCTCAGCGTAGGGTCGAAATCGACTCAATATACGATTGAGGGTCTCATTTAATGTAGATTTGACAAAGAATCAATCTAGGTCTCTGCACTTTGTGTTTACTGTTGGTTGTGATTCCTAGCGACAAAGCACATGCCACAGTCCAAATTGCCGTGCCAGGGAGTACATCACGCCGCGAGTTCGTGATTCCTGAGAAGACAGCTAGTATTCCAGCAGTTGCCGCGTCTGATACCAGCCAGAGAGATCTAACGGTCACCTGTGTAGCATTATTCGTGAGTTAGAGTGCACTGCTTTTGGCTCTCTCACAAGGTGTGGGAGGAGAGCGTTCCGTTCTTCGTCGTTTCAGGTTTATGGAGCTGGTGACCAAGGCATTCGTACAGCGTTAGTCTATTGAGCATGAAACGCTCGAATAATTCTTCAGGCAGACAGATTTACAGCTTCATTTTTGCAAATAAAGTGCCTCAAAAATACAGTATGGCTAGTCGTGCAAGCAGCTGTAATGACAAAATTTAACTAGGTAGTTAAGCGTGTATCTGGACAGGTTGTTCTGATCAGCTGGGTGGATTTAATAATCAGAAATCCTTTAGTTTAGAAAACTGTCATCTCAGTTAAATTCATAGAGCAAAGTAGGCATTAATTTTGACTAAATCATGAGTAAGTTTCTAATAAACACATTTCCTATGCTTCAAGCTACGACAGAACCAAAATGTTTTTAAATGTGCATTGTGCTGTGGAAGATTAATTGAATAAGTAAAAAACTGGAATAATAGTCCCTCCAGAACTGGTATATTTTGTGCGAAGTTGATCAACTGCCAGTGAAGCCAAGCTAAAGAAATCATATTTATTTTCAGTAAAGGGCAAAAATTTAAGTTTAAAAGATCATGTTTGGCTATGCTCTGAAGTTTTTGTGCATAAAATGCAGTAATAAATAAGTTTTAGAGGAAATGTTGTTCAAGCACACAGCCGTCCATGCGCATAAGCAAACTTTGTCATGCATGTTACCGTGGAGTGTTGCAAAGAAAGCCTTATTAACTATAAATAAGGTAGAAATATAGTTTTTTTGTAAACTAATCTCCCGCTTATATGCTTTTAGGAAACGGACCGAACAGAAAAATAATCAGTATTTCAAAAAAATGTCCTGCGTAAAGCCAGTCATTTTGGCATTTGCAAGCTTACAATCGATTGCTTTATTAATCCGCTACTGCGTAAAACAATCCGTTTTAAAGAGGAAAGTAAGTTTTTTTCACCACCGGTAAAACTGAATCGTTTATCTTCAGGTCATTATAGATATGGCCAAAAGTCTCCAATTTCATTGTGATAGCATGTTGAGAAAATCTAATAAACACCAAAATTCGTCAGCCAAATATCTAATCAAATTCATTTTGAAAATAATTGCATTAATTGAATGTTTCATTATTAATATTATGATTAACAATATCAGAATTCCTTTGCGGACATGATCTATTCTCCACAATGTGGCTTGACGTTTTGAGGCATTTCTCTATATGCGCAATATGGTCAGCATTATAAGAAATAATATCCAAAAAAACACTTTTTTTGGTAAATGTTCCATGTGCATATCTTATTTTGAAGGTTTCAATGTAAACGTTGAAAAGAAGCGCAATGGATAAATTTATCAATGAAGACACTGCAAACAAAGAAAATGAGGACGGCCTTTTTTGACGAAATTCAATAAATAGTCATCCATGTACGGTACTATGCACAGAGTATTTTAACTATTCCATTTCCTTATCAACTTAATAGAATATATAAATTTATTGTTCGAATTGAAAGCAATTTTTTTTCCATCTTTAGATTTTTTGATATATCGAAAACATTTTATTTTTCTTTAAAATCCCTTAGTGCTTCTTATATTTGCTTTGAGTACTTAATATGCCTACTGCTGCGCATTATTATTCACAAGTTGTCTTAAACGCGCTGTCGTTGTCATGCGATAAATAATAAAACACCTACAAAATAAGGCAAGATGTTTGCAGCTTTCGCTATAACTTATCTAACCGTTATTTGTGGTGGTCCTGGAGTTGACACCACAATCGTGGAGTCATCGTGCTTTCACCGTTTCAGCTTACATTTAGGCTGACCGGCCGTCTCTCGCTCATTGTCAAACCGCCGGCATTGACTGCCTCTCGATTTGATTGATGCCTCACAACGACCCATCAACACCTGCGTATCTGAGTCTAGGATGACAAATCGATGCATTTGGATTTTTAATTTCATCTACACATCCAGGCATCGCACTCGCGACAGTTTTGGCCACATGGTCCAATTTCATCCCTAACAAAGGACTGACCACCAACGGAGTTTAACTCAAGTTATTACAGCCGAGCTATCATTAGTAGCCTTTGTCCCACGCTTATATCCTACTACTACGGAGAGTGGTAGCATTTTTATAAGGGTAAGTATAATGTAATGATTTACGTTAAGGGTCAGGGTTATGTAAAGCGAAATATTTAGGTACTCATGCATAGTGAACTATATAATCGCGATTGATTGTTTCTCGTCATCTCAACGAAATGATCGCTTTTGTAGCAGTCCCATCGCAAAAATGCTATTGCGAATTTAAAGAAATAAAAAAAATACGCATTTTTACTCGCCATGCGAGTAAATGCGCTTCGTCGGTCCGTTTCAATATAGGTTCGACGAAGCGTCGACTTACACTCGACTAGCAGTTGATTTAAATGGTTCCTATTGACAGTTTTTCTGGGCGATAACTCACATGTAGTAGTCTGCATAAAAAGAGGCAAATGTTCGTGTCCCAGGTATTTGTCTATAAGAAGCAGTCGTTGAGATAACCGGAATCATTCTTTTATTTTTCTGGGCTTGCGGGCTATTGCAGGTGTCCCTCCTTAGAGATTAAACGTCAACGAAATAGCAGGATCAGTTTTACTGGGCAGGAACCAATAATCTGTTATGGGGGAAGGGGCTTAGAGAAAGGGGAATTCGCAGGAGGAAAGGAGAGACTTATTAATCACCACTTCGCAGCCGCAAGCAAAATTGTTCATGCCGACAGCAAGAATACACGAGAACTAATTGAAGCCTGAACCTCGGATAAAAACTCACTCAACCAGTACACTGAGCTGGCGCCCGTCTACATCACTCTCCGCCGGGATATACGCAAGAGTGAAACCGGTGATTAATGAATCTCCCCGAAACCCCTTCCTTCACTCCGATCCTTTGCTTCTCTAAATCCTCTCCGCTTCCCCTCTAACAGTTGATTGGTCCTTGCCCCTTTCAACTGTTGCCTCTTTTTCGTTGGCAATTAATCTCTGCCGAGGGACTCTCGCAAGAGTCCGAAAGCTCAGAAGAATAAAATTACAACTACAATGATAGCAACGACTAGTTTTTTTAGTATTCTGCATCACATTTTGCCGTGTATAGCAGTAAATTGAGCCCTGGTTAAGCGGTTCTTGAGAATACAACTAGTATTCAAACATTTGCCGTGTTTGACAACTCCGCGCGTGATATGACAGCTCATCTGCGTGTCGTTCTCTACGCATTAGTGTGCGCTGGGTTTATCGCGCTGGCATGGCGAAGGGCAAACAGGTCTTCGCAGTATCAGGTTTTTGACGCTGGAGACTAAGGTGTGCGTGGGGCCTAACTCACTTGATCATGAGACGATCAAATAAGCCGTGAGACAGGCAGACTCTCTGCGTCGTCGCTGAGGGTTCAGTCGTGACTCGAAGATAGCTAATCCTACTTTTGTGTCGGTCTTGGCGTTGGCTTCACTGTCGCTGACTCATCTTGCCTTCGCCAACCAAGCTTTAATATGCGCTGACTGACTGTATCTCGCTTCTTGTTGAGCCAGCCGCACTGACTGCCCCTTGTCTGTCATTCAGCATCTGTGCATGTAGTCCAATAGGGTACAAAACCAATTCATATGACTTCTGAAATTTTTCCCAATCAAGGATGGGTCAATTAAATGGAAATAACAGCTGAATGTCTAGGGAATCTAGACAGTACAGCCTACATCAACCGAGTCTCCGTTAGCGGATCCCATACCCCATTTCCGCCGTCGTGATCGATGAGATGTAGCAAGCACCGGTCACAAGTCGGTTACCTGAATGTGAATTAGTTATTTTAGCTGTACCCTACCAGCATCCTCCGAACATATCACAGGGATGCTAAGTAGGTTAAATCCTAGCAACCGCGATCTTGAGACCCGCTTCCCAAGGAGAAAAGAAATGGTTATAGACGCTAACTGGTAGGAGCAGCTTAGACTATACGGAAGGAAAAGGAAATAAGTAGGATAATTTTGACGTATAGATGAGCAAGCAACCGCCTAATTCAGTGCCACGTCTGATGTGACGTGGACGCGGGAATCAACACGTCGTGTGGTGCGGCCTTTGTTTATGTGGACCTTCATGACGCCTGGCGAGACAGGTTGATGTCAGCCTACGACTGTGGGTGCGGACTTTGCATCACCTACCATTGACTTTCCCAGAGGCCAAAAGCGTGACCGTTCTCAAGTGAACATCGGCGTAGAGCTAGTCACTGCAAAGTCTCGTTTACATCATTCACTTAGCCTTGGTGTCGCGATAAGTCAAGAAATGTGTGTGTGGAACCAATTCACTGGCTGACCGAGCATCTGACAGCTTGTGTCAGACGTGCCTAGTTCAGGTCAGAATTTTCCCAGAGGCCGAATGACATCCTAATTAAGTGGAACAGTTAGAGAGGCCAGAATGGCTTGTTAATATGATCGAGGTATCCCAGCACTCGGCAGCGTATCGTATACTGATACATTCAATCACGTCCGGCTTAGAATTAGTGACTTATGCTTTGGAGCAAGATGGGGCAGTTACTCTCACAGTTGGCATTAATCTCTCTTCCACGTGCTAAGCACCAGCCGAACAAGGAGGATAAGTCGCAAAGATCTCACATGCCTCAGTGTCACAGAGGCGCCCACTTACGAAGGGGCCATCACACTCTGACTCACGGTCCGCCAGTCAGCCACATTACTTATACCATCATAGGAAACATCTTACAGTCGATTGTGTATCTCAAAAAAATTCCGCGAGGTATATGCGTCAAAAGTCCTGTCCTGCAAAAGCCTTCATCACTGCGTCACCCATATTGTGCTACTTAAGTCTGTTTAAGGAAGGGAAACGAAATCAAAAACAAAACGATTCGTAATAGAATAGTTATGTAGAATGCAGATTAGTCCATTATTTTAGGCTTGACAAGTAAAGGAGTTCCAAGCAATGACTTTATCCAGTTTACCAGTCAAAGAATATAAAATCTTATGAGGTTAATTTTGTTGATCGCCTGTTCGTTGACCATTTTTTCAGTCCAAAAACAAAATTTCGACCCCAGTTCTAAAACATAATATATCCGTTGCAGATTGGACATAATACCATCTTATCCTGCTGGTTAAACTTCACGAACCCCTAGAGTCGGACTGAGGTGTAATCCTGGGCAGGTGAGGGGCACTGGCATTAATTTCGCGACCTTCACTATGCTCCTCGGGCGCAATGTATGAACAATATAACTGAACTGTTGGCTTCTGATGTGGCCACTGTTAACGCACCTTTTGAGAAGGCGGAGATGTGGTTTTTGTGCTGTACATGCTCAAATAACATAAACAACGTTTCCTTGCAGCTGATTGCCAGTTGACGCTCATCATGGATTTGTGAAGACAACAAGGATCCTACGGTTGGATTCCAATCGCCGTATACGGCCAAAAAGGTACGGGTCATCGGTTTTTGTAAAGCAGCCTTATTGTGTTGATAAAGTTAATAAAAGCTGCAAGAACACGCCGAATGTCCAATGCCAAGGCAGGCTGCACATATCAAAGGAACCACGTCAAAGTTCGTGTGAGGCACCTTCACGTTGTACGATTCCTCAAGATGTCAAGGCGGAAAATCGAGGTCATCAGTGGTGTCTTCTTCAGAAGACGAAGATGCGATCACTGGAACAAGAGTTTTATTTGCCTGACGTTTCGGATTCCGTCGGGAATCCTTAGTCATAGGTAATCGTACACAGGTCTGAGACATGCGCAGATAAGGGGTGATGCATGCACAGATTGCAGGGTATTTATAGTTCACAGCGGTCACCTGCATGCGTACTATAAGTGTCAGTTCTTGTAGTCACCGCTTGAGGTCTTAATTGGTGCGGTGATTGGTCATTAATTGCCACAGCGTTCTTGTCCGCGTCGGAAGCCGGTTTTGTAATTGCGCGACAATTATGCCCGCTGTCGTCGGAGTTGTTGTTGCACCCAGTCCTTCCCACGTGACTGATTCTCTTGCTCAGGAAATGTCTCAGTACACCGTAGGGGAACGCTAAATCGTTGCGCTTGTTGATGGACTGGGGGCCTGAAAACCATGACTCGAGCAGCTCGCGGCTCACGCGGTTGTCCCCTCTTGCGAGGATTTCGGCCTCGGCAAACTTGACAATATGGTCGGGTCCCGTTGAGTGAGCTGCAACCTGGGAGTTGGCGTCTTTCTTCCTCACCGCCGCTGTATGCTCGGCCATTCGCGTCCGGAGTAATCTCCCAGTTTCTCCGACGTAGTTGCTTTGTGCACAACTACACCAGATTCGGTAAACGACTCCAGCCGTTTCCTGCCGTGGCAGTGGGTCTTTCGGCCTCATGACCCGGCGCCTGATGGTTGCCTCCGGCCTGTGTGCAACTCCAACTCCAAGTGGGGTGAGTAGACGGCTGACTGCTTCCGATGCATTCTTCACGTACGGAAGAGCTCGCCAAACGTTTAGGCCAGCTGGACTTGGCTTCTTCTCTCGTTTGCGCATGCACTGGTTGACAAAATTGTGCGGGTAACCATTCGCTCTCAGTACCCGTCGAACATATTGCAATTCAGCAATTTTGTCTTCCGCTTCGCTGCAATACGTCTCGACGCGCCGGAATAGCGCTCTTACGCAGCTGCGTTTGTGACCGATTGGGTGGTTGCTGTTGTAGTTCAGGACTTGCATAATCTTGGTTACTTTCATGAACACTTTAGTCTTCAGGCCACCATCGTCTTTGTGGCAAACGAGGACATCCAGGAAGGCCAGTTGGTTGTTTTCTTCTGCCTCCATCGTAAATTAAATGTCCGGGAAGACGGGGTTTAGACGTTCCTTGAATGTTAGCACCTGATCCCGCTCACTTACGACGAAGGTTTCGTCCACATACCGAGCCCACAGTTTCGGCCTGTGGTGTCGGAAAACCAGCGACTCCAGCCGTTGCAGGACCGCCTCTGCTATGAGTCCGGAAATGGGCGAACCCATAGGCGTGCCCTTCACCTGCTCGTAGATAGTTCCGTTGAAGGTAAAGTACGTCTTCAGGCAGAACTTTAGGAGCTGGAGGATTTGAGCGTGCCCGAGGCGATTCTCCGTTTCGTCGTATTTCTCCCGTAGGAGTAGTTGGATAGTCTCGACGGCCAGGTCCTGTGGAATAGAAGTAAAAAGGGACGTGACATCAAAGGAAACCATGATATCATTTGGCTGGAGGCTTACCCCTTTAAGTTTCTCCAAGAATTGTTTTGACGACCTGACTGTTGTGTCTGAATCAGCGGTCAAGAATTTGAGCCGTCGGAACAGCCACTTTGCCAGTCCGTAGGTTGGAGTTCCTTTGAGGGATACGATTGGCCGGAGGGGTGGGCCCTCTTTGTGCACCTTGGGGAGACCATAGAAGCGGGCCAGGGCCGTTTCTTGCGCTCTCGCCATGCGTCGGTCGATTGGTGATATTGCACCTGAGTTCTCCATTGCCAACAGTGTTGTGTTGATTTCGCGTTTTAGCATTTTTATGGGTTGGATTTGCGCGGGACGTAGGACTGATGATCGTCCAAAAAAGTTTGAGCTTTGTGAATGTAGGCTGTCCTGTATAATATAACAGTCGACCGCCCTTTGTCCGCCGGCACGATAACGAGATCATTGTCGGCTCTGAGTTCTTTCAATGCCTTACGTTCGACCTTAGAGAGAACGTCACGTGGTCGATGTGCCATGAGGAGGGACGACACCTGATGACGTATGAGGTTTTTCGTATCGTCCGTTGCTTCTGTATGGCTCAAAATTGATTCTACAGCAGCAACCATGTTGGCAGGTCTGGCATCAGTTGTGTTGAATGAGGCTCCATGCCTTAACACCTGCATTTGTTCTTCCGTCAGCTTTTTGGATGACAGGTTGTGCACCAGTTTGTCATCTTTGGATGAATTTGGTCGAGGTAGCTTGCGAAACTTAATTTCGAGTGCTGCCGCCCGCTTCGCTTTGTGGTCTCGGGCTCGTTCGGTCACCCTCTGCTGGAGCAGTTTGGTACCATTCTCGCCCATAAACTCAAAGCAATTCTCCCTCTCTTCGCTGATCTTCTGACAGTACTTGCGAAGCCTCGCGTGACAGTCTTGAAGGATCACTCGGATAATATCTCTGCCGTGCTTAAATTCTTTGCGTCTCGCCAACTCTGTATTAACCAGAGGTCTGTATGAAACACACTTAAGTAGCACATTATTGTCGAGACACCTGTGCAAGAATCGGATCTGCGCATAAGTAGACGACTCCCGAAGGGCAAATGTTTCCCACCGTCGAGCCGATCGGAGCGCATCGCGCCCATCGTCTTCTGAACTGCTTCCTGGGACTCGAATATTCGCTACTATTGGCATTCCGGTTGTTTTGCGCAGCACCATCCTCACTGCGCCCATCTCAGTTTGATTTCTCCCTGGGCGCAGTAGGTGCAATAGGTATCTTTGCCGACCTGCCGACCACCTGTCCCGCAGGAGTTTTTGCATCCCTGGAGGCGTGCTGATGTGTATTCGTTGGTAGATTATGTGCACTGGCCGCTGGAGGATTCTGGGCTACCGATCGCTCGGCGTGAATTTCTCGATCGCCGTGTCCCTGCCCCCTGTCTTGCTTACTAACAACAATATGTCTTCTAATTCTGATGCTCTCAGTAACAAGCCTCTCTGCCGACCTACTGCAATCATTGCACACCAGTTTTTTAAAGTACTGTGTCATCTGCAGCGGTGTGTCCACCCATTGAGAGCAGAAGGGACACCATGCATCCCTAGCATGTTGGTTGCGCTGCAGAGCAAATTTGCTACTGCGAATTATGCCAGGCTTAGCTGCTGGCCGGATGCGTTCTTCCACAGTAGATTCACGGAGCATTTAGCCCGTTCGCCAGCAGTCACCGCATACCATTTTTGAAAAGTGTTTTGACATCTTCAGCCGCATTTCTACCTTCCGGACACATATTGGGATGTTGCCAAGTTGCCCTGTTGGTTTGCGTGGGAAGCCTCCTGACTACGCTTCAGCAACGCATTGAGGGCACGGAATGGCCTCACATCTTCTCTGGAAAAGTCTTGTCTGCAATTTGGACAAATTGGTTGTTTTGCGTTGAGCGACCCCTGCAGACAGGGTTCTCGGCAATAGAAATGTCCACATGGCAGACAATATGCGTATTTGCATGTCACTAGACAAATTGAAAGCTCACTTCCTACAAGAGAGCGTCAGATGCCACGGCCATTGCTCACTTACTGACGTTGATGACGCCAGCACTATCAATATCACCGTAGTCTGTGA
>JAYGXS010000006.1:28403334-28431128 GCA_036362985.1 Ligula intestinalis | reverse complement strand
ACTGACGTTGATGACGCCAGCACTATCAATATCACCGTAGTCTGTGACCTTCCAGTGTGACATCTAATCAACTGACTAATCAGTGCTAAGCTAATGCTTCGGTGGCTCGGTGCTAATCAATAGGTTTATGCAGAGATTCACAGTAGACTTTTGGCGCCTAATTGGTCCTTAGCGTGAATGTGTTTGATTGCTTAATGTGTAGATGGTAGCGAGCAAGAACTGACACCATCATTACGATAAACTAGTCGGGACCTGGATTGAATATATTGCTGGCAATTTTATGGGAACTTACTTTCCACCAAAAATAGATACATTGCTTTTTAGTAATAAATGATGTGGTTAGATCCATGCGGGGTTTTTGAATTTGAGCCGGCAGTTTTCTTAGCTCTCCATTCACGTGGGATTTTATTGTGCCCCACTCTGTGTATTTCTTTGCTGTTATTGTCTGCATTTATGATAATGAGGTCATATCTTTAGTACACTGCTACCTTTTTGAATGCACCATAACAAATTATTTTTCCTACAACATTCAATAATGCCAATATTTGTCAAATGCGTCCGATCAGCAGCACCAACGTCAACAACCCTGCGAAGGACGACAATAGGAAGACAAAAACAAAATCAAAGACCTGGATGGCAACAAGCAATTAAGCGTAAACCGTTGAGACTCATCTCCATACTAGGTTTACTATCGAAAATTTGCCGCTCAAATTCTAAAAAAAGTGTTTAATTATCCGCAATCATGTTGAAAAAGGAACATAGTAAGTCAGCAGTTATTTGTCTTCAAGATACTTGGCTTAATAGTGATATTGAGTCGCAACTAATTACACCGCCATAATTTAATACTTTTCGCTCGGACAGAAAATTGCTATCCACCAGTAGAGGTGGTGGAGTGAGAGTCTTTGTAAACCAGCATTGGTGCAGAAAGAGTAAGTTCGTATTTTCTTATCCGGATGACTTAATAGGCACCATTGCTGCAGTCTGTAAGCCTCGATTTTTACAAACATCTAAAGGCATCATCAATATGAGCATCTCTATTCCCCCCTACATGCCAAGGTGCTTCGGCGCGATTTTTTGATTTAGTTCCCTTAAACTTGCCCTCCTGCCCTGTGAATATGTTTTTTGTGATGTCTTTAAACGTGTGAATATAAGCTCCATCACATTATAAGGTTTTAACGACCTAGTTTCTTTCAACACTTGTGCTGACACCCCTCTTTATCACATTTTGACCAATTATCCTAATTTTTTTGCAATCAAAAAGTTGAGCCCTGTTGTCAGGCTCAGATAACAGTGTTTTATTGGGCCTGCCAACTATCTTTTGTGGTTCTTAGAAAGGGCTGTTAGAAAATACGAGAGAAGACTTAAGGTTCGCAACAACTCCCCACGGAATATATTTTTCCTCTGAACCTACACATCCGAAAACCCTCGTTCACTTCTTGAACACTCGAACGTCGAGTCGTCCTCCAATTTTCTCACAACTTTTTAAATGACACTGTCTTGACACTGTCATTGTGAGACCTGAAAGGATCTCTTCTCCCCAGCTAAAAACTTTGAGATGCCAAAGGGAATTTTTCTACAAACAAGGTCTACGAGTATGACTTTGCGATGTGAACGTCCAAATAAAGCGTGATATTTCCAGGCTGAATGACTTTTTGGTTAGTCAGCTTTTTACTTCTTCTACATCGTCCTCTCCTCTCTCCTCAGATGAAATTTGGAAAAGTCTTCAGCGTCTTACTGGTCAACGCAACACACTAGCAAATGTACACGCCGACTTAGACTAAGATGGTTTAAATGCAAACTTCGTCCACATTCCCACGGCCTTCCCTCTTCTGACAGATGCTATTTACTTTTTACCAAGGGTCTTTGTTCCTGTGTCTGTGAAAACAGTGATAAAGCATCATAAAAAAGGTTCGAGGTTCCACAGCTGCAGGACCACATGGGATCTCACCATTTCTCTTGAAATCCTGCTCTTTTCAGTTTGCGCCTGCATTGACACAGCTCATCATCTTGGCATTTCATGGAGTCTAAGATTCCTGATGAGTGGCGGTCAGTGAGAATCAATCCAATCCCGAAAGAACCCCTGTCTTCTGTTCCAGCATCTTTTCTTTCAATTGCCTGCACTTTTGCTCTATTGATACTTGCATAACGAGCCGCATTAGACATCATTATGCCGTTTTCCTTTAATTTTTCCGATCCCTTGCAAGTTGCGTATAAAGCTAGGTGTAGTACACTAGATGCTGTTGCTCTGGTAGTCCATTCTGCTCTCAGAGATTTAGATCAGGGTAGCCGTGCATACAGTTGCGCTTTTCTTTACTACTACTCAGCCTTTAATACGATCACGTGCCATCTACTTCTCAGTAAGACCTCTGCCAGCGGCTCTCCCGGCTGGGCTGTCTCTTGGCTTGAGGACTATTTCACTTCCCGCACTCAATTCATTCAGTGTGTAAAGCAAACATCCATGGTCTTTCCAACAACTGTGAACTTCTTTAAGGGGCTATATTATACCCTCATCTCTTTCATCTCCACACTGACGACCAACGGTCGTCAAACGAATGCTTGTTTGTTAAATATGCTGATAACATGGTTGTTGGCCATCCCCTGAAAAGTCATTCACATCTCCAAATACTGGAGTATGGCCTAGACCATGTCTCAAAATCGTCGTCAGCAAATTACCTTCAACTTAATGAGCGAAAGTCAGTCCAGTGTAATATTCGACTGCAACCCTCTCCCAGTCCCGAAATTATCGATATTCTGCCCAACGAAGTATCCTCTTTCCGATACCTTGGTGTTACACTAGCATTCAACCTTAAATTTTCTCTTTATCTAGAAGGCGTTTTTATCAAGATCCGTAAACTTTTATGTTATATCCACCGCTTGCGTTCATATCACACACCAAAAGCCCTAATGTGGCGTTTTGTAGATGCCTGTATTCTCCCCTCATTTTTACTGCCCAAATGATATTTTTCCAGCCTAACTTAAAGAAGACCTAGTCATTTTGAAACGGAGCCTTCGAATGCTCGATTCAGCTACCGGCGTTTCCTATGTTTAAGCTGCCATTTTATTACAGCATCACTTAAAAACGGTCAAGCAATTTGCTGATCGCATCCTCAATGAGGTCACTCACGTTCTCTTCTCTGAACTAATGACTGCAAAGTGTTCCTGTCCCATGCGTCGGTGTGTCCGTCATATGTCTTGCCACACATCAGCATATCAGCACACGGTACTCCTATTCCTAGCACGCTAACTTACCCTTGAAGAAGCGGAAATTGAGAAGTTGAAAGCCGATCCGTCGTTATAGTTGATGTGGATATCGTGTAAAACTTGAATTGTGAGTATTACATGAACTTTGACCTTTTTCATTTTAACATGACACCTTATTTTTCTTATCCTTTGCTCTCCCTGAAAAGACCCATTTTTGTTGAAATTTCAGGATTGTCCTTCCTAAATATAGAAGTTTTTATCAAAAAAAATGATGATATTTGTTGAGATACGCATCTCGCGAACTCAAAAATAGCATGAGACGAGTAGCCGCCAATTTTTAGTCTGCTGGATTTCACGCAGTCAACATCAAACACTCACTAATCGACGCACTCATGAAGCGGAGAACAACTTAAGTTAACATCAACAAATGACTCGTCCGCCGGTTCACGTGGGGAAGACCAGCAAGCATACTACCTCGCCTAAAACTGCACTGATCCCAAAGGGATAATGGTCACGCAATTTCGCAAGCAGCCGTAATCCGTAGTTCATGCGTACAACACGGGTATAATGTGAGGCATATGTGGAGAGTGGCTAACTCAATACCACCAGACCCATCAACTACAATACTCTGACGATGGAAGCGAGAAGGGTCCTGGCACGTCGAATATAATAAAATGTGGTCCACAGACCCACCCCCGCTTCTTCTTCTACATTTTTGGGAGACGAAGAACACGATTACCAATCTAGAAACCAACTATTTACGGAAATTATGATGTGTGATCGCGGAGCCTATCGTCAGCAGCAAAATCTGTTTCAAGACACACTGAGTGAATAGATGAAAAACCTACAGTAGATCAAGTATGTCATGCAACATTTTCCGGAATTTTGAAATAAGTTTTCAATTGGAACATACTAAGTGTGCATGGTTGTAACAAAGATGATCATACAGCCTTATCTCAACATATTTTAGACACCTCAGGATGCCGGCTTTCTAACGAGCGTCTTTTAGACCGCCAAGACAATACATGTACTAAGAAAGGTGATTCCTTAAGACAAATGCCTTTATAGATTCA
Organism: Ligula intestinalis; assembly: GCA_036362985.1. Lineage (NCBI taxonomy): Eukaryota > Metazoa > Platyhelminthes > Cestoda > Diphyllobothriidea > Diphyllobothriidae > Ligula > Ligula intestinalis. The sequence continues at coordinate 28,426,854 of JAYGXS010000006.1, read as the reverse complement.
AATTATTTTTTTGGAAAAAATGCGCGAAAAAGTATTCCTTGTACACTTTTTGGTAGCAAATTGCACCTTCTTCAAATTTTATACTTAAAGGAAAGGTATCTTTCGGTTTTAAAAATATTTCTTATTATGAGATTTTTACGATTTTTAAGTGTTCATTCAGGGAACATCGTGTCCGTCATTTGTTAATGCTGCCTTTACTGCATAAATCATGCTCTACGTCTATTGCAGCATTGTGTGGGGACTATGTAAGATCTCCGTCAAGCTGCAAGCGAAAACATACTTTTTCCTTAAACGGGATGTGCACAGTGCGCAGTTTGCAAACCTTGAATTCCAATGTAGCGGTCCCTGGGTTTCAAAATTATTCGGCGATTTAGAAACTTTTTAAAAACCGAACGATACTCTACCTCTAAGCATGACATTTAAAGATGGCGTAATATTGCTTCCAAGAAATAATTTTTTCGTGTATGTTTTCCAAACAATATATGAATCTATAAAGGCAGTCGAAATGAATGAGTAAAAACTTACTACCTTAGTAGTCACCTTTTATAGTCAATGCTTTGTCTTCGCGGTAAGAAGGAAGCTTTTTAGAAAGCCGACATCCTCAGGTGTTTAATTTTTTTTTTAAGATTAGACTGTATGATCATCTCTTTTGCAACCATTCGCAATTAATATGTTCCAATCGAAAACTTTTTTTCAAACTTCCGGCAGCGGGAATGTCCTCATCCACAGTGAATCACGATATTTAAAATTTAATTGCCAATTCGCTCCTATGTTGAAATGCACAGGGACTTGAACATAGTGCGGGCTTCGGTTGTTCGCTGTTTCTTTATCGCCTGATATATGCACACTTGGTAATCATAGCTTTTGTAACACCTGGACTCAATCAAGTCTTTGTTATATCATTATCATAGGATTTATTCGAAAAAAGGCTCACTGAGACCAGATGCGCAGACGAAACATTTAGGGAAGAGAACGGCTGATATTTAATTTTTGAGCCAGCTTCGTGTGCCCTGTAGGGTACGATGTAAAAAGGTTTTCATAATCCTTTTTATTAGGACTCTAGGTTGAGCAAATCCTAGCAACCTTGCAAGCTGTCATGAGGCGTCCTGCCTGCCACAATGATTTCTTCGTCAGCAGAGGACTGCCCTCAGTAGGACCTTAACCTCTAGAGAGAAGACCCAGACACACGAGCCTACACACGTGCCAATTGCTCGCAGTTCCTCAAGGACCACTTAGATTCACCACAGCAAGTGACAAAACCAATCAGGTCACAAGCGGACACGCTTGACAATCATTAAGAAGACTGCGTAACCTCTCAGAAATTGAGTGGCACACGGAATGCAAAGACATCGAAGGCCCGCTCCCGATTGTCAGGCCCCGCCTCGAAGTGGGGAAATTCAGCGGACTGGATATCACCCAGCAGCAACTGCCACCCGCGAACACAACTTCAGATCTTGTTCCAAAGTAACGCCCTTTTTATAACGTACATCTTTGGGGATTCTTACGGACTAAATTAGATGGTGACACAACAGGGATGTCATCGTCACAACACGTTGTTATTTTGCGTTTCGGTGAGCAATTTGTTCAGTTACGCCATCAGCTTCTTCATCGGTGCATCGTCAAATGGAAGGTACGCTTGCCGGTCCTCCAGCAGAGCATTGGCATTTTGAATGTAGTCGCTCTTATCCAACGCCAGAGTGGAACGTTCTTTGTCCGCTGGTGCATAGCCTACGGCGAAGAACGGGTATAATAAGTTAAGTCAGCTCAAATAAGTTATATGCAATCCCAAAATCCACAGTACAGAGTTTTCTTTTAATACAAGTGTGCTTGCAGAGGCGAGGACTTTGGGAGGCAGAATTTTCACTGAAAACCAGAACAGTTGCATGCCTTACTGAATGAAAACTCTATGAATGCATTTCGAACTGCTGATGAAAAAGTGAAAACCCAAGGTATATTATAATTATCAAACCCATCACTGGGCACTGTTAGGAGAAAGACGTATTCAAAAAATGCACATGAAAGTACATGTTTTTGTCAATAGCTCCAAAAACACCTCGCATCGAAAAGTTTATCATACCCTTTAACTGAAATATAGTACAAGACGACCTAAGGATATATAAGTTACCTCCCCATAATACGTGGCCATTTTTTGTGTACTACCAAATCCCTCCTTCATCTTATACCCCTGTTGATAATAAAAACTTCCCATTAGGTCATAAAACAATGTGAGCTCCAAAAACACCATGGACGGACAAGTCTGTCATCTCACTGAGTTTTTCTTGTCGAAAATGTATTGCAATGCACGCCAAGTGCTGGCGTTGTTAAGATTATACGATATAAACTCGTTTAAGAGTTCGTATAACTAGCACAAACGAACATGCTGAAATATCCAGCATTCAGTTACAGAGCGGCTCACATAGTAAGCTCTTCTATGAGCAGCGCTCCACACCAATTTAGTCTGAATTGCATTTGAGTGGTATACTGCGCCATAGTCAGGAACAGTTTATGTTTTAATTTACCTGGAGGCCCGTCATTTACCAAACCGTTGGTACCTAGCAGCATATTTTTTGATGAAACCACATTCTTCATGTAGAGCATTGTTTGTCATTTTCTGATGAAATTCCTAGGGGCATGTCAACTAAACACCATCCAACGGCTGTTAAGAAAATAATCGGCTTCTGATAATGCTGTCGAAAATACTAAGTAGGGAAAGCTTGTTAAAAAATTAAAATGATGCGCGTTCATCTAGCCAAAGAAAGGAAAGCTAATTGCAGGCGGTTCCTCGCGCATTACACTGTCTGTTGAAAATTATGGCTGTGTTTGATGCTACGCCTGAGACAGTAAATTACATTTACTTGAAAGAAAGAGCAGTATCAGCTTCAGCTTTCGAAGGCAATTTCCTTCGGGCTGCTATTTAAGTTATAAAACGGGATTTATTGTTATTTAATGTAACAAAATAATGTCCATCAAATAATTCAGAAGAACAGTCGACAAGCATACCTAAGCTTTCGATAAATCATTATCAGGTCATTACATTTATGTGGGAGCGGGATTAAATGTTCATTAGGAAGTCAGTTTTGTTCGGCATTTCATTCAAGTAGGTCATGGGAATACGGGGCTGGACGGTATGTTTCGGAAAGTTAAAAATAAAGACAATCAAAAAAGGCTACTGAATGTTTTTTTAAGTAGGCTGTTATAAAAACAAAACACATTTGGAAGATCTCCCAAAGAAAACTCACCGCGAAAGATTGGTACGTGACAGCAAGACTTTGGTGGCGCCGATGCAGCCAGAATGATGGGACAGAGAGAGTGAAAGGAAGAGCAAACAGTTAAAGAAAGGCTGGTCAGGCGAGGTGCGGAAGTTTTTCAGAATTGTTTTATGAACATAAAACCGGCTTCCTAAAACTGATGGTGGTGAATAAAACTTTCACCTGTGGACTTAACACGACGACTGTACTAAGGCAGAGTACACACTGGCAATGCTGAAACGACCATTGTGAAACTATCAGACGGAACTCTATAGCTTAGGGTAAACCAATTCTCTGGAATTAAGACTTAGGAAGCTCCAAAATCATTCAAATCCCTTCTGCTGAGATACAACATCTTCCCGATGGCATTCACAACTACGCCCATAACTGTTGTCATCTGGGAAGCACCACATAGCTGCAAAGTTTGAAGTTCGATAGCAGTATACGGTCATAAATAGAATCGTCATTCCAAAGCATTTTATTTGGCTGGCGAAGTTAATAAAGCATTCAAAAAGCATGCCGAATATCCCATGACAGGGCAGGCTGTGGATTTCAAGAGAAACAGGTTAATCAGGTTCCTTGATTGCAACGTACAACCTGCATTAACGGTTTGGCACCTGCAAAGCGCACGTGAGGCATCTTCAGCGTTCAGCGTATATTTCCTGTCGTAGACCTCCGATATCTTAATAGTTTAGTTACTTCAAGAAGCGAAGGAAGATGATGGAGGTTTTCATCGCTGTTCGTTTCTTAAAATGGTGCGAATGCTTTTTCACGAATTGTAAACATGTCGTTACAGACACCCATAATCAGCGTTCGAGGCCATTTCATTTCCCTGACGATATAAATATTATCTTATTTTAAAGAGGGTTATGCGATTTGGCGAGTATTTTTCTGTTAATAGTGCTCGGATGAAATTATTTAGTTACCGCAACTGGCATATTTATTTGGTCTTGCCAGTCAGTTAGCTGCATTTCCCCCCCTTCTGTAACTCCTGCATTGTGCACTTCTTATTTATTATGTTTTGTTTAAAGTTCACTTATTATACTTAAACATTTAGTGATTAAAATAAGTTATTCGATTATTTTCTACCATTATACGCTTTTCTTTTTTTATTATAGAACGCATGCTCCCGTGTGATCACTACGCACTATAAATACTACGGAATCTGTGCATATATTACTATAATCTTTGCATGAATCCTCCATTCTACAGTAACTACTGATAAGGGCTTATCGACAGAATCTCGGGCATCAGGCAAATAAACTTTGTGTTCCAGCATTTTTATAGTCCTTTAATATTTCCTGGAATAACCCTTTCGGTTTCTCGCCGTAGAACATGGCTTCCAAACGGCGCTTACCGAACAGGACTTAGTAACGAGAAAATAAACCATTTTTTTCCAGAAACGCGGAGCACGGCCGCTGCGATCTGATACGCACGACAGTGTCATTGACGCCTTCGCAGGGGGTTAAATGAGTTCAACCCTGGCAATTGCGATCTTCTTATCCTGGTTCCTTAGGAGACAAGAGTGTTGGGAAGCCAATACAGGAAAATATACGAGTTCCAGGCAGGAGTTCAGAAGAAAAAGATGCGATCACTGGAACAAGGACTTTATTTTCCTGACACTTCGGATTCCCTCGGGAATCCTTAACCATAGTCAATCAAAGAAGAGTCTGAAACATGCACAGATAGGTTGAAACATGCACTGATAACACGGTATTTATAGTTCATAGCGGTCAACCGCATGCGTACTATAATTGTCAGTTCCTTTCGCCACCGCTTGGGGGTCTTAATTGGTGTGGTCATGGCTCATTAATTATCACGGCGTTCTTGTCCACTTTAGATGCGGGGTTGATAATTGCGTGACAATTATGCCCACTGTCGTCAGAGTTTTATTGCGCCAAGTCCTTCCCACGTGGCTGATTCTCTCGCTCAGGAAATTTCTCAGTACACCGTATGGGAAAGCCAAATCGTTGCGCTTGTTGATAGACTGGGGGCCGGAGAACCATTACCTGGCAAGACAACTAACAGGCCAGAGGAGCATGAAATCTCATATGTTCTCGAAGGGAAAAAACACCACTGAAGATGTAGGAATATTTTTCGATGGTGGTGTGTGGTGACAGGTAAAGAACTGGCGAAAGGATTCGTGAGTCTCTTACGTGCGAACCTACTCACATACAATCTTTGAGAGCCGTTCGTCGCAATGGGTAATTGGATGTGCAAAACGAAAAACAGATCAGAGATGGATTTAGATGTTCCTTCTGCTCCCGAAGGATAAAAACCCCGCGGCAGATGACGCAATACTTAACCAAACCGGTGTTCAATGATTGCAGTAGGTCGGCAGAAAGGCTCGTTACTGACCGCATCAAAAATAAAAGGCATATTGTTTGTAAGCACGGCAGAGGACAGGGACACGGCGATCGGGAAATTCACTCCGAGCCAACAGCAGTCCAGAATCCTCCAGCCGTCAGTGCACATATTTTACCCAGAAATATACATCAGCACGCCTCCAGGGATGCGAAAACGCCTGCAGGATAGGCAGTCGGCAGGTCGATAAAGGTACCCAGCGCACCTACGGCGCCCAGAGAGAAATTCAACTCACATGGTCGCAGTGAGGATAGCGCTGCTCAAAACAACCAACAGGCCGGTAAGGAAAAAAATGTCCCATCTGCTCTTAAAGAGTAGAAATGCCGCTGCAGATGACGGCGTACTACGCGAGTCCAGGGTGTGGGGAGTGCACAAGGTGGGCAGAATTTACCAATAACAAAAGAAGATGCAAGTATGTTGGGGAGCAAGCCAAACAATATGGCTCTAACATTGCTCCTGAGGAGGGTCGTGGAGTTCGCGTAATTCACACCCCAGGATTGCCAGCAAAGAAGCCTCGAGCAGCCAGTACCCATCCATTTCCCAGGGAGACAAATCTGCAAGAACATACTAGAGTCACCTCTATAGATACCAAAACATCTTCAAGACTGGCGGATGGTAGTTAAGCAAATAAGACTCGTCCAGCAGCCAGCGATCCGCCGCCGCTCAGGGAAAAGTCCGAGTTAAATTGTCGCAATGACAGAGGTGCACCTCCGCTGTCCGAGGACAAAAATGAGAATGTCCACCCTAACCACGTCCCTGAGGATGAATAGAAGTCTTCAAACCATAGGGATAGCAGGTCTGTTGTGAACACTTATCTGTCAGTCCGTGTTCCTCCACCACCCGCAAAGAAACCCAACTTGCATGGGCAGACCGAAAGCGCCCAGGAAGCAGGATGTTCCTTCTCCTTGAAATTTGGAGGAACAGCAATGCAGTCGACGGAAGATGAATGAACAGCCGGTCTGCCCTTAACGCCCAGAGAGGCTCATCAGCACGAATATACAAGAGTCAACTCTATGAATACCCAAACATTTTCAAGACCGGCGGATGGCATATCGGCAGAGAAGTCCAATCCAGCAGTCGATGGTCCTCCACCGAGCACGGGAAAAATAGAATAACATCGTCTCAATGAAAAATGTGCTGCACAAAACAACCAACAAGCCGGGGTCGATGGAAGATGTTCCGTCTGTTCTCGAAGGGGAAAAAGGCCACTGCAAATGATGGCGTACTATGCGGAACCGGTGTGCAAGGAGGGCAGAAGGTGAACAGAAAGGCTGGATAAGATCAACGTAAGCCAAACGGTTAGTGAGCAAGGCAGGGAATATGTATTTAACATAGGATTGGTCATATAATTTGTATCCGACGGTCGGCAGCGCAAAAGCCTCGAGCAGCCAGTACCCCTTCAATGCCAAGGGAGACTAAGCAGCATGAACACACTAAATTCGCCTCTAAGGATGCCAAAACGTCCTCAAATCTGGGGCCTATTGGATCAGCAGAGGAGACTATTCCATCAGCCAGCGTACCTACACCGCTAAGGAAGGGAACAGCTCAGCACGACCAAACTGCAGTTGCCTCCAATGATGCCTGAACAGTATGAAAAGATGGGATTGGCAGACCAGCAAAAGAGAGCTATCAAGCAGCTGGTTCACCTCCACAATCCGCGCAGACATATCAATACAGCCTCCCAGGAGACGCTTCTTGTGATGCAAAGACGTTTTCAAGCCAGGGGAGTAGTATATTGGCAAAAAATGCTAATCTGTTAGCCCGTGCACCTCCATCAGCCGCGAAGAAACCCAACAAACATGGGCACAAGTTGGCAGATAGAACTATTCTAACAGCATCTGCACCTTTACTGTCCGAGGAGAAAAATCAAAATGGCCACCCTAAACACGCCACTGAGGATGACAAAAGTCGTCAAACCAGAGGGATAGCAAATCGGCAGAGTATACTTATATATCAGCCCGTGAACCTCCACCACCTGCAAAGAAACCCAATTTAAATGGACAGACCCAAAGCACCCAGGAAGCAGGATGTTCCTTCTGATCTAAATTTGCAGGAATGCCAATGCCGACGACAGAAGTGGCTTTGCAACAGGAGATGGAGGCCATATGTCCTATCTGCTACCAAAAAATTCATTTTCGGAACATGTGTGAACGGACTACATTTGAATGGAGCAGATCGTATTAACAAGCCATTCTGGCCTTTTTTCCTGTTCCACTCAATTGTGATATCATTCGGCCTCTGTGAAAATTCTGACCTGAACTGAGCACGTCTGACACAAGCTGTCAGATGCTCGGTCAGCCAGTTAATTGGTTCCACAAACACTTTTCTTGACTTATCACGACACCAAGGTTAAGTGAATGATGTAAATGAGACTTTGCAGTGACTAGCTCTACGCCAATGTTCACTTGAGAACGGTCACGCTTTTGGCCTCTGAGAAAGTCAATAGTAGGTGATGCAAAGTCCGCACCCACAGTCGTAGGCTGACATCAATCTGTCTGGCGAGGCGTCATGAAGGTCAACATAAACAAAGGCCGCACCACACGACGTGTTGATTCCCGCATCCACGTCACATCAGACGTGAAACTGGATTAGGCGGTTGCTCGCTCATCTATACGTCAAAATTATCCTTCTTATTTCATTTTCCTTCCATAAAGTCTAAACTGCTCCTACCAGTTAGCGTCTATAACCATTTCTTTTCTCCTTGGGAAGCGGGTCTCAAGATCGTGGTTGCTAGGGTTTAACCTACTTAGCATCCCTGTGATATGTTCGGAGGATGCTGGTAGGGTACAGCTTAAATAACTAATTCACATTCAGGTAACCGACTTGCGACCGGTGCTTGCTACATCTCATCGATCGCGACGGAGAAAATGGGGTATGGGATCCGCTAACGGAGACTCGGTTGATGTAGGCTGTACTGTCTAGATTCCCTAGACATTCAGCTGTTATTTCCATTTAATTGACCCATCCTTGATTGGGAAAAATTTCAGAAGTCATATGAATTGGTTTTGTACCCTATTGGACTACATGCACAGATGCTGAATGACAGACAAGGGACAGTCAGTGCGGCTGGTTCAACAAGAAGCGAGATACATTCAGTCAGCGCATATGAAAGCTTGGTTGGCGAAGGCAAGATGAGTCAGCGACAGTGAAGCCAACGCCAGGACCGACACAAAAGTAGGATGAGCTATCTTCGAGTCACGACTGAACCCTCAGCGACGACGCAGAGAGTCTGCCTGACTCACGGCTTATTCGATCGTCTCATGATCAAGTGAGTTAGGCCCCACGCACACCTTAGTCTCCAGCGTCAAAAACCTGATACTGCGAAGACCTGTATGCCCTTCGCCAGGCCAGCGCGCTAAACCCAGTGCACATTAATGCGTAGAGAACGACACGCAGATGAGCTGTCATATCACGCGCGGGGTTGTCAGACACAGCAAATGTTTGAATACTAATTGTATTCTCAAGAACCGCTTAACCAGGGCTCACTTTTCTGCTAGACACGGCAACATGTGATGCAGAATACTAAAAAAACGAGTCTTTTCTATCACTGTAGTTGTAATTTTATTCTTCTGAGCTTTCGGGCTCTTGCAAGAATCCCTCGGCAGAGATAAATCGCCAACAAAAAAGAGGCAACAGTTGAAAGGGGCAAGGACCAATCAACTGTTAGAGGGGAAGGGGAGAGGATTTAGAGAAGCAAAGGATCGGAGTGAAGGAAGGGGTTTCGGGGAGATTCATTAATCACCGGTTTCACTCTTGCGTAAATGCCTGCGGAGAGTGGTGTAGACGAGCGCCAGCTCAGTGTACAGGTTGAGTGAGTTTTTATCCGAGGTTCAGGCTTCAATTAGTTCTCATGCGTTCTTGCTGTCGGTATGAACAATTATGCTTGCGGCTGCGAAGTGGTGATTAATAAGTCTCTCCTTTCCTCCTGCAAACTCCCCCTTCTTTAAGCCCCTTCCCCCATAACAGTGCATTGGTTCCTGCCCAGTAAAAATGTTCCTGCTATTTCGTTGACGTTTAATCTCTAAGGACGGACACCTGCAATAGCCCGCAAGCCCCGAAAAATAAAAGAATGATTCCAGTGATCTCAACGACTGGTTCTTGTAGACAAATACCTGGGACACGAACATTTGCCTTTTTTTATGCAGACTACTACATGTGAGCTATCGCCCAGAAAACTGCCAATAGGAACCATTTAAATCAACTGCTTGTCGAGTGTAAATTGTAAGGAAGGCTACTGCCAATGGTGGAAGTAGCTTTGCAGCAGGAGATGGAGGCCATATGTCCTATCTGCTACCGACAGATTAATTTTCGCAACAAGTGTGAATGGACTACATTTGAATGGAATAAACGGGAGGTGGACTTGCAATAAACGAAAATACTTACTTAGTACAATATACTGTTTCAATTATTCAGGAGCCTTCACACGTCAACAAACAGGGTGAATTTGTAGAAGGACTCATCTGCCTCCGGCAGGCAGACGTCTGAACACTTGTAGAAATTAGTGTGTGTGGGTTGCTAGATAATGGCCGAAATTCTTTTTTCGGAATCTTCAGGTGGCGCTATCAGCAGTGGGTTGGCCAATGACCAAGACAAGTCAAGAACGGAATGCGTCAATGCGTCCTTTCTGTGGCCGACAAAGTCACGTTACAACTTGCATCATATTCCATCTCGGACAATAAAAAGACACCCCACGCAAAGCTAATTAGACCAAAAAACTCCTGAAGGATTATGGTGACGCAGTGTTGCTTCTTTTGCAGCCTAGGCATTGTCAAACATATATAAAATTGACTGTAAGATCTGTTGTGTGCTGGATTAGGTAGTGTGGTTGAAAGACGGACTGAGAGTCAGACTAAAATTGCCCTTTCGTACCATGGCGTATATGACACACTGTCAGGCGTCTGAGATCTCAGCGACCAGAGTCTGCGTTTCTGTTAAAATTTTGTTTCCTTTGTCATAACTAGGTGGTGTTTGGTAAGCGCAGCTTGGTATCCATGATTTGCCGATAGAACCGGAAAAGCCAGTTCCAGGACGTATTTAAAAAGTAGAAGATGCGATCGCTGGAACAAGAACTATATTTCCCGACGTTTCAGATTCTGTCTTGAACCCTTCCCTAGGGGTAACCGCTCAATAGAATGAGAGATGCAGAAATAAGAGTGATACAGTTCAGCGAATCCTGCAAACAACTTTCGGGACGTAATTTAACTTAAAAGTTTAGCGTATATCTTGATAGGTTATTTTGATCAACTGATTGGATTTAATAATGAGAGGAGCTTTGGTTTGGAAAACTGCCCTCTTATCTTAAGTTGTTGGGGAAATAGCATCTCATTATTGTTAAATCATGAGTATGTTTAAATAAAAGTAATTCCGTAGGTGATAGGGAAAGACAGGACAAACATTTCTTCAAGCACACATTGTGCTGTGGAATAATTCCATAATTTGCAAAAAACATGGAATAAATGCTGAAAATTTTTGTACGAAGTTGATCAAATGGAACTAAAGCTAAGTTTAAGGAATCGCATTTATTTTCAGAAACAAGCAGCTACATAATTTTTAAAAATTATATTTAAATACTATCGAAGTTGTTTTGCAAAAAATGACGTCACATAATGTTTTGTAGAACATCTTCTCTAACCATTCACCTGGCCGTGCGGGTAAACAAAGTTTCTACATCTTACGGCCAAGACTGTCTCTAAAAGGCCTTATGAATTTAAGTCATATATAAATATATTTTTTTTAAAGAAGCGTTGTCTAGTAACAGAAACAGACGGAAGAAAAATAAGTATTTCAAAAATAGCAATTTATGTGGTCAGTTTCCTTTCATTCGTATGATTATACCATAAAGTGGAATAAATCCTCTCATGCAAAAAATAATTTATGATAAAGAGAAAAGAAATTCTTTCATCTTGACTCAAATTTAATCGTTTATCTTTAGGTATCCTAGAGAAATTCTCAAAATTCTCAAATTTAATCAAGATATTACGTTGGAAATAGTTAATCTACGTAGAAATTCGTCAGCCAAATATGTAATCAAATCACTTTCTAAGAGCTAACCTTTCATGAAAAGTTTTTTTTGATTTATATTAGGAATGCAGTTTTCGCAACTCCACTGTGGACATTGTTCACTCTCGACAATGTGCTTTGCTGTTTTGAGGTATTTCTTCCTATCAAAACATTTCCATTCTCGTTAAAACTTATAAAAGAAAACACTTTCTTTCGGTTAATGCTCTTTATGTGTATATAAGTTGAAAGGCTTAGGTGTTAACGCCGAAAAGATGCAGAATTTACAAATTTATCAATAACGATGATAAAAACAAGCAAGATGAACATGTTTACTACTTATATAGAAAGATCACTCTAGTTTTTCAGTCGGTAGCCATCGAATTCTCGAGCCAATTGCCGTTTCAAAACTACTGTTCTAACTTCCGAACGTCATGCATCCTGCCTCATTCTTATGGGTTTTATTGCTCAAAAACATGCGGGACCAACAAAAGGAATGCGTATTCCATCATTATTCTGATTTGCAAGAGGCAGCGATTGGTTTGCATGAATCGGGGGATATTTTATTCACATGACTGTATCAGAGCAGTAATTTGTGTTTTTTTGGTTAAGCTGTGTTGTATGCGATAAATGAGACAGATTTGCTTTTGCGCCGTGCTCTGTACGTCCACAGAGACCAGCATTACCAGTAAGCTTACTTTTTTTATCGAAATGCAAAGTTTGGAATATTGCCGACCTTTTGTTGTTTCGTGGAAACATACGGCAACAGAAGTTTGTGTAGTGCACCTCATTAATTCCCAGTCCCAGCATTTTGTCCTGCGAAAAAGGTGTTTGTTGGAAAAAAGATTAAACCTTTCAGAACTAGATTATTTAATCCGATATGAGCCAAATGGAAGTGCCGCCAACTTTAAAGAATTGCATTTCTTTTCAGAAAAAAGTAGCATCTTATTCTTTAAAAGTTATGTTTTAGCTATCATGTGAGTGTTAATGCACAAATTGCAGTAAAAATAAGTTTTTTGTCGGAACGTTGTTTTACCGCATAGCTCTACGTGCGCACAGAAAAAGTGCATACATACGTTACCGCGACGGTAATGCAAAGATGATCGTATAGACATATAGTTATTTGTAAACTATACGTTACGCTTATGCGTTATTTAGAAACAGAGCAGACAGGAGGATAATATGTTTGCCAAAATATGACCACATATATGTCCAATTTTGTGCATTCGTGGAAAATAATCCATTATAAAGAGAAATACAAGTTCTTCCACGTACAAAAGCGTTTTGTTTTAGACAATGCTCTTTGGAAATCTGTTATTTAAAGTGTTTGGTATAAATTTCGAACGAAAGCGAACTTTATGAATATCCAAACGCTAACACTGTTAACGGTAAAAGATATGCCGCACTATTTTTGAAGATATTAAATAAACAGTTGTCCACTTATGGCAATTTGTAAAAATTAGTTTGACTCAAGAAAACTTCTTTTTAAATGCAGAAGTTAGTAGGATTTCACTTTTATCCTACGAGAAAATTAAACTTGATTTTTCTAATGTACAGCTACTATTGCGTCTCAAGACCTGAGGGATTTTAAGGAAAACTTCGTTTTTTAAACAATAATTGAGTATTTCTTATATTTATTTTAAGTTTTAAATTTGCCTGATGATGCTTATTATTATTTCATAGTTTTCGGAAATGTGTTCCCGACGGTATGCGATGAATTATAAAGCATATATAATTTTCGTGAGTCACTCTCAGTACTGTATACATTGCTCTTTTTCACCGGCTGTACTTTGCTCGGCAACACTTGGCATAAATTATTTTCGAAGTGATATTGTTTTTAAAATTAAGATACCAGCTCCGTTAATGACATAAGTCCACGGAGGAGAAAGCTAAGAAATGAATTGAAAACGAGAAAGTACATTTCGTGCGTGCATTCTGGAACGCTTTAAGGCATGTAGAATAAACGGGGGATATTCCTACTAAGGAAGTCATTATTAATGCAGAATGTAAGTATGTGGTTGTCTGAAAGAACCTAAGTTTAGCTTGCAGGATTACTCGGGCAATAAAAAGACTTCCGTTGATTTTATAAGGTTATTAATTTTGGTATGGTGGCATTCGAAGCCTTAAATGTAGCCCTGCGTTTTTTCGCCGTAGTAATCGAAAATGGCGAGATTTCGTTCATCAAAAATAGTCATTACATTTTAAGAAAAGCACTTAAGATAGGATATTTTTTCAGGTTTAAAGACAGTCGTTTAATGTTGCCAAAAGCCCCATCAGAAAATTCAAAAGTGTATTTGGCGAGCAAAGTTTACATGAATTATTTATCTAGATACTTGTTATTCATGCCAATAAGTGTATTGCACACTTTGCTTCGGCGTAACCAATGCAGTATTATTTGATGATGATAACAATTCTTCTTCCAGCTATTATACACAGTTTATCTAAAAAGTGCACAAAACGACCTTAAACTGTTCTGGAAGATATAGCACGATCCAAGGGCAATTGTCGGAGTCGTCATATTCATTAAAATTGTCCATTAAATTTTTGTCTGCTGCCATTTTGGGGCAGTTAATACCTATACAAATGAATGTTTCATTAAAACATATGTTTTTAATCACGGGCCGCTGTGGACATTGCGTAGCATTGTCTTTATATCAGTAGCACTCTATTGTTCTATACAGTAGGTTACACATCTGATACAAATTATGGGGTTAGGAAATTTAACACACATTTGAGGTTATTTAATTTGTGAATTAGGTTGATTTGAGATGCAAAATGCTGTTTACTAAAATTTAGTTCCGTTCATGGAATCAGAGAGAGAGAGAGAAAACTGAGGACTACGTGTGCGTTCGTTTGCTATTCAAGGAATGTCCTTTGCTTATAAAGGCTGCGCAAAAGAAATTCTTGGTTTTGCATGTTGCATTATAAAATAACATTGATGGAGTGCAGAACAGTTTTAATTATATCTGTTCAAAAATGGAAAAATGTTGTTTTGCGTACAGAAAATTTAGACTAGCCTAGGTATGTGATAAACCACTATTCGCTGAAAAAGATAAATACTTTCAGTTAACAAAATGATTCGTCAAAAAACTGTTACGTGTTGTTTACTAGGGATAATTACTCAACGTACAATGGACCAAAATGGGGGTAAAGCACTTCTCAGTTAATGATCCTGTTAGACCTCACATGAGGGAACAGGGAATCACATTAATTTTCTTAGTAAGGCTGTTAAGCAATTGTTTCCAAATGTGGTGGAAATATAAAATAAAATCAACGAATATAAAATTTGGAACAGACCGGAGAAGAAATTATCATTTTAAGAAAAATCTAAGGATATTTAATGCCACTCGGTTTTGCATTCAAAATCAATGGAAGGTGCCCTGAAGCAAAATAACTTATTATAATTGCTCCGGTTTAGACAGAAATGTGAGTTCCTTCATCTTTTGCAGACTATTCTTCTTTGTCTCTTTTTTATGGAAGTAAAAAACTGCTCAAAGTGCCCCACTTTCATCTTCATTTCATTTTCAAAAGTATCATACACAGATATTAGACTTCAATATATCTAACTAAAGCGCTTTTCGAAAAAAAATAGCTTGATAGAAAAGTTTTTTTAAATTTATCTGAGGCATATTAATTCTCGGCTTTTGTTGTGTAAATTCATTTGTCTCGGCTGTGGGTCAACGTGTTTGGGTGATTCTTAAATCATAACCCACATAGCAAGCAACATAAGCAGAATGGTTTTAAAAATTCCCATTAAGGTAAATGCCTTTACGGTATTTCATTTAGCTAAGATTTTGTGCAAAAAGATTGCCCATAGTCGGTATGTATGGACGAAAAAGAAAAACAGTGAAATTCATAAAGGCTTCAACAGAATTTCGAAAACAGTCTGCATCACTTCGCACTCAAACTATCGAAATGATTAAAAAGAAAGGTGAAAACGTTTTAGTAAACAGCAACCTTAACCGTGTAAGACCTTCAATCTATTTTATTTCGCTCAACAGCCGGGATACAGTAATTATTGAAAATGCTTCTGCTATTGTCAATGGAAATTAATGAAAATTACACAAGGATAGTTTCGTGCAATAAAAAAGAAATTATTACGAGATATTCATATTGGAAAAATAAATTTTGTTAAGGTGGCCATATCGCTTTCTTACACATTAAATTTAAATTTTAATGTTGATTTAAATTATTTTACTGTTAAATTTTTGTATTTTTACTTATTATGTGTCAACTTGCCATTCTTATCCGCTCCCGTAACTTAAAATATGTATATTTTACATATGATCAATGACTAATTATATCGTCATTTTCTTAATTTCGATTTTGTTTGTAGCTTAAATATTCCTATGCTAGTGAATAGTAATAAGTTGACCAATGTGTATGTTTTTTACTTATTTTACTTATTGTTTGGGAGCACCCCACGTGTGCTGGCTTTGTAAGAAATAACATTTTTAGTTAATCCACTACATTTCATGAGGTAGGAAATCTACTGTACCTTCGAGTTTGCCATTGTTTGGAATCAATTACTCTTAAAAGAAAGCAAGTATTAACAGTGTATCTGCCTGCTTCTACGTAGTTTCGCTATAATGTTTGTACAGTTCTATTCAAATCAAATAGCATCGTAGCATTTTAAGAAAAGGAACTTACATAGGAAGCACAGAATAACAAAAATCAGCGCTTCTAGCCTCATGATTTCGAGTTGAGTGGGAGGATAAGATGGGTGGGTATTTATATAAAATAAACCGTTATGAACCCCAGAGGGACAAGTTGCCTGTCAGCAGATGAGCTGAGTGCACCTGCACCTTCAAAGGTTACTCCGTTACGTTAACATTTACTGAAAATCTCTTGCGCAGAAATCTGCATCCTGTGACCCCGAATAAATTCCAGAGAATAACGCCGCCACCGGTAATTTGCGCAAACAATCCCTTCTCTTAGCTGTTACCTCGCCAACAAGTTTAGCGACTCCTTAATGGAACGCCCACGTTATCGATCAGCACCAATGCCTGGCATTAAAAAGGCACATCCCGGTTTATTTCTTAGATTTAAAACGCAAAGCTGTATAATAATAAAGACAGAAGTGTTTTTCTGTATGAAAAAAATGACTTTAAGAATTTAAGCAGCGCAGATATATGACCGGAGTGGCTCTTTAAGAATGTCAGATGTGCCCGTTAGATGCGGTCTGAGGCATCGCCATATAGACTATTGTAAAACTAGGCACAAGACAAATAAGGACAACAAACGAGATCTATAAACATGCATTTCAAGTTTCTAAAGGCAGATAGACGTAACAACTGACCTACGCCTGAGCCACAGAATAAGTCTCCCCACTATATGGACTTACACTTAGTGTTAGTGCAATTCGAGGACTCAATCTAAGGTGGTAGTTCCTTCACGAGTAGGTGAGTCATGCGATGATAATGTCACTAACTCAATTTTCTACTGACAATTTATTTTATTCACACGATGCTGTTGAAAGGAAGCATCAGCAAACGGCCGCATTCCATCTCTTCTGGCATCGACATACCGGCAAAAACGAAGGGCGATATGGTCATATTCTTTGTTCTTTTTGCTAACCATTTCATCCAGTTGGGCTTTATAGATTGCGGAAGTTCACATATGTACGAAAGCATTATCATTTTTTAAGAAATATGAGATAATAAACTACGTGGTTTATAGGGAATACGCTTGAGTCATTTTCAGAATCTATCGCTCGACGAGAAATATTTGCCGAGGTTTTTTGGATCCCGTCTTGGAACCCGCATCATAGGGCACAGCAGAAAGTGTTTGACCCATTTCTACAGAATAATTCTTTCAATGATAGCAGTTCCAACATTGAGTGTTTCACGCCCACGACGTGGTTACGAAACATCTTGCTCGATTATGTTGCCTGCTGTGTATAGGCGACTTTATTGACGCTCATTCTGACATTTATGAAGCTCTGCAGATAACATTTGCATAGTTCGCAACAGCATTCAAACCATTCAGTTACTTAACTTTCCCTGACTGGTTTTCGCAGACGAGATATAATTACTGTCAGTACGTAAATCGGTCGGGACACATAAGAAGGTCCATCATCCACGTCGGTATCGTCGGCGTGGATCACACTGAAACACGCATACGATAAAGATTCGTGGTGAGAGATACGCACCTCACGATCTCAATAACAGAATGAGACGAATAGCCGCACATTTAAATATGCTGGAGGTCACGCAGCCGACGTCAAATACTATCTCGTCGACGCACCCGTGATACGGAGTTCAACTCAAGTTAACATCAACAAATGACTAGCCTGCCGGTTCACGTGGGGAAGACCAGCAAGAATATTGACTAGACTAAAACTGCGTTGACCCTAAAAGGATTAGGGTCACGCAAGCCCGCCAGCAGCCGAAAACTGGGGAGACCAAGCGCAGTCGGCAACGTAGGGGAAGACCAAAGTTCGTGCGTACAACACGGGTATAACGCGAGACGTATGGCGAGAGTGGCTAACTCAAGACCATCAGACGCAGCAATTGCAATGCTCTAACGATGGAAGCGCGAAGGGTCTTGGCACGTCGAATAACATACAAAGTGGTCCACAGACCCACCTCCGCTTCTTCTTGTACTTTTTTGGGAGACGAAGAACACGAATAGCAATCTATACCCCGAATATTTACGGAAATAATGATGTGTGGTCGCGGCCTTTTAGTGATATTGAGTCGCAAAACATTACGACGCCAAAATTGCATACCTTTAGCTCGGATAGAAACTCATTATCGAGCAGTAGAGGTGGTCGAATGGCAGTCTTTGTAAACGTGCAATTGTGCACAACTTGTAAGGGCCTATTTTCCTATTCGGATGGCTTAATGAAGGCCATTGCTATAGTCTGCAAGCCTCGATTTTTACAAAATTTTAAAGGTATCATCTATGTCAGCATCTATATTCCCCACTCTACAGGCCAAATCTCTTTAGGGCGCTTTTGATTTTCCTTCCCATAATCTTGCCCTACTATCCTGTTTATATGCTTTTGTTTTATGTGGTGACTACAACCGTGTGAATCTGCGCCCCCGCAAATTGTTAGACTTTGACGATCTAGTTTCTTTCAACACTCGTACTGAAGCCCCTCTTGATCAGATTTCGACCAAGTATCCGAAACTTTTAGCTGTCAAAAATAAAGCCCTGTTGTCAGGCTGAGATCACAGTTTGTTATTGGGTTTGCCAATCATCTATTGTGGTTCTAAGAAAGGGATGTTAGCAAAATCCGAGAGGAAACTGAAGGTTCGCGAAACGTCCCCACATTATATATTTCTCCTCAAAACCTACATATCTATAAACCTTCCTGCACGTATTGAACACTCAAAAGTCGAATCGTCCTCCAATTTTCTTACAACTTTTTCAATGAAAGTTTTACGATATGTTGAGCTCTTGGCACGGTCATGGTTACACCTGTCAGGATCTCTTCTTCCCATCTAGAAACTTTGATATGCCAAAAGGAATTGTTCTACAAACAAGGTCTTCAAGATAGACTAAATGATGTGAACGTCCAAATAACGCGTGAGATTTCCACGCTGAATGACCTTTTTGTTATTCAGCCTTTTACTTCTTCTTCATCCTCAGCTCCTCTCTCCTTGGATGAAATTAGGAGAAGTCTTTAGCATCTTATTGGTCAACGCAACACATCAGCACATGTAGATGCTGACCTTGAATAAGATCGTTTGAATGCAAACTTTATCCACACCCCCACTGCCTGCTGTCTTCCAACTCACGCTTCTCACTTTTTACCAAGGGTCTTTGTTCCCGTGTCTGTGAAAACAGTGATAAAACATCATAAAATGGTTCGAGGTTCAACAGCTGCAGGACCAGATGGGATCTCACAATTTCTTCTAAAATCCTGCTCTTTTCAGTTAGACCCTTCATTGCCACACCTCATCAACTTGTCCTTCAAGGAGTCTAAGACTACTGATGAGTGGTGATCAGTGAAAATCACTCCCATCCCGAAAAACCCACCTTTTATGGTCCAGCATCTTTTCTTCCAATTGCCTGCTCTTCTGCACTATTGACACTTGCAGAACGAGTCGCCTAAGACATCATCACGTCTTTTTCTTCCAACTTAGCCGATTCTTTGCCATTTGCGTATGAGGCAAGGCGTAGTTCACTAGATGCTGTTGCTCTGGAAGTCCATTCTGCTCTCAGAGATTTAGATAAGGGAAGCCGTGCATACAGCTGTGCTTTTCTTGACTACTCCTCAGCCTTTAATACGATCGCGCGCCATCTACTTCTTACTAAAACCTCTGCCAGCGGCTCTCTTGGCTGGGCTGTCTTGGCTCGGGGACTATTTGACTTCCCGCACTCAATTTGTTCAGTGTGGAGAGCGAAAATTCATGGCCCTTCCCAACAACTGTGGAGTTCTTCAAGGGGCTATATGATCACCTCTCTCTTCCTTCTACACACTGACGAACTAAGGTCGACAAACGAATGCTTGTTTGTTCAATACGCTGCTGATATGGTTGTAGACCGTCCCCTGAAAAGTCAGTCACATCTTCAAATACATAAGGATGGCCTAGACCATACCTCAACACGGTCGTCAGCAATTAACCTTCTTCTTAACGTGTGCAGTGTATTTTTTGACTGTGACGTTCTCGCAGTCCGAAATTATTGACATGCTGCCCACCGAAGTATCCTCTTTCCGATACCTTGGTGTTACACTAGCATTCAACCTTCTATTTTATGTTCATATAGAAGGCTTTTTTATAAAAATCCGTAAACTTTTATATTGTATCCACCGCTTGCGTTCATATCACATAGCTCAACCCCTAATGTGGCGTTTTGTAGATGCCTGTATTCTCCACTCATTGTTCACTGCTCTCCAGTTATTTTTCCAGACTAACTTCAAAAAGACCTAGTCATTTTGAAACTTGGCCGCCGAATTTTCACATTCGGCATGCTTTTGAAGACTAACTGTTTGCCAGCCAAATAAAAAATGCTTTTGAGTGACAGTTCTTTTTTTGACCGTAGACTGCTATTGCACTTCAACCTTAGCAGCTCTGTGGTCCTTCTCAGGGGACAAAAGTTATGGGCGTGGTTGCGAATACTATCGCGAAGGTGTTGCATATCAACAGATATAATTTGAATGATGTTGAAGATTTCGAATGTGTTAACTCCGCAAAATTGCTTTAACCTACGATGTTGTGCTTCCGTCTAATAGTTTCACAACGGTCGTTACAGAATTGCCGGCGTCTATTCTGTCTTAGTACAGTCGTCGCGTTCATTCCACACGTGGCGGTCGCATGATGTCTCAAAGTCATTTTGATGTATGCCTTTTCTATGGCAAGATGTGTTCTTATCCTGATTGGCTGGAGGGTGCTCCAGATACCTTAAGCTGCGCGCACAAGCACAGGAGGGACACAAGTCAAGTGGCCTATTTACTGTCAGCAGCTTGTTTCCCCAGAACCCTCATTTTAACAGTATACTGTCATACGTACTTGGTCTCTTGACTTCTTGACACGTAGAAACATCTGTTGTCGACGATAACTCCTTTCGACACACACAGACGCCGCAGAGAGGCTACCAATATGCAAATTAAATAGGTGCACTATCTCATGAAATCCAACGATTTTTACAACTTACTCCCTCTTACTCAAACAACGCCCAAACTGTGGCCCCCAAAGTCTTACAACAATAAAATAATGAGCGTTGTTCTCAATAGGTCATGCTATGCTTCATGAAGGAATATAACCATTTTAGAAGCACCAGCTTTTTCAAACAAAGGGAACAATTCCGAAAACGTGGAAATCAATCATACTACGTCAATTTAAGTTTTACATATAGAGGAAGTCAGTTCATGCAAAAGCACCGAGCAAATAAAGTAGCACAAGTAAAATTACTTTGGAAAAATTAATAGTTTTTTTTCTAGTTTCCGACTACATATGCTTCCATATTACGTGGAATATAATGTATAGCTGTTACTGAAGAACCAACATTTCGAATATGTATCCTAACACGTTTTCACGAGAACTGCTAGTTGTTTTGTTTGTTTATGCATCTCTGGCTTATTTTGGACTAAGGCAAGCACGTTTTCGCTTGATATGCTCTATGGGGAGATCACAGGAGTAATATATTGCTAAAGCTCACTTTCGGACATGCCGGTCAGTGATTAACAAATTTAAATAGAATTTTCTGGAAAAATTGTAGACGTACCATTTTTTGTACCCTAAGAGTTATTGCCTTTCGCCATATTTTTTGTAATTATTTCTGCACTGCTATCACGAATAGCTGTAGATCTTCCATTAAATTATAATCAAGACTTTACGATTCTCACTTGCTTTAGTCAATTGACCACAAATAGTGATTTTATGCTATGTGCTTACCAAACCTTCAAAATAGGATGTATTTTGAAAGCCTTTACATAAATAACCAGCTTTGAAACATGTTTTACTTATGCAGCTGTCTGCATGTGTCATAATTTCAGAACCACACAATCATGTGAACTCATTGCCAAAAAATGAACGTCTACTACAAAAGTCGAGAATGAATATGCTCAACATTGATGTAGAAAAAAGATCTACAAAAAAATAACTCTTGAAAACAAGCTCAACTTATTTAGTTTGGCGTCAGATTTCTGCGTACTTTAATTTTTTTGATGACTAAGTCAAGATCAGGATAGATTATTTTGGCCAGTTTATTTATTCCCCTAATAATAATTGAAATAGTTTCCGTTGTAAATGAAAAAAACTCACCCTTTTATATAACTCAGAACAGTTTTCAGTTTATTTGATTAATTTTCAGCTCAGTTCTACCATAACAAATAAAAAGAAGAGTTCCAATAAAATCAACGGTGATTTTTGAGAAAACTGCATCGCAATATCCCGTGACAACTCACTCAACTGTGTGCTATCTTACCTGTCTTCAAATTTTTATTGACTTTACAATCGGTTTAGTTACTATATACTAATAAAGTCCTCATTCACATCCATTGCCTGCAACCCTTTAAGTATACAATATATCCTTGAATAAGGTTATAGCTAGAAACAGCTTTAAAAAGTATTATTCAATTTTATGACACAAAACTTGACAGATCTGGAAAATATAATTTTTTATATATTATTTTGCTCTTCTTCTTCCAAACTAAGTGCGTTATCTCGTGATAACACTAACCTATATTTCGAGGATGCGAAACAAAATGTTTTGTTTAGTTAACAGGTATAACTAAAGCGTTCCTCCTCTTAACGAATTTTATTTAATAGTGCAACATGCACTAGCAAGAAGTTCTTTTCCGCAACGCCTAATAGCATAGGAAATATCTCGGTTATCAGCATACGCTGAATTTCACCCATTTTTGCCTCTATTTTCTCTCATCTACCTGATCTGAACGCAGGTTAATTATCGTAAACCTTATTTTGTGCTTCACTTTAACATAATGAACTGAATAATTAACTTTCAATGTGTGTTAATTCCCCAAACCTCTTACCTTTCACCAAATATGTAATCTACTGTTCAACCTCCGCACTATGCATAAACAGAAGGGCGCGCAGTCCACCATGCGTCGACAGAAAGTGGAGTCTGGAAAAAAAGACCTCGTCTTGTTACCTTGCCTTACACAATTTCGAATGCCCCGGCTCAGTTGGTTATTCCCCGCGCGAGCATCCTCGAATATTCGGTCGCCCACTGCAAGAGGCCTGGCGTCACACGGATTGGGTCATGTAGAACATGCTCGTTAGCTGCAGCCTTTCGCCGGCCGCTACCTCTCTTACGTTATAGTGGTCCTCGGCTGCAAATTAGGAGTGTTAAAATTGATACTCCACATAGATGTATTAAAGATTTACTAGGAGACCCCGAGTCAAGCTCAAAACACAATTTATTACTGTGGTCTGTTTTTCCATGTCACCCATATATGATCTAAGCCGTTCCATTCGAAAATCTGGTTGCATGGCTT
>JAYGXS010000006.1:28389034-28403234 GCA_036362985.1 Ligula intestinalis | reverse complement strand
CATATATGATCTAAGCCGTTCCATTCGAAAATCTGGTTGCATGGCTTGCATATATGCTGGATGAAACGCCCTATCAGGTATAGCATATACGCACTTCTAAATTGAAAAAGAGCACATGTATAATAAAAAACCATAAATCAGTCAAGTATACGTTTGCTTTCGATAAATAATCTTTAGGCCTGCGCATTTATTTGCTAAAGAAGAAAAAAACTGTGCTGGTTGGCAGAAAGAGGTAGTGTTCTTTTTGTACTACCGAGGGAAGAGGGGGGTTGAGGTCAAATTGCCAGTGTGTAGGCGGATCAGCGGCCAATACACCTGATAAGGCGTACGTGGTTGATTGAGAGACGTCTCCGTCTGTGGCTGAGGACCCGATTCAGAGGCTGGTGATAAGCGACTTTTGCCGAGTGGCCTGCTAAGTGCCCTCCAGCTATTCAAAACTAATTCGACAGCGTCCTTCGGCTAGAACAGAAGCAACTGCCATCGGATGACGCAGACCGGACTTAGCGCTCAAAATAACTGTGAAGCTGCAACTTAGGCTGCAAAATTTCTCGTTAGAACATTCAGCAAGCTTATTGGCGAGTGTGAAGTGACAGACTCAGGACCCTATCTGCGCTTCCAGCCTCATGATTTAGAGTTGTGCGGGAATAAATATGGGTGGGTATTTCTATGACATATACCGTTATGAACCCCAGAGGGAGACTTAGCCTGTTAGCAGGTGAGCTAAGTGCACCTGCACCTTCAAGTGTGACTACTCTGCGTAAACATTTACGCGGAATCACTTGCGCTGAAAATCTGAATCCTGCGACTTGAAAAAAAGATCATGAATATAACACCCCCAGCAGTTAGTTGGCTCGAGGTAACCTGCGCCGACAATGCCCGCCACTAGCGCATACGTTATCAACAAGGTTAGCGTCTCCTTACTGGAACGCACACATTATCGATTTTAGAAAAACAAATGCTTAGCATTGCAAAGGCACCTCACGATTTATTACGCGGAGTAAAAACGCCAAGCTGTATAATAATATAGATAACATTTTTTTCTCTATGGAAAATGCCTTTAAGAATTTAAGCACAGCAGAGATATGATCGGAGTGACTCTTCAAGGCCGTTACGCGAGGCCACGCAAAACCGTCAGAGGATTGAGGAAAAGATAGAAAATGAATTTAAGTGTACGGGCATGAATGGTACCAAACTACTCCAGCAGTGGGTGGTTGAACGAGCCCGCGCCCAAAAAGCAAATCGAGAGGCAGCACTGAAAATTAAGTTTCGCAAGCTACCTTGTCCAAATTCATTCCAACATGAAAAACTGGTGCACAACCTGTCATCCAAGAAGCTGACGGATAAACAAATACAGGTGTTAAGATATTAAGCCTCATTCAACTCAGCTGATGTCAGGCGTGCTAACGTGGTTGCTGCAGTGGAATCGATTTTCGACCAAAGAAAAAGAAAAGCGTCATACGTCACCATGTGTATTCCCTTCTCATGGCACATCGACTACACGACGGTTCCTCCAAGGTCGAAAGTATGGCACTTAAAGAACTCAGAGCTGACCGTGACCTCGTTATCGTGTTGGCGAACAAGGGGCGGCCCACTGTCATATTGGACAGAACAGGCTACATCAACAAAGCTCAAACTTTGTTAGATCATCGTTAGTCCTACGTCTCATGTAAATCCAACCCCATGAAAACGCTGACACACGAGATCAAAACAACGCTGCTGGCCATGGAGAAGTCAGGTCAACCGACGCATGGCATGGGCGCAAGAAATGGCTCTGGCCTGGTTCTATGTTCGCCAAAAGTTGCAAAAAGAGGGTGCAACTCTCCGGCCATTCGTATCTATCAAAGGAGTTCCAAATAACGAACAGGCAAATTGGCTGTTCCGACGGCTCAAATTCTTGACCGCTAATTCAGACACACCAGTCAGGTCGTCTACAGAATTCTTGGAGAAACCTAAAGGGGTAAGCCATCACCCAAACGATATCATGATTTCCTTCGATGTCATGCCCATTTTAATTCGTTTCCACAGAACCTGGTCGTCGGTACTATCCAACTACTCCTACGAGAGAAATACGATGAAATGGCACGCCCAAATCGTCCAGCTCCTTACGTTTTGCCTCAAGACGTACCCTTCTTTTAACTGAATTATCTACGAGCAGGTGGAGGGCACGCCAATTGGTTCGCTTATTTTCCGACTCATAACAGAGGCGGTCCTGCAATGGTTGGAGTAGCGGGTTTTCCAACAACACAGAGACCGAAATTCAGGGCTAGGACTGTGGACGACACCTTCGTCGTAATTGAGCGGGATCTGGCGCTGATGTTCAAGGGACATCTTAACGCAGTCTTTCCAGACATTCAATTTACGGTGGAGGAAGTGAGGAAAAACCAGCTGGCCTTCGTGGATGTCCTTGTTTGCCGTAAATGCGGTGGTTGCCTAAAAACTATAGTGTTCAGGAAAGCAGCAAACAATATGCAAGTCCGGAACTACGACAACAACCACTCAATTGATCACAAACGCGGCTGCGTGAGAGCGCTATTCCGGCGCGTCGAGACGCATTGCAGCGAAGTGGAAGACAAAATTGCTGAATTACAATACGTTCGACGGGTGGTGAGAGCGAATGGATACCCGCACAATTTTGTCAACCAGTGCATTCGCAAACGAGAGACGAAGCCATTTCCAGCAGTTCCAAACGTTTGGCAAGCTCTTCCGTACGTGCAAAATGTATCGGAAGCAGTCAGCCGTCTACTCACCCCACTTGGTGTTGGAGTTGCACACAGGCCGGAAGCAACAATCAGACGCCGGGTCATGAGGCCGAAAGAACCACTGTCACGGTAGGAAACGGCTGGAGTAGTTTAACGGATCTGGTGTAGTTGTGGACAAAGCAACAACGTCGGAAAAACCAGGAGAATACTCCAGACGCGAATGGCCGAGCATGCAGCGGTGGTGAGGAAGAAAGACATCAACTCCCAGGTTGCAGCTCACTCAACGGGACCCGGCCATATTTGCAACCTTGACGAGGCCGAAAGCCTCGCAAGAGGTGAAAACCGTGTGATACGCGAGCTGCTCGAGTCATGGTTATCAAGCCCTCAGTCCATCAACAAGCGCAACGATTTGGCGTTCCCATACTGTGCACTGAAACATTTTTCTGAGCAAGAAAATCAGTCACGTGGGAAGGACTGGGCGCAACCCTGACGACAGCGGGCCTAATTGTTGAGCAATTATTTAACCTGCATCCGACGCGGACAAGAACGCTGTTGCAAATAATGAGCAATCACCGGACCAATTAAGACTTCCAGGGGTGGCTTAAGGAACGGACAATTATAGTACACATGTGGGTGACCGCTGTAATATATCAATATCGTGCAATTTGTGCATGTATCGCCCCTTATCTGCGCATGTCTCAGACCTGTTTACGATTACCTATGACTAAGGATTCCAGACGAAATCCGAAACGTCAGGAAAATAAAGTCCTTGTTCCAGTGATCGCATCTACTTCGTCGGTAAATCTTTCTCGTTGCTAGCGTGGGTTCGGATCCCACCGAAGCTACCGAGTATTTCAAAAGAATTATTGAAAATTGCAAAACCCCTCCTAATTATTTAGTGCTATTGTCATTTACCTGTTAACAGGATTTTTTAACTCAGTCCCCAATGGTCCAACTGCATAAGTGCTAAGACCAAGGACGCAACTGGATTGTTGGGTGGCTCTCTGCTCCTTGACATACTGCTTTTGTCACGGCAAAGTAGAACATTTGATTTGGCAAGTGGATATAAACCTCAGGTCAAACATATATACTTCCTTTTCTATTTGGGCTTTAGCCTACCCTCACTGTGATGTGTAATTCAACGTTCATTGACTTTGGAAAACTGGGGTATTGGTACTTTTAAAAATCATTGCAGTTTACTTTGCATAGCTAACTATTTATTTCGTTATAGTTTATTAAGTTGTTTAGTTAAGTTAACATCTTATTGGTTTTTTATTTAGTTTTATGCGTTAAAGTTTAGATAAAGTTAAGTTTTGTTTTTGTTGAGTTAGTTAATGTAAAGTTAAGTTTTCTCTTAAGGGCTTATTTTTGCAATGTTTAACTTATTTCGGAATACTTACATAGCACAATGCATATTTATAAAAAAAGGTTCTGTCGTGCCCTTTAGCATAGGAAAATTGTTCGATAAAACCCTACGAATGATTTAGCAAAACATTTGTGCCTACTTCGCTCCATTTCTTAAATTAAGATGGCAGTTTTCCGAACCGAAAATATTCTAACTAAGATGCAGGCCATACTAGCAGACCAGACAAAATTTGCGAAAGTAGACAGAGAAAAAGACTGCACGGAGGAAGTAGAGGCACAATTGACCGGCTGCATAAAAAAGACTGTACACGGCAGGATTCATTACCGACCGTGAACTCGAACAGCTGCGGCCAGTAGGCACGCATATTCCCCGGTTGTATGGCCTGCCCAAGATCCACAAAGATGGCCTGCAAGTTCGTCCGATCTTGGACATGCAATTATCACCTTATCATACGATAGCGAAATGGTTGGCAGATAAGCTCAAACCCTTGCAACAGCTGCTTGCGCCACATAGCTATAAAGGTACATCCCAATTTATCAACAGAATCAAATATATGAACTTAAACGACATGAGGTTATTCTCCGTAGACGTCTCATCGCTGTTTACAAATGTCCCAGTAACAGAAACAGTCGACATTTTCTGCGACTTCGTAATGGCAAATCAAATAGAAGTGGGAATACCAACTGCAGCATTAAAGGAACAACTACTAAAGTGCACATTAAATGTGCAGTTCCTTTTTGACAACAACATATATAGACAGCTAGACGGCGTTGCTTTGGGCTCGCTTCTCGGACTTTTTTGGCAAATATCTTCATGTGCAAGCTGGAGAAGTCGCAACTTAGCAAGCAGATCCATAGATTAAAACATTATGGTCGATATGTCGATGACATCTTTGCCATCGCCCCAGTAGAAACCGACGTGAATGCGTTTCTTAGTACTGTGAATGAAGCACATCTCTCCATCAAGTTCACCTTGGAAGTGGAGACGGCAGGTTTGCTTCCTTTCTTGGATGTCCTCCTAAGTCAAGGAACCGACGGTAGCATCCGAAGGAGCGTTTATCGTAAGAAAACCTGGTCCCGACCGTACACAAACTTTACCAGTTTTGTACCTATCCAACAGAAACGTAATCTGATCTGATGTTTAACGCATAGAGCCAGGAAAATCGGTTCGGCAGACACTAATGAAATGGATTTCCAAAAACTGCAGGACCTGCTTAGGAAGAACGGGTATCCGGGCAGATTTATCATGAAAAAAATGATGGAGAAACAACCAAAGCCAATTACGCAAACTGTAGAACAGAAGACCTTGTTCCTCAATGTTCCCTTTGAAGGGGATGCAGCAAGCGAGCTTCTCAGCAGACGTCTTAACCAAGCCGTAGCACGAACCTTCCCAGCAGCAAACGATCGGGTGTTATTTTCAACGAACCCGGTCCTGCACGGCGAAGGTAAAGATTGGCTGCCGACTCAGAGCACCTCCATGTGCATATACTCATTCACTTGTTCCTGTGGAGCAAGCTATACCGGTCGCACGAGTCGGCGCCTATCAAAAAGAATACGGGAGCACCTCCCGGCATGGCTGGCCAAAGGCGAAGTCACAAGCGTCAATAGCTCAACCCTTGCCCACATGGTTGACTCTAGACATGGTGTGAACCCCAGCGAAGTCTTTAAGGTAATTTACAAGGTCTCGCCAAACTACCCAAAGCCCCTGGGTCAGCGTTTGCTGGCAACAGCAGAAGCAACCGCGATCCGTTTGAGGAAGCCGGTTCTGTGCGCGCAGAAGAACCTCCTGCAGACTCCAAGCTTAGCTTGGCCAGCGGTTACCTAACTACCTGCATCTTTCCCGCTTGCTGCCGCTTCACCCAACCCCACACCCCCTTCCCCCCATCACCTATCCGGACTTAACAAACCCTCATTAGCTGATTACTACCAACCCCACACCCATTTCCTCATCCCCATGACTAATTTGCGTTTTGTGATAACTTGATAACCAGCATGTTAATTTGCACTCCTCCCTATATAATTGTAACGGCCCGATGAGAATTTATCGAAAGCTACGTATGCTCATCAAACACTCTTCTGAACTCTTCTTATTATTGAATTCACTCGTTGGCTCAAAAAAGCTTATCTAGATACATACTTAACTACCATGCTACATTTTTTCATGAAGTGTCAAGTCAGTAGCGCATCAACAAGGACCCAAGCTGTGGCTACAGAAGTGAACAATTATCACACACGCACACACTTGAATGGCCACTAGGAACTATAAAGACCATGCAGCCTGTGCATAACTCCACTCCATTTGTGCATGATCATGACTAAGAATACATTATGAACTTGTATTAAGGAAACCCGAGGGTAACCATTACGTCAGGCAAATAAAACTCTTCTTCCAATGATCTCATCCACTTCTGAACTGCTTCCTGGAATTCTCATATTCTCTCCTATTTAAAAAATAGTTTTGTTTTTCGCTGATGGGGAAGGTGAATTTTTTGCATTGTTAGACAACTGGTCACGTGCCACCTGCGGGAAGCAATAACCAAGGGTCAAAACTTTTTTCCTGCACTTTTATCCTAAAATGTTTAAGCATATATATTTGCAGGAAACCAGAAACGTATTTTAATTATTAAATTGGCCTGCCTGTCTGCTGGTTATGAAAGATGGCAAGAGGAAAGGTAAACGATAGCTTTGCCCCAGCATGGACCAAGGAGTGCGCGTATATTTAAATGATCAATGTCGAGTGCGGACCTCAGCCCACCTCTAATAATCAAAGAAGTAAACATCCGATGTCGGGACCGAAGTGGTGGGCCTAGCACACATGCATGATTTCGACCTACCAAAAGCACCCTACTTACATTCACTCCACATACTAACATGTTCTTTGTAAATCTTATCTGTTGCGATATTTCTTTTTAGTATTCAGAGGCAGTTTGCATTCTGATATTTTTTTCGTCTTACAGCCACTGGTCAGATAAATACTCTTGAGTATGTTTTAGTTTTTTTTAAAAGCCATACTCTTGAGCATCGTGTATTAATTTTTACCTTGAATTATAGTCTGCATTTCTACTTTACCTCCTCTACGACGGAATGCAGTTCATAAGGAATAAATACAATAAAGATACTTTTTGTTTTACTAAAATGTGCGCCAGCTGCATTCAAATACTGTTTTGGCATAAAGCTCATTAAAATCTGCTTTTATCATCGTTTTAATAGACACCATATCTGTTGCCGTAGGTAAATAAATTGAACTTTTTTCGAATATCAGTTGCGACGTTTTTGGAACGTTATGGACTTTAAATAACGGAGATGTAACCAAAGTAGGCCGCTCACTTGAATTGATATTTTCTGTGAGAAATTAAGCACAATGAGTGAAACAGATTCAGCAGCCTCTGCTTTCTTGGCAGGTTTATCTCCTAGCAACTGGATGCACAGTTTCGAAAATATTTTGGCAGTTCAAGGAGCAAATGCGACGGGATCAAGAGTCTGCAGCGTATCATGGGTGCGTGGGTGCATGGATGGTGATCTGTGCGTAAATTGATTGAAGCATTTTGCTGCATTTACTAATCACGCGGCCCCTGTGCCCACATGCACTGCTACCGAGATGGAGTTCACAGAAATTGATGCGGCATCCATTCAAAAACCTGACATATACATGCAAGCTATTTTCACTCGCCAGTGCATGAGCGATGTATCGTGATTGAGGAAGATGAAGAAGCAGATACGGCTCGAGATGACGCATTCTTGGGTGTAGCATAGTGACCAACACAGTAAGAAACCGTGCGGCATATTTTTACGTCCAAACAT
The DNA here is from genome assembly GCA_036362985.1 of Ligula intestinalis. Taxonomy (NCBI): domain Eukaryota; kingdom Metazoa; phylum Platyhelminthes; class Cestoda; order Diphyllobothriidea; family Diphyllobothriidae; genus Ligula; species Ligula intestinalis. The sequence continues at coordinate 28,395,369 of JAYGXS010000006.1, read as the reverse complement.
TCCAAACAGTACAAGCGTGCCGCTTGAATACTGTTTCAGAATAATAAAATAACTGGAAAACTGTTTTGCAGTTTTCTTTGGGTATGCGCTCTTAACCGACGTAGATGACTTTCGTCAAAGATAAAATTCTATTGAACTTTTTATATCTCACGAACTAAATTGTACCATCCTTATTCTACAGTATGCGCCAGAATTCCTCCTATCAGCCGACATATTGGAAAGATTGAGACACGTTCGCTAATGGGCATTGACTCAGGATGTGATACTGATTACCTTGTAGTCTATTTTGCAGTTATTTCAGTCATTATTGGATGCGAGCTTTTAAGAAAACTTCGTGCCAACCACTTACAAAAGGTTTTTACTGTAAAACTAACTATTTAAATGCCATTGATTTTGAATACCTTTGAAAATTACAGTATATTTTATGAAATGCGTCAACAAAAGACAATGTGCATTGTATTCATTTGGTAAAAAATTTGGCCTTCTTTAAATTTTATAATGAAGGGAACGATACTTTTCGATTTTCGAAAAGTTTCTACATTACCGAACAATTTTGAATCCTAGTGACTACTACATTGAAATGCAAGGTTAACAAACTGCGCACTGTGTACATCCTGTTTTTGGTTACGTAGGTTTTCATCTTCAGGTTGACTAAGAAAACACATTATTCTCACAGCATGTTGTAGAAGGTATAGAACATGCTTTATACAGTAACTGCAGCATTATTTTATTGAAGGATAGGAGGTGGTATGAATGAACACCTCACAATCGTAAGAAAGCTTATAATAAGAAACACATTTTAAATCCGAAGGTATGCTTTCCTGAAGTATTTTCCATGGAGAATTCTGCTTTCAAACGAGGAAAAGAAATATGATTTTCATGCATATTTTTTTGCAAAATATACTTGAATTTATAAAGGCCGTCAATATCAAAAATAACATTATTTAAGTAGTCACGTTTTACAGCATATGCTATTTGTAAGCGGTCCGAGCTAAGCTCGTTAAAAAGCCGACATCGTATCGTGACTTAAAAGACTGCAGATTAAACTACACAGCCTAAGTCAATGCCAATGAGCAAAAGAGTATGAATATTTCACATATGTTGGCATGTTGCACGAATTCTGGCGAACACTATATTTCTGTATTAGAACATTTAAGTATGTATCTGTTAATGTAAGCTGTCTGCAAAGTTTTTTGGCCAATTTGGATTATCGTCTTTGCATACAAATGAGGTTGCGCTCCTGCTTTTCACACCGAATGGAGACTGGCAGTAGACATTTGTTTTCTGCAGGAATTCCGATAAGGAAAATCGATAATTCGATATTGATATGCAAATATTTCCTTTCTTCACGAATGCCTCTTTGACCAACCTTTCGATGTAACAGGAATCACTACTGATCACAAATACCGACTATCAAACACAAAGTATAAAATTGCTCAAAAACTGTTATCAACAAGCTGCACATCCTATAGTTCTCTATATTTTTTTTCAATTGTTCGTATTCCGAACTATTTGCTAACGGTTTCATAGGACGATTTCATTAAATATTGATATTGTGGCGAATTGGCGGAACCTAATGGGTGCATCTGGTTACCAAATGTCACTGAAACGGATGAACAGGTTTCCACCGAGCCAAAAATGCACACATTTTTTGCGGAATTTTAACCATCTGCCATCATCATCGGTACAATCGAGTTAAGACAAAACTCTGCTACCTATACGCTAGCTGATGTGTGCGTATGCGTGTCGTATACCTTTCCCAGGTTGGACACAGAACATGGCTTGACATGTGGCGCACGATATCTTGCAGTAAGTCTTTTGCTTTTATTAGCTGACGACATGGCAAGACACGTCTGGAGTCGTCTACAGGACCTGGTGCAGTTGCGGGCAAAGCATCTATGTCGGCGAAACTGGCAGGCTTCTCAAGACGCGAAAATGTGAAAGCACAGCGGCAAACTGATTCCACCTCTTAAGTTGCAGCTCATTCAACGAGACCCGACCCCATATTCCTATTTAATGAGGCTAAAATTTTCGCAAGAAGTGACACTTGGGAGAGCTGACAATTACGTGTATCATGGCTCACGGCCCCCAATCCGTAAACAAGTGCAACGAATTTTCCCAATCCATATTCAGTGCTGAGACTCAATTTGGTCACAGCTTGAGGAATGGACGGTCAACCGCGTCACCCTACACCAGTACCAGAAAACCAGATGACCGAACACTCATTACACACGAGTACACCAGCTGTGATAAAAGGTCAGTCGGTCAGCACCCCACATGCCGTTCAACAGACCACCAACACTCAAAAAGGCAATTCCGGTTAATTGTTGTTTTATGTTTGCAGTGACGACTGTATTTTATAAATATTGCAAACTCTTGTGCATACGCTACCCTACCTGCTATTACCTTGAGTATGTCTTTGATGACGAATCCACGACAGATCTGGAAGTGTCAGGCGAATAAAGTATTGCCTTAGCGATCAATTCCTCTTCTTCTTAATTACTTCCTGGAACTCACATGTTTGCTTGTATTGGCAAGATTCTTTGTAGCAGGGTAGCCAGTTCTGCCCTTGTTATAAACAGGCTCTGAGCAATTGCTGTTTACCGGCTGGTGTGCTACATGTCGCTTATGTTTCATTAGTTGTATTTCGCCAAACTCAAACGCGTTTTTCACGTAGAAGAAGAGGTCCTGATAACCCATATGCAACGAGAGATATCATCATTGATTAAGCTAGGAAATACTGTCATTAAATTGCAAAAAGGTTTGAAAGAAAAAAGCAATATTTGCACATATATGAAGAGAAGAAACAAAAGAACACAATAAAAAGGAAAGGTGATTAGCAGGAAAAAGGTTAAAATACTGTTCGTTTTGTAACACGCCACCTGTTCATGTAATTTGTCTCCTTACTTCAATTATTTTTCTTGCGTTTTTTACGTTCTGAAATGTAAAAAGAAAAGTTGTATTTTTGACGTGGGCTAATTTACTGCGCAAGCCAAGATCTATAGGGAGATGGAAGACACAACAAACCAATTGTTTTCCGGTCTCTCTTGTCTTCTATGCTGCAATCGACTGTTCCCGATTGCCACCGGCATTGCAAGTAGCCTGTTGCGGAGTGTTACAAGCGTTGGAATTCTAACTGACAAGGCCAGGAGTTAGACCCTCGGGTTTGGCCACCCCCGAGGTTGACTATTGTTGGCTAATAACGGTAAGGGCGCTGTCATTCAAGGTGGGCACGTCCAGGTGTGTTATTGTAGTTTGACTAGCTGGCCCTAGCGCTCGAGAGCAAGCAAAAAGTGCTTAACTAAAATGGGAAAATTCCGTAATCGGTTCGCGTTGAGTGCCTGTAGTCAGAAGAACATTGCCGATAAAGATAACGAGGACTAGGATGTCCGATTCTGGTGTTCTTTTTGCGCGTTTTTAGCCACTAATAACCAGTCCAGTGTTGTGCTCTATACATCACTGTCCCATCCGAGGTTCGAAATTGCGACCCCGTTAGTGAGAAAGCTAACTCTCTAATAAATACTCTTCAACCCTTTTTTCTTGTCGCCGTTTCAGCTGAATGACAGATAAACGCAAACCGTTCACTTACAAAACACACCTGCTAATGTTTTTTTAAGTTCTGAACTCGAGAGAAAAATAACCTTCTAGACAATAAAGGGAAGACCACTTCTCAGCCAGCTGTGACAAACCAAAAGTCTTGAGCCAAAATTGTGAACCTATCTTCCAGAGTCGTCACTGCAACGGAAGAGAACGTGCTTTCCAAAGGGATGAAATACAACCATTCGGATTCGAAGTCCTTGGACTACCTAGTTGGCATGGATTTTATCCTATAAACCAGAGAACCCAGCGATTATTATCAGTTTGCTATCCGAAGCAGTGCTGACCGTGCCTTACAGGATCGAAATCAGCTTTCAGCTGTATTCTCTGAAGAAAAGAAAGCACTTAGGAAGTTAATAACTGACAAAAATATAATCATATTTCCCACCAGCATGGGAGGCTAAACTGCTATCTTGAACAAATCAGACTACAAGCACACAATACTGTCACTAGTACAATATAGCTCAAACTATAAGCCTCTTCTAACAGACCCGACCAGAAAGCAAATGTAATCCATTAAAAAAGTACCAAAACGTCTTACATGCATGAAAATACTTCAAAAGATATCGCAAAATGCCTGAAAAATGTGAAAAAAAAACATCGCGAAGATCTACAGATTACCCAAAGTTCACAAGTCGAAAGTTCCTCTGAGAGCAATAGAATCATTAATCGGTGCCGCCAACTGCAAAAGCCCTAGGTGGATATTCCGATAACCTTATCAACCAACGAAGGATTGTGAAATATCCACTTACAACTCTACGGAGTTTCTTCAGAAGAAAAAAGGGAATAAGCGTCTACGATTATGAGATACTGGTCGCCTTTGATGTTGTTTCCCTATTCACTTCCACACCACTTCATATAGCAGGGAAATGCACAGAATAAGCCCTGAAGAGCTACAAAACAAACGTTCGTGCGTCTATCGCGTCTAGTTCAGTTCCTGTGAGGCCCACTGCATAGGGGAGACCGGGCAGCGACTACACACGCGTATGAGTGAGCACGAAAGGGCAGTCAGCAGGATAAATCGACTCTCATTGGTGGTGAAACATTGTACCAGCGAACGAAAAAACGACTGAATGTCATTTAAACATCTACAAATAATATGAGGAGTTTACAAACACCAACCTCCGACGATGCAAGTCTGCACACTTTCGAAACATCAGGATATATATATATATATATCTATATATACATATATGACAATGATGTTATACCATACTTCCGCATAGATACTAGCTGAAAGCCCAGACACGTGTTTTGCCGATGTTTCTGCTACTGCATGATACAGCAACGAGGGGTTCGGCTCTTCAGTTGGCCCCCAACGTTCTCTATGCGGTTTCTAGTATATGACCTGTAGAATGGACATTTCCGTGGTTAATCCGCGGCAGTTGATTGTCTTCGACGAAAATGTTCATCGAACTCTAGGGTCTGACCCTTAAAAGTCGTGTCCCATCCACCTACTTCCATGTCATGCACCTAATAACTTAAGAGATTATTTCCTTGATTATTATCTGGAGGTCATATACTAGAAACCGCATAGAGAACGTTGGGGGCCTACTGAAGAGCCGAACCCCTCGTTGCTGTATCATGCAGAAGCAGAAACATCGGCGAAACACGTGTCTGGGCTTTCAGCTACTATCTATGCGGAAGTATGGTATAAAATCATTGTCATATAGAATTCACACTACTTGTAGTGCTACTCGTTTGTAGAATGGACATTTCCGTGGTTATTGCGCGGCAGTTGATTGTCTTCGACGAAAATGTTCATCGAACTCTAGGGTCTGACCCTAAAAAGTCGTGTCCCATCCACCTACTTCCATGTCATGCACCTAATAATTCATGAGATTATTTCCTTGATATATATATATATATATATGTCTAAGAGGAGACCCCGAACGGTAATACTAACTTAGAGATTTTAATCACATTAGTCGCCGATGTTTGCTCAATTAATTACGCATGCTTGCATTGTGAATCGAGAGTGTGGGCGTTTAAAACTCAACTCTCTAACCAAACGCCAGTTGGAATGCCTTATCTTCATCTGCGGCTTACAGTCCTTCAAGAAAGCTGATATACGGACGCGTCTTCTGTCCCACGTGCAACAGAGCAGCCTAGGTACCCTCAGAGAACTGGCTTCCGAGTATCAAGCACTTATAAATCCCTAGCACGATTCGGTCATGGTCCAAGGCGCTTCGACTGCTGGCTCCGTGAATGCGGTCGCAACAGCTAAGCCACCCCTGGCAAGGCGGCCAGAGCGAGCCCCCAAGGCGAAGTTCCCACCCTATCCTTTGCGGCACTGTGGCTCGTGGCCTTTCTATCGGGACTGCACATTTTGGCAACAGCGCTACCAGAAAGGTAACCAGTTGGGGCACCATGATGTGTTCTGCCGATACACACCTTGCGCAAGCAAGTCCGCCTCCACCACATCCAACGCCAAGTGCCATCCCAAGCCAAAAAGCAAGTCCCATCCTCAGTCTCCCGGCCATTCACTCAGACTGTCGAAAAAAATTCTGGCTAACGCAGCTGATTGCCGCAAGTTCGTTGCCCTATCTCTCAACGATCATGCTGTTCGCCTACAAGTGGACAGATATCACAATCATCTCTTAGGCTCTCTGGCAGTCACTTTGCACCCCCACTATGCAGCAGACTTCTCAGTCCGCCACAAGTGCATGTGGCGGCCTTGTCAAGTTAATAGGGCAAATGCAGTGCAGTGTTTACTTCTGCGGCAATACCACTACTGC
>JAYGXS010000006.1:28369587-28388934 GCA_036362985.1 Ligula intestinalis | reverse complement strand
AGGCAATAGAGAAATGTGGACGAAAATATTTTGCAAATAATAAATGCCTGTCTATGCATGGAGATAGTTTTTACTAGAAAAAACCACATGCGCACTTACTTGATGGTGTGGTCACAAATGTCGTGAGGCAGGGTGCCAGTGAATCAGGGTTCCTGAAGACGAGACAGACAGACACCTTGTAATTTGTGTTTGGTGTCAAACCGCCCATGACGTATATTTCATGAAAATCGCGTTCCCTGATGTCCTGGACGTGCGTACCCACCGTCAACCTGTAGACGAGATCCGGGGCCACGTGTTTTGGGGGCTGCCAGGATACCTCGATTGAAGTGGCGCCGACGGCCTTAGCTGACAGGTTGTCCTCAAATTCGGTGCCTGACAGTAGACAAATAAACGCGTATTGTATAGGCATATTATGCGGTTCCAATACGACCTTACAGCAGCCATATTTAAAAGGGCGTTATCACATTAGTATGTTCGCCGTTCTTTTAACATTCGCAAAGACAAGCAATACCAGTTAGGTTAGGTTTATTTCTAATCGCTAAGCTTGTGATCTTTCTGACCCTTTGTTGTGTCATGGAAACAAACGCCAACAGTAGGTTGCGTAGTGCACCTCATTAATGCCTAGTCCCAGCACTTTGTCCTACGAAAACGGTGTTTATAGTTGCTATGTAGGCCCGAACGGGATGTCGGGATAGTTCGTGCTAGGCATAAGGACCTAGCACGAACACGTGACGCCCTTCTCTACTCTGATTGGCTACCTTTCAGCCAATGACGTTTATGCCCCACCATAAATCCCCTTGCTTAACATGACTCACACACAAAACTCCTCACTTGTCCTACAGCACATTTCTGCTGACGGACACCCTTCTGTTTTGCCTACACAACCTTCTGCCTACAAACTGCCTTCTGTTTTGAACACATAACATTGTCGACGCAAGTGCAACGAACATGGTTTCTTTATTACCTACACCGTCCCCTGTCTGGCCGAAAGGCGTTCCGAAACCTTCAAATGAATCTTGGGGACAATGGAAAAAAGACATTTGAGGATTATACTCAACTAACTCCAATGCTGCCTCCGACTATTAAAATAGACGTTACCTCGACGTTGAAACTCCTTCGTACCCATCTCGGAGAGATGGGACAGCGTTACTTTGCCGCACTTAAACTACAAGAGACTACTGATCTTCCAACAGCATTTTCTAAGCTCGAAACAATGTGGGGCGGAAAGGACAACATCGTCTTGAGCCAATATCGGTTTTGTCAAAAGCGTCAGGAATCTGGCCAACACATTGGCGATTTAATTTCAAACCTTACACTCGCCGTTCAGGACTGCAGACACACCGAGTTTGCGGCCTCCAAGTTCGAGCAGACGATGCTGGTGCAGCAGTTTCTTGTGGGTTTGAGGGATGAAAAGGCCCGGGAGAAGGTGTTATCCGTGAAGGACGATTTATCATGGGAGAAAGCCTGTGATATCATCCGTCATCAAGAGGACGTACAGAAAAACCTCCAGCAGCTGCATCAACCAAATACGGGAGTTAAAGCCTCCTTAGAACCTGATTTATCGATCTCCCTAGGCAACACGACCGGGTTTTCATCTAAACGGGAACCACCAGCGCCTACAAAACAACAACCATCCAGCTACCGTTGTGGTTAGCACCATATCCGTTGGTCTGAGTGTAAGCATCAAAAGACGGTTTGTCAATTTTGTAAGAAAATGGACCATAAAGAACAAGTCTGTTTTTTTCAAAAAACGGATGAACACACAAATGCACGCCACCTACTCTAAATCAGCTGAGGCTGACAAAGCGATATTTCAAGTGTCTTTTGCAGACAAACCGCTCCAGTCACCTTACACCATCACACTTCCGGTGGATCACCATCCAGTGCAGTTTGAAATCGATACTGGTTCAGCCGTTACGATCATCAATGACGCCTCTCTTAGAAAAATTCCCCATCTCCTTCCAGCTCGCTCCACTTTTCGTAGTTACACGGGGCAGGGCGTAGCCATTCGATGGGTCTTTACGGCGGATGTTGAACATGATGGCAAACTCCATTGATTGTTGGTTCACGTTGTCAGAGGAAGCCAACAACCAAATCTCCTCGGATGAAACTGGATAAAATGTGTGCCTTCTGTGCTGTCCTACGAACATCAAATTTGGGTTAACCCCGCTCTTGATTCATTGGTAATGAGTCATGAAGAATTATTTCAGGGCGACTCTGCTTCGCACTACCGTGCTCCACCCATCAAATTTCATTTCAAAACAGAATTCCAGCCACGGTTTTTCAAGGCCCGTTCAGTTCCCTATGCAGTGGCACCGAAGGTCGAAGAAGAATTAGATCGACTACAAAGGGCTGACATTATTGAGCCTATACAGTACTCGGAATGGGTAGCCCCAATAGTTACTGTTATTAATTCCGACGGTTTCGGGCGTATTTGTGGGGACTACAAGCTGACTATCAACTCAGCTACCAAAGTAAATCCTTATCCTCTCCCACGCATTGAGGACCTGTATGCATCACTTTCAGGCGGTGAACAATTTACAACTTTGGACTTGAAGCACGCCTACAACCAGGTCGTCCTCAATACGGAATCCCGAGACGCTACAACCATCAATACGCACCAGAGATTATTTCGATACAAAAAACTACCTTTTGGAGTAAGTTCTGCCCCCGGTTTATTTCAATGCTTGATGAATAACCTCCTGAAGGACATACGTCACGTTTGCGCATATCTCGATGATATATTAATCACCGGCCCGTCCAAAAATAGTCATCTGGATACTCTACATGTAGTGTTAACACGTCTACAAGACGCAGGTTTCACACTCAGGAGAGATAAGTGCACTTTCTTGCCTGATTCGCTGGAATACCTCGGTTTTAAGGTGGATAAGACTGACCTCCATCCGCTTGACCATAAGCTCAAAGCCTTGAAGACGGCGCCATGTTCCAACAATGTCAGTCAATCGCGTTCATTTTTAGGGTTTGTTACCCAGTTTAGTCGCTTTATAAATGAGTTTGCTACACATTTGAAACCCCTTTATCGATGACTTTAAAAAAAACGTTGCTGGAATTGGTTGGAGATCGAACAACGTGCTTTTGAAAAGGCAACGACCGCTCTTACCTTATCCTATTTCCTGATTCATTACGACCCCGAAAAGCCTATTATAATGAAATGCAATGCGTCTCCTTACGGCCTGGGTTCAGTCCTCATGCACCGAATGCCTTCTAGTGCGGAGCTGCCGATTACCTTCGCATCAATAATTATGTCACAGGCGGAAAAAAAGTATTCGCAATTAGATAAGGAGGCCTTAGCAATAACTGTTTTGCCTTAAACGCTCCCATTTGTACCTATTTGGCCAACCCTTCGAGATTACCACTGATCACAAACCTTTTTCAGGTCTTTTGGGTGAAAAGCGAGGGATACCACAAATGTCCTCACCTAGAATGTAACATTGGGAACTCACACTTTCCGCTTACGCATATACAATGAAATACGTTACAGGCAGAACAAACGTAGTAGCGGACGCCATGAGTAGGCTTCCTATTGTAGACGACAGAGCACCTGCACTTGAGACCGTGAATCTATTGCAGAACTTAGACAGCGCACCGGTAACTTGTCAACAGATTAGACAGTGGACATCGGGAGACCTCCTTTTTAGTCGGATAAAAAGGTACTTGCAAGCTGGTTGGCCGCCCTCGGCCTCTCCTGATTTTCAGCCATTCTACAGCCGCCAAAACGAATTGAGTCCCCAAGACGGATGCATACTATGGGGCAATCGTGTAGTAGTACGACCGCAAGGCAGGCAGGCCATTCTCAAAGACCTACACAATGCTCATCTTGGCACAGTCCGAATAAAAGCTTTCGCCTGAAGCTATGTTTGGAGGCCCAAAATTGATGCACATGTTGAAAATATGGTAAAAACATGTCATGTGTGTCAAATAACACAGAAAGCGCCACCGAAGGTACCTATAAGGCCTCGGACCTGGCCAAATTTACCATGGAAGAGGGTACACATCTATTATTTTGGACCATTCCAAGGACCTATGGTCTTGGTGGTGGTCGATGCTCACACTAAATGGATTGAGGCCATTCCGACCAGGAACTCATGTTCGTCAATTACTACAATCAACAAATTACGATCTGTTTTTTCTACTTTTGGAATACCCGAAATTGTCATTTTAGATAATGGACCAGCCTTTATTAGCACCGAATTTAAAGAATTCATGGAGGGAAACGGAATCAGGCATTTAAACACTGCCCCATACCACGCGGCTTCAAATGGCCTTGCAGAGCAAGCAGTTCAGAAAATAAATCATGGACTAGCCAAACAGAAACAAGCGGACTTATCGACGAAAATGGCGTGCTTTTTGTTCAGCTACCGCATAACACCAAACGATTCAACTGGTTCCTCACCTGCAGAATTAATGTTCAAACGGCAGTTGCGCACACGACTCGATCTACTGAACACTTCGCTGCAAGATAAATTAATCGAAAAACAGATAAAGATGCAAGATTGATATGATGCACACACTCAACCGCGAATATTTGGGCCAAACGAAAGCATCTACACATAACTACAATAAGAATCGAAGCTCGTGGGGAGTGAAGTATGGACGAGATACTCCAGGCCTTCCTGTTCTCCTTCAGGACCGCCTCTAACGCGGCATCTGTGGATTGTGCAATCCCTGCTGAATCCTTGATGGGCAGGACAATTCGAACGAAGTTCCATGGGTTACTGCCTGCTAATCTGTCGTCACCACAGCCACTTCCACCTGTCTCGTGTGGCAAACTCTCCGTCGGAACACCAGTCTTTTTTCGTGAATACCGAGCAGGGTTTCCAGACCGGATTGAGGGGACGATAACAGCACACAGAAGCAGCATGCTGTTTGACGTCTCTGTCGGGGATGACACTTGGGTTCGTCACCAAAATCAGATCCGACGACGGCAGTGCAGCAATCAAACTGGACCTAAATCAGGCGTTTCACAGCCCCTCGATATCCTGTTGGACACTTTTGCTATTTCAGCGGACCGATTAGTCCCCGAATCGACCTCTGCAGCCTTTTTAGAAGTACTGCCTTTTGAAATAGTTCCTAAACCCGCACCGGTAGACATGAAACTCTCCACAATTTGCCGGAACATCTGTGCTAACCCAAGTCGGCGGCGCTTAGATATCAATCCACGTCACCAGCGGTACTGACATACTTGAAGGGGAGGTTCTGTGAATGTGTCCATTCCCACGATTACTCTGTTAACATTAATATTTAAGTTAGATAGCCTGCGCAAGCCGCGCGCACAGCAGGCAATGCGGGTGAACAGGAGCCGACGCTGATAAGAGACGACGCTGACGTTGACTGCCAGGTCGGTTACAACCGGGTTGTAAACGCGTACATGGCAAACGCAACCTACACCTCAAGGGGAAACTATGAACTCCGCATGACGTCAGCCGAGCCCAACCGACGAACAATGCAAACCCGATCACTGGCAACTGTCACACCAACGCCACCCCCACCCATAACGAGACGAGCCCGCAAATGCATAACAACAGTCATTCCCATGCCTACCAAAATTAACCTTTAAATACGATGAACACTTGATCGTAGGTTACCGCGACCGCCTTGCCTTATCAGCTGTGTGCGGGAGCACGCGTTTTTGCTTCTACCAGCAATAGCACCGTGCTGGTTCCCCGAACTTATCAGAACCAGCCTATTAGGTCTCAAAAGTTATCTCGCAGAGGGTGGAGGGCACAAGGTCATTTACTTCGCAAAAATTCGAATGCAAATGTGAAATTTATCATGCAAACGGATAAACATTAACCAATTTCAAGATATTTCAGTGTAGATGAGGGCGTTCTGTTGGAAATTGACCATATGTTAATGGATATTTCGTTTTAAATCTGCTATGATGTTGACATCTTGTCGGTTCGTGTAAACGCAGTATTGCGAAATCTAACGCTAAGGCTTCACTATGAATGAAAAATCAACAATTATTGCATTTGCATATGCGGTCGTATAAGTCGGAGAAATTAAAATTCTATGGGCGACAAATCAACTCTCATCGTACGAAAAAAACAGTACTACAAGTAGTTTACACTGCATATTGCGATGTCATTTTGCCATACTGCCGACGTGGATGCTAACTAAAAGCCATGGTGGATGTTAAGCGAAATTTTCTACTGTTCAATGATAGAGCAACGAGGGATCCCAGTCCTCGGAGTCTCCTCCAGAAATCTGTTTGCCGTGTAGAGTATATGAACACCACCAGGAAATATTGCAGAAACATATTTTGGCAAGTAGTTAGAGCACTGCTTGTACATGAAACCTCCGCAAAATTTAAGTTTTCGTGATAGCAGCAGCTGTCAAATTGTACGTGCAGCATTCAGCGTTCTTTGCTGAAAGCAGACTTGTGTGTGGGAATAGCAATGAAAGCAGGAGAATTGAGGCAATAGAGAAATGTGTAAGAAAATATTTTGCCAATAATAAATGCCTGTCGATGCATGGACATGGTTTTTACTAGAAAAAACCAGATGCGCACTTACTTGAGGGTGTGGTCACAGATGTCGTGAGGCAGGGCGACACAGAACCAGGGTTCATGAAGATAAAACAGAGTGACACATTGTAATTTGTGTTTGGTGTAAAACCACCCATGACGTATATTTCATGAAAGTCGCGTTCCTTGATGTCCTGGACGTGCGTACCCACCGTCAACCTGTAGACGAGATCCGGGGCCACGTGTTTTGTGGGCATCCAGGATACCTCGATGGAAGTGGCGTCGACGGCCTTAGCTGACAGGTTGTCCTCAAAGTCGGTGCCTGACAGCAGACGAATAAACGCGTATTGTATAGGCATATTATGCGGTTCCAATACGACCTTACAGCAGCCATATTAAAAAGGGCGTTATCACATTAGTATTATCGCCGTTCTTTTAACATTCGCAAAGACCAGCATTACCGGTTAGGTGAAGTTTATAACGAATCGCTAAGCTTGTGATCTTTCTGACCCTTTGTTGTTTCATGGCAACAAACGCCAACAGTAGGTTGCGTAGTGCCCCTCATTAATCCCCAGTCCCATCCATTTGTCCTACGAAAGCGGTGGTTATATGATTTTAGGGGTGTGGCATTTGGATAGGCAGTGAAAAGTACTTTAATAACTGCTTTTTGCATTTTTATTTTATTTAGAAATGCTGATTTTTTATACATGTAGGTTTTCCTATGCTGCATTTCCGTTTATGGTGTGGCGAAAAAACCTAATTATCGACATGCAGGTTTACGAAAACTCCATCAAAATATAAATGAGGCTAGGAAGTCGCCTACGTCACCTTTCCTGAGGTCCAATTCACCGCTCTGGAAAAAAGAGTAGTAAAGGCCACGGCAAAAATTGCCGCCCACATTTTCAGATTGATGACGTTACTTTGATTTACCGATCAAGATTAATTCTGCACAGGCATTATTTTTGGAGCGCCGCCTTCTTAGTTAAGCTTATTAAGCGTAATTGGCATAAATTTTGGCGAATTTGCGAATGGTCTCATTTCGAATGAAACGTAATATGTTCTGCAAATATGTGAGCTATAATCCAAAAAAATCCAGTAACATAAACTTTTCGGTGGAATATTGTTTTACCGCATCGCGTAGATAGAACATCACAAATACGCGTATTTCAATATAACCGAAACTGTCCATATATGTTATGATGAGATTAATTTTTAACATATCTAATTAAATGTCAGTCATCTAGATATATGCCTTTTGTACACTATAATAAGCATGTCAAAATTTTGCTATATATATCAACAGTCATTTTCACATGCACAATGGTAGAACAGAGCCTATTTATAACCCACTATGACTGAACATAGTCCATCATTAAGCGAAAGGTAATTTCTTTCAGTTTCAGGCAAATTTAATCCTGTATCTAAAGGTAAAGTTAAAAAATTTTCAAAAATATCCATTTTGATTTTGACATAAGCTTAGAAAACCGTAATTTGGACGGAGTATGCACTTAAAATGCATTTTGAAGACCTCTGTAGAAATTGTTTTGATAAATGATAGGAAAACAAGTATAACTATTTGTTGCAGGTATACAATTAGCCTGCCTCGTCGCCCTCTTTATAGGAACTGATATCAAGATCTATATTCTGCGGTTATTCCATTTAATCGATATTTCCTTGAATAACCGTGAATCATATTTTATATGGAAAAAATGCTTGAAGACGCCGAAAACGCTGGACAATATATCGGCACTAAAAGGCAAATCTGCAAGAAATTTTAATTAAATAACAACAATATGCCTAAAAACCGTTTGAAAGAAAGAGTAATGAAGGAAATTGAAAACAAAATGGTGCCGTTATACGTTAAAAGCAAGGCAAGATTTAAATATTTTGATCTAATTTGAATACGTTTTTACGTGTCCAGAAACTGAGGAGCATTGAGAAACGTTTTTTTTAAACAAATGTTTAGTGCTTCTTATATTTCTTTTATGTAACATATTTTCCCTAGGTGGTCCCTTATTACTTCTTCTTTTCCGTACATGTATTGATGCTTGTTTTGGAGTCATTATCAATATTTCGCAACCTTTGGCATATTTCCTGATTTCATGCACAGACTGTATATTGTCCTCAGTCACGTCGAACACGAATCACAAAAACAAATAGGTCTGTCCTTTTGTTTAATGTGATGTCTTCAGTTGGCAAGAATTAGCTCCTTTTAATCAATTCATTTGGCAAATATCTGACTGTGATAATTATTGATAAGTTATCTAAGAACAGAAATATCAATCAATAATATGTGAAAAGATTTGAGGTCCAGATATTTAATCGTTTTCACCATCCCCCGTAGAAGACAAAGAAGAAGGTTCAGGGACATGGACCGAGTTATATTGGCACTGAGGTTTTAAAACACTCGCTTATTTTCATCGTTAGAGTAACGTTATGAATGTTCTTGTTTGCCAGGACTGTTTCAGCCTAGCTGGCAGCCAGTAAGTGCACTGACTTGCAAACGATTACGATAGCCACAAAGGGAACAAAGGTCGCACGAGCCCCCCAGCGGTCAATATCGCGGTCAGTCAGCTGCAAACAAGCAGGTCAAAGTTCGTGCGCGGGGCACGGATATAATCGCAGACATGCAGCGAGGCTGAAACAGGAATAACCATCACGAAACTTTGACGATGGAAAAAAACGAGTGTCACAAACGTCACGTCGGCGCATGTCCTTCTTCTTCGTCTTCGTTGAGGGGTGATGAAAACAACATCGATCAATTTCCAACAGGCAATGTACACGAAATAATTCTTCGCACAAAGGATACAAGTAGACATACATTTCCCTTTAAGTCCGTTTCTGTTATTATTACATCGTAGCAAAATTATGCAGACATTAACTAAATAAATTTGCCATGATTACAGATGAATAATTGCAGATGCATTAAATACTTGCATACGTTTGCGTTCATTATTTGATCATTTTGTAAAGTATGCGATCAGCAAATTTTCCTGTTAGGTAATTAGATCTTACTTGTATCCCAGATTATTTTTGTTGACATGTAACTTCCCACGCTGTTGCAGAAGACGTACTGGTCAGGATAATACTTGTTTTTGGCCTCTTTGGGAACCTTTGTTGAAAAGACTATTGTGTCCTTGTCGAGGACCTCTCGGTCTGCAACGAGCAATATAAAGCAATTTTTACTTCCAGCCATTTCAGTCGCCTTGATATGATATCTGATTCTTTATAAGTATCACATACCGCAGGTTTGAACTTGGTCGTTGTATTCGCAAAAGGTTTCTGTTAACCCGAATATCACAACCTATTTCCAAAGAAAAATATAATATAAGATACGATTAAATGTGAAATTATGAGAACTCTTACGGCCTCAACGTTACAGCATAGAGAAAGCTGAATAGCGCATGTAACCACCGTCTCGTCACCCACAACAGACTCGCGGACTAAAGGAAGCGAATACTGCGGTTGAATGCAGCCTAAAGGGAAAGGAAATGCATATGTGTACACGAGGAAGTATTCCTACTAGGTGCATTGGAAGAATAAGTTCAGTGCATAGACCATGCTTAAATGACTCACTCATACTATTGGTATTCCAGTTTCCTGCAGAAACGACGAATTGCGTAATTTGTGTTATTCTGTTTTCCACATGAAAATTTTCCAACTCCCATCCAATTCTAAAATACTTTTTACCATCACAGATTCGGGCGGTTGCTGTATAGCCCGTTGAATCTAGAAAAACGCGCCAATAATCCCATTGTAAGTTAATTTCAAGATGAAGCCTATGCAAAGTACAAGGTTTGGTAATGACACACGCAGATATTCAGCTATTAGACATGGGGAAGTAATGTATAAAATCAGTTTCATTTAAATGCACACAACTGCTAGTGTTAATGTTTTGCAGAATGGACATTCCATGGTTAGTTCATGGTAGTTAATTGGCTTCGACCTAATCAACATTTTGGGTGTTCTCCTTAAAGGCCATGTCCTGGTCAGCTACTTCAATGTCGTGCACCAAATACTTTGACAATTATTCATTGAATATACATACGCAGAAACTTTCATGACGAAATTAAGCTTAGTAGTTTAGCTTTTATTTGGCCGGGCTACTTTGACCAACTTAGTGGAATTAATAATTAGAAAGGCTTAAGTTGGGGAAACTGTCGTCTTCGGTAGCGTTATGGAGCGAGAAAAACAGTAATTTTGGTTAAATCATGAGTAGGTTTATAATGAAGAAATGTCATATGCTGCAAGGTATGACAGAACCAAACTTTTATTAATATGCATTGTGCTATGGAAAATTTCCGGCATAAGTATAGAAAAAAGGAAAAAAATATCCATTCCAGTTTAAGAAATTGCATTTTGAGAAAAAAATTATATTTTGCTAACATGTGAAGTGTTATTTGCATGAAATACAGCAATAATATAGTTTATGTCGAAATTTCGTTTTACCGCACCGCTCTAATTGCGCATAGACAAAGTGTCTACATTTGTTACCGCGAAAGTAATACAAAGATGGTCGTGCATAAATATAGTAATTTGTAAACTACACGCTCAACTAATGTGTTATTAAGAAACGGGACAGACAGGCAAATAATAACCTTGTCAATAATGGCCACATATATGACTAGTTATTGCTTGCATCCGCAAGCATAGAACATATTGTTGAATTAATCCACTATAAAGAGCAGAGTTAGTTCTTTCACATCCAAAAGCACTTTGTTTTACATTATGCTCTTTAGAAATATGTTATTTTAAGTGTTTGGTATCGGCTTTGAATAGAAGCGAAATTTATGACTGGTTAGCTTTCGTTTTCAACTTTGGAGATTATTCAGATGTATTGCTTGGCAACATCAGTTTATGTAGGCCCATCCATTATGCCGGAAAACGTGCAAGTTTTCCTATGAAAACTTTGGTAATCGGGTTTTATGGGCGGGGAATTAGGACAAGCAGTGAAATATACTTGAATAAAGGCTAAACGCATTTTATTGTACTGTATTCAGAAGTTTTTATTTAAATATGTATATTTTCCTAATCTGCATTATCATTTATCTTATTGAGGAAAAACCCCAATTATCAACCAGCAGGTTTCCTGAATTTCCTGAAAAATTTAAACAGTGGTTTGGAGGTCGTTTACTTAAGCTAACCTGTGGTCCAACTTACCGTTCTGGAGTTAGGTGAGTAATAACCACGGCGCAAAACACCGCTCATACCTCTAATTTACATGCGGAACCACGTGCTCCTAGTGGACGCGGGAAGCATCTTCGACTTCATTTTTTCACTTGACACGTCCTTCTTGATTTTTTTATCTGCCTTTCCTATTTCTCCACCTCACAAAACTCTATAACCACCATTCTTGCAGGACAAAATGCTGGGAATAGGGGTATATGAGTGGAACTACATAAGCTACTTTTGCCTAATGTTCTAATGCAAAGCTACGTTTTACGTCTCTAGAACGGGGGATTATAGGGAAAGTTTCTTTTTTCTTTGCAAGAAATAAGTACTTCTTCCGAAGAAGAAGAAGAAGAAGAAAAAGAAAAAGAAGCGATCACTGGAAGAAGAGTTTAAGAAGAAGAAGAAACGAGCTTTGGAACAAGAGGTTTATTGTCTTGACGTTTCGAGAGAAAACTCTGGACGGGAATGGCCGAGCGTGCAGTGGAAACGTAACAGACAGGAGGAAAATAAGTTTTCCAAAAATAGCAACACATATGGCCAGGTTTTTCAGTCGTGGAAAAAAATCCATTATAAGGAGTAAATTAAGTTCTTCCACATCCAAATGCACTTCGTGTTGATGAACCTTCTTTATATATTTGTAAGTTAAAGTGTTTGGTGTTACATTCGAACATAAGCGAACTTGTTGACTGGCCACATGATAATACTGTTAACTGTTAAAAAAGCATGCCACACAATTTTGGTAAATATCTAATGAACAGTTGCTCAATAATGGTAATTCTTACAAATTATTGTGAGCCAAAAAAATTTTTTATATGCAGAAATTGGTTTAATTCCATTTTTAAATTACGAGAAGATTAACATTGGTTTTTCTAATGTAGAACTACTTTTAACGTCTCCAGACCTTAGGGATTATGGGGCAAGTTTTGTTTTTCTTAAAAAGAGCTAAGTACTTCCTTTATTTTTTTTAAGTATAAAATTGTGTAATGCTGCTTATTATTATTTCATGGTCTTTGGAAATGTCTTCACGGCGGTACGCGAGAAATTATAAACCATTTACAAACGTAGGTAAGTTCCTTTTTGGCACTCACAATACTATTTATGATTCTTATTCACAGGAGTTCTTTATCTAGAAAGCACTTACCACATATTCAGTGGGTTAAAATTATTTTCGGAAGTGATTTTGTTTGTAAAATTAAGAAACAACCTCCGTAAAAACATAAGCCCATGGAGGAAAAACCTTAGAAATGAATTGAAAACAAGAAAGTAAATTTCGGGCGTGCATCCTGTGAGTAATGCTTGAAGGCATCTAAAATAAACGGGGATATTTATACTACCGAAGTCATTATTATTACAGAATGTAAGTATGTGGTTGTCTGAATGAACGCAGGTTTTGCAGCCAATATTTTACCCTGCAAAATCCCTCATGTATTAAAACAACATTTATTGTTTTTTCACGGTACTTACTTTTGGTTTGTTGGCATTCGAAGCCTTCCGTGTAGCCCTGTGTTGTTTCGCAGTGATCACCGGAAAAGGAGAGATTTCTTTCATCTAAAACGATCATCTAAATTTAAAAAAAAACAATAAAGTTTGGATATTTTTGGAGTTTTAAAGACAGTCGTTTAGATAAATAATGTATCTCGATACTTGATATGTATGCCAAGATATATATTGCTGACTTGACTTTAGCGTAACTAAATAAAGAGACAGTAGTAGTTTACGATTATAAAATTCATCTTTCAGCTATCATATACAGTATGTCTAAAAAGTGCAAAAACTGACCTTAAACTGTTCTGGAAGATTGATCTTGATCCAAGGGCAACCATCGGAGTCGTCAAAATTGTTAAAATTGTCAATAACATATTTATCTGCTGCCGTGTCCGCGCAGTTAATACCTGTATACATAAACATTTCAGTAAGACATGTATGTTAGTAATCATCGGCTGCTGTGGACAGGGTGTAACATTGCCTTTATATTAGTTTTAGTCAATTGACATAAACTGTAGGTTATATATCTGATGCAAATTAGAGAATTGGGGAATGCAAAACATATATTTGAGGTCGTTTATTGAATTCTTTTGGTTGATTTGAGGCGCAAAATACTATTTACTTGAATTTACTTCCGTTGATCTTCATAAAGTGGGAGAAAATTGAGTGCGAAATGGGCGTTCGTTTATATTCAAGGAATTTCCTACGCCATTAAGCGTTGTGAAAATGAAATTTTTATCTGTGCACATTGCACTTTAAAAGAATATTCATGAAATGCAGGAAAGTTTTAATTATATCTGTTCATGAAACGGCAAATTTTGTTTTGCGTGCATGAAATTTAGGCTAGGGTATGTATGAGATAACGCATTATTCTCGGGAAAAGGAAAATGATCTCAGTTAACAAATGCTTTAATTACAAATCTGTTTCACTTTTTGCCCTGTAGATAAGTAATAAACTTACAAGACACAAACATGTGTTTTTGTACGGCGAAATTACTAGCAATCTTGGACTTTACATGACCCAACAGGGAATTGAATTAATTTTCTCAGTAAGTCTGTTAAGTGAATCCTTCCACGAGTTGTGAAAAAATGGAAGAAAATAAACGAAAATAAAAAAAACTTGGAACAGAACAGACTTAAGATAGAGCATTTGTCTCTAATTTTTAGCGAAGTAAAAATTTTTCAAAGTATCTCATTTGGATTTTCACTTCATATTTAAAAAGGAAGAGTACACAGATACTCGACTACGAAATATTTAACGCAAGCGATTTTTGAAAATGTAACTTGTAACTGCTCTGTGTTTTAATGAAACGTAGACGTATTTATTTGCGGCTTGTGTTGGGCACGTTCATTTTCTTCGGCAACGAGTTGACATGTCTGGGTGATTCTGAAATTATGACCCACACAGGTAGCTACTTATGGCTGAATTTTTAAGAATTCCTTATTTAGGTAAATGCCTTTAAGATATTTCATTTTGCTAAGTTTTCGGTAAGAAGGTTGAAAAAATTATTATTTATGTACAAAGAAAAGCAAAACAGAGAAATCCGTAAAGTGTTCAACGGAATTGCAAAAACAAGCTGCAGCCCGTCGAACTCGAACTCTCGAAAAAATTGCACAGTAATGTGACAAAGAGTAATTTCTTTCAATCTACACAAGATTGTGTGAATTTGATGTTTATTTGCCTGCTTCTACGTGCTTTTGCTTAAAGATTCGTAAAGTTTAAATCAAATCAAACAGCATTGTGGAATTTATGAAAGGAAACTTACATAGCAAGTATAGAAAAACAAGAATCAACGCTTCTAGCTTCATGATTTAGAGTTGTGCGGAAGGAGAAATTTGTGGGTATTTATATGGCATATACCACTATGAACCCCAGAAGGACATGGAGCTTGTCAACAGATGAGCTGAGTGCACGTGCACCTTCAAAGGTGGCTCCTCTACGTAAACATTTATGCAAAATCTCTTGCGCTGAAATCTGCAGCTTGCGAACTTGAAAAAATCCTGAGAATTACACCTCCATCGGTAAGTTGCCTCGGAGGAACCTGCGAAAACAATTCCCGCAGTTAAGCCTCTCCTTACTGGAACGCCCACAGTGTTGCTCTTAGCAAAACCAATGCATAGCATTGCAATGGCGCCTCCCGATTTAGTACGCCGAGTTAAAACACCAAGCTGTATACTAATATGGACAAAAAAGTTTTCTCTATGAAAAAAATGACTTAAATTTAAGTAAGGTCGATATATGATCGAAGTGATCCTTCAAGTCTGTCACGTGAGGCCTCCCAAAAACCATCAAAGGAAAGACGAAAAAAGGAAAGGGACTTTGAGTTCATCGGCGTGAATGGTATCAAACTGCTCCAGTTGTGGGTAGTTTAACGAGCCTGCGATCATAAAGAGAAGCGAGAGACAGAACTCGAAATTCAGTTTCGCAAGCTACCTTGTCGAGATTTATTGAAAGATAACATACTGGTGCACAAACTGTCATCCGAGAAGTTGACGGATGGACAAATACAGGTGTATAGGCATAAGGCCTCATTTAACACAGCTGATATCAGACCTGCTAACATGATTGCTGCAGTATAATCAATTATTGACCAAAGAGAAGCCACCGACAAAACGAAAAACATCATATCTCCCCAAGTGTCTTCCCTCCTCATGGCACGCTCTCTCCAAGGTCAAACATAAGGCTCTTAAAGAACTCAGAGCCGACAGTGACCTCGTTATCGTTCCAGCGAACAAGGTTTCCTTGGATTTCACGTCCAGTTTCTTTCCTTTTCCACGGGACCTGGCCGTCCAGACTATCCAACTACTCCTACCAGAGAAAAACGATGAAACGGAAAATAACCTCGTGCACGCATAAATCCTCCAGCTTCTCAAGTTCTGCCTCAAGACGTTCTTTACCTTCAACAGAACGATGTACGAGCAGGCAGACGGCACGCCAATGGGTTCGCTCATTTCCCGACTCATAGCAGAGGCGGTCCTGCAACGGTTGGAGTCGCGGGTTTTCCAACAACACAGAACAACATTCTGAGCTAGGTATGTGGGCGTCGCCTTCGTCGTAATTGAGCGGGATCAGGTCCTGACATTCAAGGAACATCTTAATGCCATATTCCCGGGCGTTCAATTTACGATGGAGGAAGAAGAGAACAACCAGCTGGCTTTCATGGATGTCCTCGTTTGCCAAAAAGACGGTGGTCAGCTAAAAACTAAAGTTTTTAGGAAAGCAACCAACAATATGCAAGTCCTGAACTTCAACAGCAACTGCCTAATCAATCAAAAATGCAGCTGCGTAAGAACGCTTTAGTGGCGCGTTGAGACGCACTGTAGAGAAGTGGAAGACAACGTTGCTGAATTACAACGTTTTCGGCGGATACTCAGAGGGCATGGTTACCCGCGCAATTTATTCAACCAATGTATACGCAAACGAAGGAAGAAATCACAATCAAGTGTCCGAACATTTTTGTGAACTGGCCCGTACGTGAGGAGTGTATCGGAAGCGGTCAGCCACATGCTCACGCCATTTGGTGTTGGATTTGCGCACAAGCCAGAATCAACCATCAGGTGCTGGGTCATAAGACCGAAAATCCGGCTTCTGCGACAGGATACAGTTGGACTCGTTTACTGGATCTGGTGCAGTCGTTGACAAGGCAACTACGTCGGAGAAACCGGGAGATAACTCCGGACGCGAATGGCCGAGCATGCAGCGGCGGGGAGGAAGAAAGACGCCAACTTCCAGGTTGCAGCTCATTCGACGGGACTTGTCCATATTTTCAAGTTTGACGAGGCCGAAATCCTCACAAGAGGTTGCAGCTGCGTGAGCCGTAAGTCATTGTTCTCAGGCTCACAGTCCATCAACAAACGCAAGTATGTAGCGTTCCGTTCCGAGAAGTTTCCTGAGCAAGATGATCAGTCAAGCGGGAAGGGCCAGGCCCAGCAACAGCAACTCAGGCGACAACAGACATAATTGTCACGCAATTATGAGACCCGCATCCGACGCTGACAAGGCAATTGTGGCAATTAGCGAGTTAAACGCAAAATTTCAAGACTGTACCGCATCAACTAAGACCCAAGCGTTGGCTACTTAAGCGAACAATTATAGCACGCATGCGGATGAGCAGCAAAAACTATAATTATCGTGCAATTTGTACATGTTTTAACCCGATCTGTGCATGACTATGATTATGCTATCATCACCTATGTTTAGGGATTCCAGAATAAATTCATAATATCAGGAAAATAATAGTTTTGCTCCAGTGATCGGATCGCCTTCTTCTGAACTGCTTCCTGGAAGTCGCATATTCCTCACTTTTGGCAAGAAATGTCTATTTCACCGGCTTTTCAAACTATCACACGAGCACGCTACGAAGGAAGTGCATTTTAGCTCTATCGTTGATTTGTTCGCGCATCCGGCGAGCGATATGCCTATGAAATATTTCGCATGTGAAGGTCATGCCTCCTGCAGCATGTGCTAAATCAAGTCGTCCGACAGTTCCAGTAGTCGCACAATTTTGTGGTCAAAACTATGTCCTAGCGAAGATGCGTAGAAGGGTGTTAGGGAAAATAAGGTACGATAGACGGAGGGGTTCGTGCCTCGTCACAGTTTTAGTAGTCTGTAAATCATGGTTTACATGAAGCTACCGGGGCTTCGGGGCTATATCTGATATTTGATCACGCTGGCAACATCCAATTGACCACGACGTTTTGTTACCTTTCAGACAGGTTTTATAGTATACGTAGCGGACTTATTAAGATCGCATTAACTAGTATTACCTTTTTTTTCATGTTTTTTTCTGCACAGGACGTAACAGGGCTGGCTGTAGGCGGAATTTTTTTTGCCGAATACGGCGTATTAACGTCCGCATAAATGTGATTATCGTTTTCCTCCTTCTTCGAAAATAGAAAAACCCTCAGTGACGATAAAAATCGTAGGAATGATTTTTGAATCGTAACAATATTGTGTATTTAATTAATAAAAGAGGTAAAGACGCTCTCTGGGACCAGGAGTGTATTTGTCCGACGTTTCGAACTCTCCCGCGGGGTCATCGTCGAAGAATAAAAAAACGTCCAGCTCACAGTGTAATTAAGTTCGTTCTGCCGGGATTGACCTCTGCCCTCGATCTGCTCGCGCAACGCAAGGTAGGCATCAGGAAACTCGACATGCCTGTTAATTGAGTCCGCGCTTGGGTGCCAAGCTTCCTGCAGCAGGCGTGAAGTTCGGTCGTCTTACCGACGTGTTCGAATTCGAAGCTGTGCCCTGCCATGGATGCGTGGGCGGCCACCAGGGAATTCTCGTCGTTCCGTCGCAAGGCGAGTTAATGCTAGTGCATTCTCTTGAGGACCCGTTTGCCGGTTTCACTGTATTTACTTGCGGAAATTGGGGTTGCAGTTTAGACGTAATTATAAAGCTTATCAACAATAACTTCGGGTAGAGGTGTCATTTGAAGTTAAAAATTCCAAGAAACATTTTGTCATAGAATATCTCGGGTAGGAATAAGTTTGAAGACCATTGCTTTGATTTATACGACTTTTGAATGAGAAAAGCTTACAAAATTTGCTATTTATGTTGGTCTCTCTAAAGACGACTCCTTACATGAAGTCTTGATCAGGCTCTGGCTAACACATAAAGTAAGCACCTTTTGACAACACTGGAAAAAGCATAGACGCGCCTAAACCTTGCTTATAAGATGAAAAAGTATAAAGTCAATAAACGCTTATAAAAGAAATATACCCTTGAAAACACCAAGGATTCGAATAAAAAAACGAGCAAACCACGGAACACAGTTTTTTGGATATCCAATTTTCACCGCGTGTCTGTTCCAGGTTTATGCGACTCTGTTTTCCTATTCGTTTTCGCTTAATGTACACTTGCTTACTCACATGTAGTGAAAATTTCACTAAAATTTCTACTTTTGAAGATTTTCGGAAACACATTTTAAAGAAAATGATCTCTTTAGGCAGACGATTGTGACAAATCCAAAAGCGACGTTAATGCAGTCAAAATCAAGGTTATGCTTAGCAGCAAAATCTATTAAAAAACTATCCGGAAGGAAGGCCATTCGTTGATGCAGGAAATGCTGACAGGTCATGTATATTAATAAAAAAAAAATACTCCTGATATTGCCAATATAAATGAATATGCGAGTGCCAGAAGGCAGCTCAGAAGAAGAACATGTGACCACTGGAAAAAGCGTTTTATTTTCCTGACG
>JAYGXS010000006.1:28358450-28369487 GCA_036362985.1 Ligula intestinalis | reverse complement strand
GAAGAAGAACATGTGACCACTGGAAAAAGCGTTTTATTTTCCTGACGTTTCGAATTCTCTAGTGAATCCTTTATCATATACAATAGTAGAATAGTCCGAGTTAGACGCAGGTATGGAGAAAAAATGCAAGGATTGCACGGTATTTATAGCTAGTAGCGGTCATACGCGGGCGTACTTTAACTTTCCACACCCGTAGCTACCGATTGGGTCTTTATTTATTGTTGCGGGGATGGTTTGTCACTTACGGTTGACTTATTAATTTCCGCAATTTCCTTGTCTGTGTCGGATGCGTGCTTATTTATTGCGCAACATTTATGCACGCTCTTGTTAGAGTTGTTGCTAGGCCCAACCTTTTCAACGTAACTGGTTCCGTGGCTCTGGCGGTTACTCAGAACATAGAAGGGGAAAGCCAAATCGTTGCGCTTGTTGATGGACTGAGGCCTGAGAACCGTGACCCCAGCAACTCGCGGCTCACCTGGTTGTCAACTCTTGCGAGGATTTTAGCCTCGTAAAATTTGAAAATAATGCCGAATCCCTACTATTGAGCTGTGACCTGGGAGTTGGCATTATCCTGTCTCACCACCGCCGGAGTACTCTTCCGGTTTCTCTGACAAAGTTGCTTTGTCCACAACTGCAACAGATCCAGTAAACGACTCCCGCTGTTTCTATCCGTGGCAGTCGGCCATTCGGTCTGATGGCCCGGTGCCCGATGTTTGCTTCTGGCCTGTGCACAATTTCAACTCTAAGGGGGGTGAGTATGCGGCTGACCGCTCTCGTAAGGAAGAGCTCACTAAGCTTTTGAATGTGTCTGCTTCTCTCGTTTGCGTACGTATTGGTTGACACAATTTCTTACCATATGTTTTCAGTACCCATCGGAGCTTTTTTGATTCAGCATTTTTTTCCGCTGACTCTCTACAATGCGTCTCAACGTGTCGGCATAGCGCGCTTAAGCAGCTGCGTTTGTGAGCGATCGGGTTTTACTGTTGAACTTCATGATTTGCATAGTGCTTAGTGCTTTAATGACCACTTTAGCTTTAGGAATGCCACCATTTTTGAACCTAGGTTATTCACATCCTTTGAATGCATTGGACCTCTCTCTATTGAAATCCAAGTAATCTTCGTTAGTCAAAAACGAAAAAATAGGCTATTTTCTGCTGTCGTACTGAAACGTATAAGCAAAAAATAGGTGGGTATTTAACTATCGCCTTTATTAGTAACTTTATCCTCTAAGGTAAAATTTGGCGGGCAAGCAGAGTTTATCGACCTCCACTCAATTATTTTCTTTCGTTCGTTGGCCGATTATGATGCAGGTTAAATAGCCAGGTTCTGGACATGCCAGCAGATGCACGGAGGGAAAGGGGGAAGTGGGTAAGGTTGCGAGCGTTGAACAGAGATCAGATGCATAGAGTGATAATAACTGCTATTTGCACGAAGCGGGCGACTGTCACGCTCACTGCGATCGTGATCTCCCGTTGGCGCAGGCCCTTGTAAAACGTAGCTGGTGTCATGCAGACAACATGGAAGGCTTCGTAAGTATCGACTCGATGCTTCGTATCGACAAGATGTGCTAGAATAGAACTCGAGATTCATCTAGTTTCGCCTTTACTTAATCAGGCCGATATGAGCTCACGTACCCTCTTTTCCAGGCGCCTCGTTGTTCGGCCAATGCATCCTGCTCCACAAGAGCAAATGATAGAATGAATGCACATAGATATGACCTACAACGGGAGTCCGTCTTTATCTCCCAATCTTGGATGGGAAAGTTCGTGAGGAACACCCATAGGTTTGCCACGGGGAAAGCGCTTGCGATTGCGGTCCTCAGGCGTCCTCTGACCAGCTCGCTTTTTGCATAGCCTACAAAACGCAGTCTTATGAACACATCCTTCTTTTCTGCACGCGCATTAACTTAAAGTGGTTCAATACAGTCCTGCAAGTCCTGCAAAATCTTTTATGATGAAATTTATCTTGGTAGTTTGGCATATAGTTGGACATATTATGCCGATCAACTGAGTAGATTTAATAATAAGAAGGGCTTTGTTTTGGGAAAACTGCCCTCTTTTTTAAAATTATTGGGGCTAAATCATTTGGTTTAATTCTGAGAAAGTTAATATTTAAGAAATTCATAATGCTATTAGGAAAGAGAGGACCAAACTTTCTGATACTATGCATTGTGTTGTGGAAGAGTTCCATTACTACTAAAAATGTGAATAATAATCCCCTTTAGAAATGGACAATTTTGTGCGAAGTTTAATAAATCGCATTTATTTTCAGAAACAAGCAGCGATATAAGTTTTAAAAATTATATTAAGCTATTCAATAAAGTTCTTTTGCAAACAATTCAGTAAACATTTTTGGTAGACGATTTTATTTTACGGCACAGCTGGCCGTGCGCGTCAACAAAGTTTTTATATGCTAGCGCGAACACTACCTACAGAATGCCTTATTGCATATAAGTTATGTAGAAACATAGTTTCGTGTAAACAATACGTTCCAAACAAGCGTTATTTAGAAACGTAACAGACAGAAGAAAAATAATAGATATTTCAAAAATGGTCATATATGTGGCCTGTGCTTTTCATTTGCAGGCTTACAGCAGATCATGGAATTAATCTCCTTAAGCGGAAAATGATCCGTTATAAAAGTAAAGGTATGTTCTTTCATCTCAACTCAAATTCAATCGCTTTTCTTCAGGTAAATTTAAGGAATTGTCTAAAGTCTCCAATTTCACTGTGACACTACCTTTGAAAAAGCTAATATACACAGAAGTTCGTTTCATAATACCCAATAAAAGCTCTGTTTAAAGAGGTACTTACTTATGACTGTTTTTTATTTATTTTAGGAAAAACAATATAAATGGTATCTAGCGGACATTTTGTATGCTTGACAATGTGGTTTGCTGTTTTGAAGCATTTTCACATTTGACATGCATGACCATCTGCATGGTCAATCATATCCAAAAGCTCGCTTATTCGGTAAATGCTGTTTAGTTATATGTTATGTTAAAGGTTTTCATGTTAAAGTCAAACAGAAGCGCAATCTGTCAGCTTATTAAAGAAGACACTGAAAACGAGCGAAATGATGAGAAACTTTATTCCACGACTAGCGCGGAAGCCCGGCTTCGCTTTGGGCTTCCTTACGTGTTGTTGTCCCTTATGTAGGTAAACCGTATATGAGAACCCCTTAAAATAATTACGTTCAGTTCTGAAAGGCATTCGGTCGTCTCAGTAATAGACTTTGTACGATTTATCAGATTATACCACAACTGATAAGTCGTTCAGTTGGCGATTAACAACACCTGATTAACCTGTGTGGCATAGTCATTTATCCAGATTAAAGATAGTGAACTCGCACGTTGATTTCAATACTGTTCCAGAATCATTTACTCACAGATAAACATATTTAAGACTTTTTTCCTATTTTATGTTTTTTGTCGAACTTTTTTCGTATCAGGCATGCAAAGCCAGAACAAGAACTGATGAAATGCATGCCAAAACCTGTTTCCCAGTCTAGAGTGCATATGCACCACTGCCGACGTCTTTCTGTCAACGGACTCAAGGGAATTATTGAATTTTACTTTCCTATCAAACAATAACAATACCAGATGTACTTTTGTGAACATGATATCAAAATGCTATTTAATACTACGTTTTCTCTCCGTGAATTTCCCCACTCACTGAAAAAAATGTTTTTTCGCATAAATTGAAAGGCAGGCATCCCAAGAAATGTTATTTCATTGTGCATTGCCTTGACACAGTACATACTTTAGACTGGGAAAAACACGCATTGTCGGAGTTTGCTCCTCGAACAAGGCCAGGAATTTGTTGAGGCCATGCACTCCGGTGATTCATGCATCAACCGGCGTATTGAATAGCCTGAGTGTACAAACACTTCAAAGAAAGATGGAAAAGACTGTCGCCGACAAACATGGACCAACATCAACCGCAATTAGCGGCCACACCGGATAACCTGGACTGACCCCGGACTGACTACAATTACAGCTGCTTATTAGCCATTACGACACTGCGACTGATAACCATGTCCATTTAGATGTCACGCAAATTATAACTCCCAATTAACACCCACTCCAGATGACTATATAACTGAATCAGCACTTTGAAACGCTTACTGTTTTTTGGAAATTTCTCTGAAGTCTGACGATGACCTGGACATCCAGTGCCGAAAATATACTGAACAAAATTACTCACTTTCCCAAAGGATGCCTTTTCTTGAAACATTTTTGTTTTCAAGAACAAAGAAATGTGAAACTGTTGTTTTTCACAGTATGTGAATTAGCTACGTGTCACATGTGGGCACCACGAACCTAGGGCAAAATTGTTTTGCCGAAATTTGTACCCTGTATTGTTTTCAATCTTAAAACTGCAATAGCACATTTATTTTCACAGAAACGGAAAGTTCTCTCATACCAGTGTTGTAGGTGTAAAGGATCTACTGATCATATGTTGTGCCAAATGGTCTAAGGTAGGGGTCGGCAACTTTTTTTAACTCAGGGAGCCAAGAAAGCAGATATTTGGAAATATATTTCAGAAAGAGCCATCTACTAATTGTTAAAATGATTTGGCCTGATAATTGTAATCACCCCTAAACAGTAGCCAAAATAATAAAATCTGAACTTTCTGAAAGAGCAATACGCGATCATCAAAAGAGCTTGCGAGCCATGGGTTGCCAACACTGCGTCTAGGGGGTTTGTTCTGCGGCGTGGATGCATAAATGAGCGTTAGGGGAGGTTACAAGCCTTCATCAAATTGATGGTCGAACACACACACACACAAGCCACTCCCTCCCTCCCCCCCCCCACTAGAATGCATTCCGTCTGATCTGAACACGGGTATTTCGCCCTAGGCATTCGCCAGCAAAAGTTACCAAAACAGTACATCGATCAAGGCGCCGTATTTGGCCCGCTCGCTGCGACGAGCTTCACAGTCCACCGATCTGACGAAGGGGCGGGGGGCGGGCGGGTACCCTGACAGAGCCAGATAGCGGTGGAGAGGCACCGACGTGGCCTGAGTGAGTCGCAGCGGCGTCGACATTTTCCTGTGCGGGGCAGGTAGACCCTTTGCACCTAGGTCACAGGTTCAGTAGAGCCCGCGGGCTGCCAGATGTGGGGGAGCCCTCACGGCCCTGGGAGGGGGCTAGCTCCTATAAAGATTTTGGGGGGGGGGGGGGGCAAACGTACAAGGTGTGCGTGCGCGTAGTCCAATTTTTTGGGGGAGGACTTGCTTGTGTTCATGACTGACCATCGATGCAGTTATGCATGCACGCCGCACTCGTGCCAAATGGTCTAGGGCCGTGGTCGGCAACCTATGGCTCGTGAGCCGTAATAGGCTCGTTTGACGATTGCGTGCGGCTTTCTCAGCAACTTCAGCTTTTATTATTTTGGTTACCTTTTAGGGGCCGAAGTAGTGGGTGTACTCGAACCACTACAATCATCAGGCCAAATCCCAAATTGGAAGTTAAAAGACAGAAGTCACCAGAAAGAGTGATTTATTATGTACGGAATTCTCATTTGCTGTCCTAGGTGGTGGCAGCCACTGGCAAAGCCAGGGCTAGGGTTGATTGTGTCCAGCCAGACCTGACAGAGCTTGAGATAGCGGTGACAGCTTATTCGATACTATGATTGCGGAGCAGGTTCCATTGTTCTGTTATTGGTGTCTTGCAATCGCCCGAGTGGATGGCACCTGCAGAGATCTTTGCTGCATCGGCCGAGAGGTGGATGACTTAAATTGCCCTTAGGTATTTGGACGCGCGTGCATGCTGGGATGTGTGTGCGTGACTCAATAAACTGCGGTCTCCAGGGCGGCGGTCTGGGAGCCGCCAGAAAACCGAAGGAAAGGGGACGCTTGCGCAGCTGTTGCCTGTTACCCAGAGGCAGCTGTGAGGTCATGCCTCGGGGGACGGGGGTATCAGTGCAAGATAGTATTGGAATAGTTGCTTGGGGCAACACATGGCTTTGGGACAGTGGGTGTTGGAGGACGAAGGGGCGGGGGGTGGCACGCATTGTGGCCGTCCACCACCAATGAAGTACCGCCACCGAGACGCGTATAAGCATCAATTTAACCTCGACGAATCGCTGGAGTTTAGGCACTCCTTTGTTTGACCTGAATGGCCCCTTTCCGCTATGCCAAGAGCAATTGCTTCCACTTTCTCCTGCTTCGTAAAAGCGGCAAAAAGCTCACTATATAACAAACGCTCTACTAAAGCACGACAGCCCGTAGACTTGATCTCAGCTTGGTCAAGTTCTCGCTCGCAGACAGGGCTATATTACGCGCATAGTTCAGCTAGCTTTGTTACATGAAGTGCCTCATGTTTTATTTCTGCCGGACGGAGAAAAAGTACATTCACAAGAACTTGCCTTATACATCGATCCTAACTTCTGACTGCTTTATTTCATCAGACGGATCGCACATCCTTGAACGCTACACTCTCTCTCTCATTTACCCAAAGATAACCTCTGCAACAAAGAGAATGACGAAAAGAAAAAGATGTGCCGTAAATTTCAGGACGAATGTGCCGAAGAATTTGCCGTTGTGTGGAGAGCAGGTTATGTGGTGTGTCTAAAACGACATTTCGAATCATGCCATGCTAAATTTGCATCAAAATACCCTGCAGTAGATAGCAGACAAAAGGATTTCAAGAACTAGTGAGCAGAGTGCACGCCAGCCAAGCGCGCTCCTCCGTCTTTTGGTTTATGATTTTAAGGGAGAGAACGGGTGGGGCATTTCAAGGAACGAAAAAGATCGCAATTATTATGTAATGTAAAAATGTGCAAAGGTAAGTTGCGGCACATACTCAAACCTAGGGCGGGGACACTTAAAATGCTCTAATATTATCGCTCCGCCCTACGGGGCCAAGAAAGGGAGCATATTTGTCGGGAAGTTTGCCCCAACCTCGGGCAAGGTCATCCAAATACATTTTCTAGTGGTAGCAGGAACACCAACTAGAAGAAAGGTTAACGCAGTAAAAAAGTGAAATGATTGTCGAAATCAGCCTACTTAAATGGGTAAATAAGCGATTATTTCCGTGTTAATTTAACGGACAATTTTGCTTAATCTACTTAAAAAGCGGTATTTTTATGCGATGGCTTTCAGAGGACTACTGTGCAGTTCAATGCCGTAATCAATTCCCTGCCGAATCGATCGATTGCGTGGATTACATTGGAGGAGTGTGGGTAATTGAGCCCATGTAAATATTTAAGTAGGTGGCTATAGTACATAAGGACCTTTCGAAGACCCCACTTAGAATCCCTACCAGGGGGAGAAGGGCAAGGAACCAATTAACCAACAGTGTCACGAGTTGTCTGTTGATTGTTTTATAATTGGCGATGTGACCTCTGATATTTTAAGAAGTACCATTGTTAGTATTTAAACAAATGCGTTTAAGACATTGCCTAGCTCTGACGTCTCTGCTTACTATGCGAACTGCGCTGATAGCATCTGAGGTCGCATCTGTCGCACCTATAGTCCTAGGCTACGCGGCCCTGTCACACCCTTTCTCGTATCGACCGACTGCTGACGACGTGGCGGGCTCCTCTGCTCTTGACACAGCAAAGGCATATCATGGCCGCATCTCTGGTTATTCGGGACGTTCTTGTGACTCCGAGATCTCCTACTCGCATAGTCTATCGGATTTCGATATTACTCGCCATGAACGCCATGGCTGCCGCCAACATTCACGGAAGCATCATGCTCCTATCATACACATACTTTTCTTACGAGCGACAGTTTTTCTTCTAAAACTACAAATGGCATTCCGTTTTGAATTTAGAGCCAGGCCTTAGGAGTTTTTTCACTGTCTGCTCTTATTCCTCAAATACACTACTGGATCGTGTTAACTGAGTGTGAGTGTATAACTTGAAACAAGCGAGTAGTCACATACAATTGTGTCAAGGACTTCTTTTGAATGTTCAGCTGTGCCGATGCATTTCTTAAATCCTATGTACCAAGAGGAAGTTCAAAAGCGTTTGCCTACATTTCCTTTAATACACTTAAGTTGACTTGACATGACGATGGACACACACAAGTGTTAAAAAGCTCAGTCGAATAAAAATATCATTTCGATGACAGACAGTTCATCTTTTCGAAATTATTGATCTTGATTCGGCTGAATATCGTTTTTTGTTAGTGCCTATTCACTACAAGCCCTAAGATGGAGTTCATATTTTCTATTTGCTACCGCTTAGTCGTTAAGTGGCGCAATAACCACCTGTTTTATGACCGCAGACACGAGCATCATTTGATACCAAGTGCCAACTTGACTACATGTGGCGGTCCTATGATCAGTCCTGCACCTTGTCTCCCCTGTCCGGCTGCAGGCCCACAATCGCCTCAAGCACCCCGCGTGACACATCAGCCCTTCACCCAATGCAAACGTGGCGGTCGCATGATGTCTCAAGGTCATTTTTATGTCCTGCCTTTTATATGGCCAGCTGTGTTCCTCTCCTGAATGGCTGGAGGTTGCCCAATATACCTTAACCTGCGCGCACAGGCGCAGGAGGGACAAACGTCAACTGGCATATTTACTGTCAGCAGCTTGTTTCCACAGAACCTTAATTTTAGCAGTATACAGTTATACGCACTTGATCTCTTTGACTTCTTGACACGTAAAAACATCTGTAGTCGACGATCACTCCTTTCGACACACACACAGGCGCCGCAGAGAGGCTACCAAAAATGCAAGTTAAATAGGTGCACTATCTCATGAAATCCAACGATTTTTACAAGTTACTCCCTCTTACTCAAACAAAGCCCAAACTGTGGCCCCCAAAGTCTTACCGCAATAAAATAATGAGCGTTGTTCTCAATAGGTCATGCTATGCTTCATGAAGGAATATAACCATTTTAGAAGCACCAGCTTTTCAACAAAGGGAAAAATTCCGAAAACGTAGAAATCAATCATACTACGTCAATTTAAGTTTTACATGTCGAGGAAGTCCGTTCATGCAAAAGCACCGAGCAAATAAAGTAGCACAAGTAAAATTACTTTGGAAAAATTAATCGTTTTTTCTAGTTTCCGAATACATACACTTCCATATTACGTGGAATATAATGTATAACTGTTAACGAAGAGCCTACATTTCGAATATGTATCCTTACACGTTTTCACGAGAACTGCTAGTTTTTTTGTTCGTTTATGCATCTCTGGTTAATTTTGGACTAAGGCAAGCACGTTTTCGCTTGATATGACACATGGGGAGATCACAGGAGTAATATTTTGCTTAAGCTCACTTCCGGACATGCCGGTCAGTGATTTATAAATTTAGATAGAATTTTCTGGAAAAATTGTAAACGTACCATTTTTTGGACACAAAGAGTTATTGCCTTTCGCCATATGTTTTGTAATTATTTCGGTACTGCTATCACGAATAGCTGTAGATCTTCCATGAAATTCTAATTAAGACAACGATTTTCACTGGCTTTAGTCAATTGACCATAAATAATGATTTTATCCTATGTGCTTACGAAACCTTCAAAATAAGATGTATTTTGAAAGCCTTTACATAAATAACCAGCTTTGAAACATGTTTTACTTATGCAGCTGTCTGCGTTTGTCATAATTTCAGAACCACACAATCATGTGAACTCATTGCCAAAAAATGAACGTCTACTACAAAAGTCGCGAATATGCTCAACATTGATGTAGAAAAAAGATCTACAAAAAATTACCTCTTGAAAACAAGCCTAACTTATTGAGTTCGGCGTCAAATTTCTGCGTTAATTAATTTTTTTGATGATTAAGTCAAGATCAGAATAGGTTATTTTGGCCAGTTTATTTATTCCACTAAAAATAATTGAAACATTGTCCGTTGTAAATGAAAAAAACTCACCGTTTTATATAAATCGGAACAGTTTTCAGTATATTTGGTTACTTTTAGGCTCAGTTCTACAATAACAAATATAAAAGAAGAGTTCCAATAAAATCAACGGTGATTTTTGATAAAACTGTATCGCAATATCCCGTGACAACTCACTCAAATGTGTGCTATCTTATCTGTCTTCAAATTTTTATTGACTTTACAATCGGTTTAGTTACTATATACTAAAAAAGTCCTCATTCGCATCCATTGCCTGCAACCCTTTAAGCATACAAT
Source organism: Ligula intestinalis (assembly GCA_036362985.1). Classification (NCBI taxonomy): domain Eukaryota; kingdom Metazoa; phylum Platyhelminthes; class Cestoda; order Diphyllobothriidea; family Diphyllobothriidae; genus Ligula; species Ligula intestinalis. The sequence goes on along the minus strand of JAYGXS010000006.1, from coordinate 28,359,382 downwards.
ATATCCTTTAATAAGGTTATAGCTAGAAACAGATTTAAAAATTATATTTCAATTTTATGACACAAAACTTGACAGATCTGGAAAATATAATTTTTTATAAATTATTTCACTCTTCTTCTTCCAAACTAAGTGCGTTATCCCGTAATAACACTATCCTTTATTTCGAAGACGCAAAACAATTTTTTTGTTTGGCGAATAAATATGACTAAAGCGTTCCTCCTCTTCACGAATGTTTTTTTATAGTGCAACATGCGCTAGCAAAAAGTTCTTTTCCACAACGCCTTATAGCATAGAAAATATATCGGTTATCAACATACGCTGAATTTCACTCATTTTTGCCTCTATTTTCTCTCATTTTCCTGATCTGAACGGAGGTAAATTATCGTAAACATTATTTTGTGCTTCACTTTAACATAATGAACTGAATACTCAACTTTGAATGTGTGTTAATTCCCCAAACCTCTAACCTTTCATCAGATATGTAATCTACTGTACATCCTACGCACTGTGCATAAACAGAAGGGCGCGCAGTCCACCATGCGTCGACAGAAAGTGGAGTCTGGAAAAAAAGACCTCGTCTTGTTACCTTGCCTTACACAATTTCGAATGCCCCGGCTCAGTTGGTTATTCCCCGCGCGAGCATCCTCGAATATTCGGTCGCCCACTGCAAGAGGCCTGGCGTCACACGGATTGGGTCATGTAGAACATGCTCGTTAGCTGCAGCCTTTCGCCGGCCGCTACCTCTCTTACGGTTTGGTGGTCCTTGGCCGCAAACTAGGAGTGTTCAAATTGATAATCCTCATATACGCATTTAAGATTTACTAGGAGACCCAGAGTCAAGCTCAAAACACAATTTATTACTGTGGTCTGTTTTTCCATGTCACACATATATGATCTAAGCCGTTCCATTCGAAAATCTGGTTGCATGGCTT
>JAYGXS010000006.1:28339525-28349823 GCA_036362985.1 Ligula intestinalis | reverse complement strand
GGCCTTAGCTGACAGGTTGTCCTCAAAGTCGGTGCCTGACAGAAGACGAATAAACGCGTATTGTATAGGCACATTATGCGGTTCCAATACGACCTTACAGCAGCCATATTTAAAAGGGCGTTTTCACATACTATGCGAATGACCTTTACATTAGTAACTATCCAAATGGAAAGTATAGTCATAGTTAAATAAAAATGCTAACTATCAATATCATTATCAATATATTGAGGGATATGTATGAAAAATTCCTTTGAGTGGCCTATTTGTACATCTGTGCAGTGGTAGCAGAAAATTTGATTCTCAGACTGTTGACTAGGCCAGTTGTGATGTGTTATGGGATGAAAATAGGAGCAGACTGTTAAAACACTCCTCAGGGATTTAAGGAGAAAAACTGTCGCTCTTGTGGGGGTAATGCGTGGGATTTAGGAGAAAAAAATGGTTTCCCACTGGGGGGGGGGAGCATTGCAAAGGTTCCCAGGATCATCACCGTGTGGAAGCCGCGTCCTGATTCTTTCTTGCTGATTGCAGAGTCCGCGAACGCAACTGGTAAAAGGGAGGCATCCGTCCAGATCGTCGACAGTCCGATTTGGGTCGAACCAAGCGTGAATGTTTAGTCCGTCGTGTCTGGCTGATAAGATAGCTAGCGGGGTAATCACGGTACGCAGATAGCCAATAAGGGAAGACCGCGGAGACCTTCGCATGAGGCTATGCGTGGGAGGGCGTTAGAAATAGCAAACGTGAATGGATATAAAAACTTATACTACGGAAAAATTTAAAGAAGTATTATTATTGTAAATTGTCAGTTCCGATCCATCGTGCACTCCTAAATTGATCCAGTTTTCGCTTTAAACCCTCTAGCGATTCCGACATTACGACGTCCTGAGGAAGCACATTCCACGCTCCGACCTCCCTTTTTGAGAAGAAGTGTTTCCGACCGTCCAGCCTGGCCCCTGTTACCTTTTATATGAAAGGATGCCCTCTCAGATTCGTGGTCGTTGCTGATTCGAAAAAATCCCCTGATATAAGACAGCAGTCTTGAAGGCGTTATGCGCGAAATGCTAGTATCAGGTCCCCCGAAGCTGCCTGTAGCGCAATGGGAAGAGGTTGAGATTCGACAGCCGTGTTTCATAAGGCTGCGAGCCCTGACCCATAACAAGTTTGGTTTGCACGCCGTTGTACCTTTTCCAGGATGTTGATGTCTTTCCTGGCCCAGGGTCTCCAAGCTTGGATAGCGGATTCTAGGTGCGGTTGTGCGAAGATTCCGAAGACTTTTGTGAAACACTCTTCAGTGAAGGTAGAAAAAGCTCATCTGACGAGGTATAGGTCGACATCGCGGACTTGGCTTCCTTTGTGCAATGCGGGGAGGATTAAAGCGAGGGCGTGATCCAGAGTCCAAAGTATTTCTGAGCATTCACTTCCTTCAGTGGTATGTCATTCATTCAGTAAGCCGTGCCGCTTGAAGAACCGGATTTGCCGACTCGGATGGTGGTGCACTTGCTCTCATTGAACGGTAAGAGCCAGTTCGCCGACCATTATTGAAGTTTATTTAAATTTTCCTGTAAGAGCACTTCGTCAGCCGCAGTTCGAATTACGCTCCAAAGTTTTATATCATCGGCGAACATGGCGATGCTGCAATCCAGTTCGCGGACACAGTTTTTGATGTAGATAACAAACAAGATAGGGCCGAGAACGGAGCCTTGGGGAACACCACTTTCAACCTCAACCTTGGCAGACTGTTGGTCGCTAATGTGGACAGTTTGCGAGCGACCGATTAGGAAGCTTTTTATCCACGCAAGGAGCCTACCCCTTACTCCTATGCGGCTGAGTTTATAATGGAGGTGGTTGTGTGGCATGCTATCGAAAGCCTTTTTGAAGTCAATATATATTGCGTGCACTGAGTTTCCACTATCGACTGCCTCAATGCACCGTTCTTAACAGAAGAGCAAGTTTGTTACGCAGGACCTACCTCCACAAAAACCCTGCTGAGCATCCGATAGCAGACGGTTTTGTTCCAGGAACTGCATAAGTTGTTGCTTGGTAATTTTTTCCATGAGTCTGCAACAGATTGCATTAAGGCTGACCGGTCGGTAGTTATTAGCTGAGACCCGGTTTCCCCCCTTGTATAACGGCGTAATCCTCGCGGATTTCCAATCTACTGGTAGGCATCCGGTCTCGAAGGAAGTTTGGAAGAGCATAGGGAGTGGTTTGGTCAACTCATTGGCGAGCTCCTTCAAAATCTTGGCTGGTACGTCGTCTGGACCTGGTGACTTAGATTTTTTTTCACCTTAAGAGTTCTTAAGAACAGCAGCCTCGGGACATTGGACAGTCTCAACTATTGTATCCGCTTCGGTGTCGTCGGTGGGGTGATCGTATGCCGTTTCCTTTGTGAAGACTGACCACAAAAATTTCGAAAGATGATCAGCCTTTGCTTCATCATCTATCAAGTCTCTTCCCTCAGCGGTCCTCAGCAGGGGTATCGGATCCTTGTTTTTGGTACTCTGCGTGAGGTAACTGTAAAACAGTTTGGGGTTCACTGTGGTCCGGTTTAGCAAGTCTGCTTTTAAAACCCGTCTTGTTCTGAGAATAAGACCCTTGACCCGATTTCTCTTAGTTTTGTAAGCATTGACAGATGCAGGTGTCCTGTCTGCTAGCATTTTTTTCCACAGCTTCCGCTTTTTGTTCACTTCTATTTTTAAGGCCTGCGTAAGCCATCGCGGCCTTGTGGTCACCTTTTTTTGCGAAATTTGACAGTGGTTGTCGATGAGTATGTGCAGTGTGTTCTGGAACGCTTCCCAGTCCGCAGTTATGTTTCCAGAAAATAGAGGTTCCCACTCGGCGCGCGTGATTTCGGTCTTCATTCGATCGGAATCGCCTCGCCAAATATTTCTTCTGACTGTTGCGGGTCTCTCTGGTAATGAGAATGACGAGTACTCCCATAGAAGTACAACATGGTCACTTTTACCTAGTGGTGGAAGACATGACACTTCGTCGATGTTGTCCTGCGATTTCATGAGAACGAGGTCCAGACAGTTGGGCTGTTGGCCATCGCGCATCCTTGTCGGAAAAGTGACATGTTGCGTGAGAAATAACTTTAGAGTCATGCACAGAAGGCAGCTGTCGAAGGTTAGATAGATGTTATATGCGCAGGCCGCACCGCAGTCGATGTGAAGCGCGTTAAAGTCCACTACAATCAGGATGTCCGATCGTGCAGCAATCTATCCCAGCTCGTCTAGCAAGGAGGCATCCACTAAGGGCTCTCTTCTCGGTGGTCGGTAGAGTGTCAGGACATCGAGGTTGGGTGCACCTGGTACTTTAATGGACAGCCAGATGGCTTTGGACGTACACGCCAGTTTATCCGTTTTGTCTTAAACTGTGAGTTTATTTTTCACGTATGTTGCTACGCCAACTCCTTGACGACCTTTTCTGTCTTTTCTGAACAGTTGATCGCCAGGCATGGATACGTCGCCATCGGCTACCTGTTCAGACAGCCAAGTTTCCGTTATTGACACTATATCTGGTGATAATGCAAAGGCATGAATCTTCAGCTCGTCTAGCTTTGATAGCATACTCTGTGCATTTGTGTACATGAAAGTTAATTTTCTGTTTGTTCGAGAAGACGTTAGAGTTAGGCTCTCCCCGCCGCTTACCGGGTCGACTGTGCGGTCATCCGGGGAGGATCTTTCCCGGGGGAGAACAGTGGACGCTGGATCACTTGGTTGTTGCAAATAACCAAATGTTTTCCCCTTCGTTCTGCCTCTATATGTTTTTCAATTGAGGTCAATCCTCCCCCTACTGAGCCGACTGTGTGGTTATCCCGAACGGACCTATCCTAGATGATAACAGTGGACGTTGGATGACTTGGTTCTTGTAAATAACCAAGTTTAGTTCGCCCTTGCTACCCCGCTCCCTCTTTTAGGAAACAAGTTGGCGACGTTTGTTCCGTTCTGCAGCTGAGAACTCCTGCTGAAAAAACTCCCGGGTCAGAGTCTTTTTTTTAAAACGCCTAGATAGAATGGGTTTGGGGTCTTGGGTTTTGTCATAACCACTTTCAGAGGTATGGGCCGAGCCGTTCCAGTTGGGCTCTCTGGCCGTTTGCCAAGGCGGAAGGCCTTTTCGCATTCTAATGGTTCATTGGGTCCCAGCATTTTGTTCATAAGTGCATGAAAGAGCTGGACATCTGCGGAATGCCGGTCCTTGGGAGTGGCTGTTGTTGATTCCGTTAATCCCTGTATAATGATACTGGCTCCTCTCTTAGTGCCATTTTTCGTGCCTACGACACTATCGCTTGCTTGCTCGTTAATAGCTCTTGTGCTGCTATTATGAACATCTTGTGTGCGACCGGAGTCTATGATTGATGTACTGCCCTCATTTTCTACTGTGGGCTTCGGGCTTGGGCCTGCGACACTGTCACCCACTTTCTGGTTAATAGCAGTACTGGCAGTGGATTTCGGTAAACCTTGTATTACGAAACGTTTGCCCCTATCGGTGGCTTTTTGCGTTCCCTCTTCGCCGTCGGTCACTTCCTGGTGCAACGTTTTCGTGTATTCCTTCGTGTCTTTTTTGACGGCAGCCTGTACTTCACGTGGCGAACCAATCGTGTTTTTGTTGTCCACCATGAAATTGATTAAACTCGCGTCAGCGGTGGCTGATTGATCTACTGTGGGGCTTTAACCGTAAGTATGGGCTCCCTCATATCTGTCTCCGCGGCAGCCTGAACTTTACGGGGCGAACCAATCGTGTTTTTGTTGTCTACGGGTAGATTGTTTAAACTCGCCTCAGCGGTGGCTGATTGATCAATTGTGGAGGCCTGCATTGTAAGTGTGGGCTCCCACGTATCTGTCTTCGCGGCATCCTTCGCTTTCATCGCTTTGTGTGCATCGGACCGCAGTTGCCTCGGTGCAAAAACTGTCTCTTTTTCTTCTCCCCGCTCTTCTCCAATCACCTTTCGTGCGATATCACTAGAGTTGACATATAAAGAGGGTGAGACTGGTTGGTCAGGTAGACGCTTCCCTCATCACCTGGCCGTTTTGATGATCCTAGAGCCTGAACTTCCTTGGGACGGTAGATTAGGGTTGTGCCATTTGCCTGTGCTGGTTTGCTGAACTAGTCACTTCAAGCATATTTGCTCTCCAAAGCCGTATCATAGGAGGTGGACAGCAAAAGACATTTGAATAGCCTCCGATGGCCTATGTTTACCACTTGGCTGGAAATGCCGCTCGAGATTTTCGGTCGATAGCCGTCGAATTCTCGAGCTACTGACCTTTCTGCAACTACTCTTACGACTGCCGAACCTCATGCATACTGCCTCATTTGAAGCGTTTGTAGTGCCCTCTTTAATATAAAAACAACGACTGTGGGGACCACCAAAAGTAATGCGTATTACTTCAGCATTCTTATTTCACAGAAGCAAAGATTGGTTTCCCTTCATCCCTGGATATTTTATTTACATGACTTTATGGGAACAGGCATTTGTGTTTTTGTATTTAAGCTGTGATGTATAAATAATTCAGGCAGATTAGTATGTTCGGAGTGCTTTGTAATTTCGCCGAGACCAGCATTGCTGGTTAGCTTACGTTTATTACAAATCGCTAAGCTTGCGATCTTTCTGACCGTTTGTTGCTTCATGGCGTATGAGCGACCACGCAAGGACAGCCAGCAGGATGGATCGACTCTCGCTGGTGGCGAAACATTGTGCGGCTGCTGGACACACCTTCGTTTTTGATGACGCCGAAATACTAGGCCGAGGTAGTGACCAGACAGCCAGAGAAATACTTGAAGCATGGCATACCGCGCCAAATTCCACCAACCGCTGTATGATTCCCCCCGGCGCCATACCAGGCGTTACGCGTGCGGCTCAATCAATGAAATCACCGGCAGGAAGTCAGACGGATGCTGACGACTAGGAACCCCACACCGGGCCAGCATGCAGGCCTGCTTTAACGCACCCCAGGCCCTAATGCAGCCGTCAGCGACACCGTGAGGAACGTGAACTAACAAGACCTCTTGTTTGGCTTGAACACAGATGCACATGACAACGATCTGTGCATAAACACTGATGGCGCAGTTCGACATTCCGATAAGAATGAAGAAAATTGTATCGGCGCAGCAGCCACCGGTGAGACGAACACGGAAAGGTGCATGCGGGGAACACTAGCAAGACACGCAGGACTGGCACAGCCAACGCGCTCAATAGAAAAGAGAGCGATGACCGCTGCCATTGGAACACTGTCTTGCCCCTCCCGAAAAGGAGAGGGTAAGACACCCTAGTCAGCAGGACGACCATTGAGGTCCACCGCCGCAGGTCATACGGTACCAGTGAATGAACAGCCGACGGGATATCATTTTAACACGTATACATATTCTGAGGCGTGTGCAAACACCAACCTCCGACAATGCAAGCCTAAACGCTTTCGAAACCTAAAGATCTACGTAAATATAAATATACATATATTGCGGATAGATGCGAAAATGCGTGTTCACGGACATAATTGAGAAGGCAAGGTGATCACGGGAACCAAGGATTTGTTTTCTTGAAGTTTTCGAGTCATACATGCAGCCATTGTGAAATATTGTTAATGCACGAATGTGCCCAGATCCCGAATTGCCAAAACAACCATCCGTTTTGACACAAATGCAGCTGTGTACGAATTCTCTACAAGAGGGCTGAGAACTACTGCAGTGAAACAGACGACATGGTGGCCGAACTCCGCTACCTATGCAGATGTTCACATGCAAGGGGTACCCCGAAGCATTATAGAGCAGAGTAGGTGGACTTACCGATTACAAAGCCAACGTTCAGACAACCAAAAGTCTGGTAAGCCTTACCGTACATCGCAAGCGTGTCTGAAGAAGCTGCTGCAGTTTATTTGGCAAATTTTTGACTGTGATAATTACTGATAAGTTATCTTAGAACAGAAATATCAATCAATAATATGTGAAAAGATTTGAGGTCCAGATATTTTATCGTTTTCACCATCCCCCGTAGAAGACAAAGAAGAAGGTTCAGGGACATGGACCGAGTTATATTGGCACTCAGGTTTTGGACACTCGCTTGTTTTCATCGTTAGAGTAACGTTATGAATGTTCTTGTTTGCCAGGACTGTTTCAGCCTAGCTGGCAGCCAGTAAGTGCACTGACTTGCTAACGATTACGAAAGCCACAAAGGGAACAAAGGTCACACGAGCCCCCAGCGGTCAATCTCACGGTCAGTCAGCTGCAAACAAGCAGGTCAAAGTTCGTGCGCCGAGCACGGATATAATCGCAGACATGCAGCGAGGCTGAAACAGGAACAACCATCACGTTACTTTGACGATGGAAAAAACGAGTGTCACAAACGTCACGTCGGCGCATGTCCTTCTTCTTCGTCTTCTTTAGGGGGGTGATGAAAACAACATCGATCGATTTCCAACAGGCAATTTCCACGAAAAATCCTTTGCACAATGGATAAAAATAGACATACATTTCCCTTTAAGTCAGTTTCTGCTATGATTACATCGTTGCAAAATTATGCAGACATTAACTTAATAAATTTGCCTTGATTACACATAAATAATTGCGGATGCATGAAATAATTGCATACGTTTGCGTTCATTATTTGATCTTTTTGTAAAGTATGTGATCAGCAAATGTTCCTGCTCGGTAATTAGATCTTACTTGTATCCCAGATTATTCTTGTTGACATGTAACTTCCCACGCTGTTGCAGAAGACGAACTGGTCAGGATAATACTTGTTTTTGGCCTCTTTGGGAACCTTTGTTGAAAAGACTATTGTGTCCTTGTCGAGGACCTCTCGGTCTGCAACGAGCAATATAAAACAATTTTTACTTCCAGCCATTTCAGTCGCCTGCACATTATATCTGATTCGTTATTAATATCACATACCGCAGGTTTGAACTTGGTCGTTGTATTCACAAAAGGTTTCTGTTAACCCAAATATCACAACCTATTTCCAAAGAAAAATATAATATTAGATACGATTAAATGTGAAATTATAAGAACGCTTACGGCCTCAAAGTTGCAGCATAGAGAAAGCCGAATAGCGCATGTAACCACCATCTCGTCACCCACAACAGACTCGCGGACTAATGGAAGCGAATACTGCGGTTGAATGCAGCCTGTATGGAAAGGGATGCGTATGTTAAGACAATGATTATTCGTACTAGATGTATAACAAGGGTTTGTTCAATGCATAGACCATGCTTAAATGACTCACTCATACTATTGGTATTCCAGTCATCTGCAGAAACGACGAATTGCGTAATTTGTGTTATTCTGTTTTCCACATGGAAATTCTCCAACTCCCATCCGATTCTGAAATAGTTTTCAACATCACAGATTTGGGCGGTTGCTATATAGCCCATTGAATCTAGAAAACCGCGCCAATCATCACATTGTTAGTTAATTTCAAGATAGGGCCTATGCATCGTACAAGGTTTGGTAATGGAACACCTAGATATTCAGCTATTATACATGGGGAAGTACTGTATAACATCATTTTCATTTAAAATGAACACCACTGGTAGTGTTACTGGTTTGCAGAATGGATATTCCACGGTTAGTCCATGGTAGTTAATTGGCTTCGACCTAATCGACATCTTGGGTATCCTCCTTAAAGGCCATGTCCTGGTCAGCTACTTCAATATCGTGCACCAAATACTTTTGACAATTATTCATTTAATATATATATGCAGTATGTTTAATCCTCCATGCAACTTCCATGACGAAATTAAGCTTAGTAGTTTAGCATATATTTGGCCGTGCTAGTTTTACCAAGTCAGTAGAATTAATTATTAGAAAGGCTTTAGTTGGGGAAACTGTCGTCTTAGTTAGCGTTATGGAGCGAGAAAAACAGTAATTTTGGCTAAATCACGCGTAGGTTTATAATGAAGAAATTTCCTATGCTGCAAGGTATGACAGAACCAAACTTTTCTTAATATGCATTGTGCTATGGAACATTTCCGGCATAAGTATAGAAAAAAGGAAAAAATATCCATTCCAGAACTAGAATATTTTCTCCAAAGTTTAAGGAATTGCATTTTGAGAAAAAAGTATGTTTTGCTAACATGTGAAGTGTTTTTTGCATGAAATGCAGCAATAATATAGATTATGTCAAAATTTTGTTTTACCGCACCGCCCTACTGGCGCATAGACAAGGTGTCCGCATTTGTTTCCGCGAAAGTAATGCAAAGACGATCAGGCAGAAATATAATTATTTGTAAAATACACGTTACGCTTATGTGTTATTAAGAAACGAAACAGACACGGGGATATTAACCTTGTCAAAAATGGCCACATATATGACTAGTTTGTTTTCATCCCCAAGCTTATAACAGATTGTTAAATTAATCCACTATAAAGAGCAGAGTACGTTCTTGCAAATCCAAAAGCACTTTGTTTTAGATAATGCTCTTTAGACATATGTTATTTAAAATGTTAACGGTAAAAAGTATTCCATACTATTTTGGAAGATATTAAATATATAGTTGTTCACTAATGGTAATTTGTTTGAATTATTTTGACTCAAGAAAATTTCTTTTTTTATAAAGAATTTGGTTAGCTTTCGTTTTCAACTTACGAGATGATTCAGATTTATTGCTCGGCAACAGCAGTTTATGCCCGACAACCTGCATGTTTTCCTATGAAAACTGTGGTAATCGGGTTTTATGGGCGGAAAATAAGGACAAGCAGTGAAATATACTTGAATAAATGCTAAATGCATTTTAATTGTACTGTATTTAGAAGTTTTTTATTTAAATCTGTAGATTTTCCTTATCTGCATGTTCATTTAACTTATTGCGGAAAAACCCAAATTATCAACCAGCACGTTTCCTAAATTTCCCAAAAAATTGAAATAGTGGTAAGGAGGTTGTTTACTTCAACTAAGCTGTGGTACAACTTACCGTTCTGGAGTTAGATGAGTATACAACGCGGCGCGAAGCACCGCGCACACCTCTAATTTACATGCGTAACAACGTGCTCCTTGCGGCCGTGGGAAGCATCTTCGACTACATTTTTTCACTTCACACTTCCATCTTAATTGTTTTTCATCTGCTTTTCCTATTTCTTCACCCCACAAAACTCTATAACCACCATTCTTGCAGGACAAAATGCTGGGAATAGGGGTATATGAGTGGAACTACATAAGCTACTTTTGCCTAATGTTCTAATGCAAAGCTACGTTTTACGGCTCTAGAACGTGAGGATTTTAGGGACATTTTCTTTTTTTCTTTGCAATAAATAAGCACTTCTTCCGAAGAAGAAGAAGAAGAAGAAGAAGAAGAAGAAGAAGAAGAAGAAGA
>JAYGXS010000006.1:28328228-28339515 GCA_036362985.1 Ligula intestinalis | reverse complement strand
AGAAGAAGAAGAAGAAGAAGAAGAAGAAGAAGAAGAAGAAGAAGAAGCGATCACTGGAACAAGAGTTTTCGAAGAAGAATAAACGTGCACTGGAACAAAAGGTTTATTGTCCTGAAGTTTCGGGAGATTAGTCTGGACGCGAATGGCCAAGCGTGCAGTGGAAACGGAAGAGACAGTAGGAAAATAATTTTGTCAAAAAATTGCCACATATATGGCCAGTGTTTTGCATTTGTGGAAAATAATCCATTATAAGCAGTTAAATAAGTTTTTCCGCATCCAAACACACTTTGTGTTGGTAAACGTTCTGTATATATATGTAAGTTAAAGTGTTTTGTATGAACTTCGAACATAAGCGAACGTTTTGACTGGCCACATGATAACACTGTTAACGGTAAAAAAGTATACCACACGATTTTAGAAAATATTTAATAAATATTTGGCCGCTAGTGGTAATTCTTACAAATTATTGTGAACCAAAAAGTTATTTTATATGCAGAAATTGGTTAGATTCCGTTTTTAAATTACGAGAAGATTAACATTGATTTTTTAAATGTAGAGCTACTTTTTACGTCTCCAGACCTTGGGGATTATCGGGCAAGTTTTGTTTTTCTTAACAAGAGCTAAGTACTTCTTTTATATATTTTAAGTATTAAATTTGTCGAATGCTGCTCATTATTATGTCATGGTCTTTGGAAATGTCTTCACGGCGGTACGCGAGGCATTATAAAACATTAACAAACTTAGGTAAGTTCCTCTACGGCACTCGCAATACTATTTATGATTCTTTTTTACCGGAGGTATTTATCTAGAAAACAATTGACACATATTCAGTGGGTTTAAATTATTTTTGGAAGTGATTTTGTTTGTAAAATTAAGAAACAAGCTCCGTAAAAGACATAAGCCCTTGGAGGAAAAACCTTAGCAATGAATTGAAAACAAGAAAGTACATTTAGTGCGTGCATCCTGTGAGTAATGTTTGAAGGCATTAAAATTAAACGGGGATATTCATACTAACGAAGTCATTATTATTACAGAATATAAGTATGTGGTTGTCTGAAAGAACGCAGGTTTTGCAGCCAATATTTTACCCTGCAGAATTACTCATGTAATAAAACAACATTTATTGTTTTCTCACGGTACTTACTTTTGGTTTGATGGCATTCGAAGCCTTCCGTGTAGCCCTGTTTTGTTTCGCAGTAGTCACCGGAAATGGAGAGATTTCTTTCATCTAGAACGATCATCTAAATTTAAAAAAAAAAATAAAGTTAGGATATTTTTGGAGTTTTAAATACAATCGTTTAGATAAATACTGTATCTAGATACTTGATATGTATGCCAATATATATATTGCTGACTTGACCTCGGCGTAACTTACTAAAGAGACAGTAGTAGTTTACGATGATAAAATTCATCTTCCAGTTATCATATACAGTATGTCTTAAAAGTGCAAAAACCGACCTTAAACCGTTCTGGAAGATGAATCTCGATCCAAGGGCAACCGTCGGAATCGTCAAAATCGTTAAAATTGTCGATAACAGATTTATCTGCTGCCATGTCCGCGCAGTTTATACCTGTATACATAAAAATTTCAGCAAGACATGTATGTTAGTAATCACCGGCTGCTGTGGACAGAGTGTAACATTACCTTTATATTAGTTGCAGTCAATTGACATATACAGTAGGTTATATATCTGATGAAAATTAGAGAATTGGGGGATTAACCACATATTTGAGGTTGTTTATTTAGTTCGTTGGGTTTATTTGAGGCGCAAAATACTATTTACTTGAATTTACTTCCGTTTATCTTCATATAGTGGGAGAAAATGGAGTGCGAAAGGGTCGTTCGTTTATATTCAAGGAACTTCCTACGCTAGAAGGCGCTGCGAAAAAGAAATTCTTGTTTGTACATATTGCACTTTAAAAGAATATTCATGAAATGCAGGAAAGTTTTAATTATATCTGTTCAGGTAACGGCAAATTTTGTTTTGCGTGCATGAAATTTAGGCTAGTGTACGTATGAGATAACGCATTATTCTCGGGAAAAGGAAAAGGATCTCAGTTTTAATTACAAATCTGTTACACTTTTTGCCCTGAAGATAAGTAATAAACTTACAAGACACAAACATGTGTTTTTGTACGGCGAAATTACTAGCACTCTTTGACTTTACATGACCTAACAGGGAATTAAATTAATTTTATCAGTAAGTCTGTTGAGTAAATCCTTCCACGAGTTGTGAAAAATGGAAGAAAATAAACGAAAATAAAAAAACTTGGAACAGAACCGACTTAAGATAGAGCATTTGTCTCTAATTTTTAGCGAAGTAAAAATTGTTCAAAGTATCTCATTTGGATTTTCACTTCATATTAAAAAGGTACAGTACACAGATACCCGACTTCGAAATATTTAACGCAAGCGCTTTTTGGAAATTTAACTTGTACCTGCTCGGTGTTTTAATGAATCGTAGACGTATTTATTTTCGGCTTTTGTTGGGCACGTTCATTTTCTTCGGCAACGAGTTGACATGTCTGGGTGATTCTGAAATTATGACCCACACAGGTAGCTACATATGGCTGAATTTTTAAGAACTCCTTATTTAGGTAAATGCCTTTAAGATATTTCATTTCACTAAGTTTTCGGTAAGAAGGTTGAAAAAATTATTATTTATGTACAAAGGAAAGCAAAACAGAGAAATTCGTAAAGTGTTCAACGGAATTGCGAAAACAATCTGCAGCCCGTCGCACTCAAACTCTCGAAAAAATTGCACAGTAATGTGACAGAGAAATTTCATTCAATCTACACAAGATGAATTTGATGTTTATTTGCCTGCTTTTACGTGGTTTTGTTTTAAGATTCGTAAAGTTTAAATCAAAGCAAACAGCATTGTAGAATTTATGAAAGGAAACTTACATAGGAAGTATAGAAAAACAAGAATCAACGCTTCTAGCTTCATGATTTAAAGTTGTGCAGGAGGAGAATATGTGTGGATATTTATATGGCATAGAGGGAGACGTAGCCTGTTAGCAGATGAGCTGAGTGCACGTGCACCTTCAAAGGTGGCTCCTCTACGTAAACATTTACGCAAAATCTCTTGCGCTGAAAATCTGCACTCTACGGCCCGAAAAAACATCCTGAGAATAACGCCCCCATCGGTAAGTTGCCTCGGAGTAACCTGCAAAAACAATTTCCGCAGGTAAGCGTCTCCTTACTGGAACGCCCACATTGTCGATCTTAGCAAAACCAATACCTAGCATTTCAAAGGCGCCTCCCTATTTAGTACGCCGAGTAAAAACACCAAGCTGTATACTAATATAGACAGAAGGGTTTTGAAAAATAAAGATTTTAAAATTTAAGCACGGTAGAGATATGATCGAAGTGATCCTTCAAGACTGTCACGCGAGGCCTCCCGATCACCGTCAAAGGATCGCCGAAAAGAAGGAAAGGGATTTTGAGTTGATCGGCGAGAATAATACCAAACTGCTCCAGCAGTGGGTAGTTTAACGAGCCCGCGATCATAAATCGAAGCGAGAGGCAGCACTCGAAATTAAGTTTCACAAGCTACCCTGTCGAGATTTATTGAAAGATAACAAACTGGTGCACAAACTGTCATCCGAGAAGTTGACGGATGGAAATACAGGTGTATATGCATGAAGCCTCATTTAACACAGCTGATATCAGACCTACTAACATGGTTGCTGCAGTATAATCAATTCTTGACTAAACAGAAGCCACCGACAAAACGAAAAACTTCATATATCCCCAAGTGTCTTCCCTCCTCATGGCACATCGACTACGCGACGCTCTCTCCAAGGTCAAACATAAGGCGCTTAAAGAACTCAGAGCCAACAGTGACCTCGTTATCGTTCCGGCGGACAAGGTTTCCTTGGATGTCACATCCATTTTCTTTCCTATTCCACGGGACCTGGCCGCCCAGACTTTCCAACTTCTCCTACGAGAGAAATACGATGAAATTGAAAATAACCTTGTGCACGCCTAAATCCTCCAGCTCCTAAAGTTTTGCTTCAAGGCGAACTTTACTTTCGACAAAACGATGTACGAGCAGGCAGACGGCACGCCAATGGGTTCGCTCATTTCCCGAATCATAGCAGAGGCGGTCCTGCAAAGGTTGGAGTCGCCGGTTTTCCAACAACACAGAACAACATTCTGAGCTAGGTATGTGGGCGTCACCTTCGTCGTAATTGAGCGGGATCAGGTCCTGACATTCAAGGAACATCTTAATGCCATATTCCCGGGCGTTCAATTTACGATGGAGGAAGAAGAGAACAACCAGCTGGCTTTCATGGATGTCCTCGTTTGCCGAAAAGACGGTGGTAAGCTAAAAACTAAAGTGTTTAGGAAAGCAACCAACAATATGCAAGTCCTGAACTTCAACAGCAACCGCCTAATCAATCAAAAACGCAGCTGCGTAAGAACGCTTTAGTGGCGCGTTGAGACGCACTGTAGAGAAGTGGAAGACAACGTTGCTGAATTACAACGTTTTCGGCGGATACTCAGAGGGCATGGTTACCCGCGCAATTTATTCAACCAATGTATACGCAAACGAAGGAAGAAATCACAATCAAGTGTCCGAACATTTTTGTGAACTGGCCCGTACGTGAGGAGTGTATCGGAAGCGGTCAGCCACATGCTCACGCCATTTGGTGTTGGATTTGCGCACAAGCCAGAATCAACCATCAGGTGCTGGGTCATAAGACCGAAAATCCCGCTTCTGCGACAGGATACAGTTGGACTCGTTTACTGGATCTGGTGCAGTCGTTGACAAGGCAACTACGTCGGAGAAACCGGGAGATAACTCCGGACGCGAATGGCCGAGCATGCAGCGGCGGGGAGGAAGAAAGACGCCAACTTCCAGGTTGCAGCTCATTCGACGGGACTTGTCCATATTTTCAAGTTTGACGAGGCCAAAATCCTCACAAGAGGTTGCAGCTGCGTGAGCCGTAAGTCATTGTTCTCAGGCTCACAGTCCATCAACAAACGCAAGTATGTGGCGTTCCGTTCCGAGAAGTTTCCTGAGCAAGATGATCAGTCAAGCGGGAAGGGCCAGGCCCAGCAACAGCAACTCAGGCGACAACAGACATAATTGTCACGCAATTATGAGACCCGCATCCGACGCTGACAAGGCAATTGTGGCAATTAGCGAGTTAAACGCAAAATTTCAAGACTGTACCGCATCAACTAAGACCCAAGCGTTGGCTACTTAAGCGAACAATTATAGCACGCACGCGGATGAGCAGCAAAAACTATAATTATCGTGCAATTTGTACATGTTTCAACCCGATCTGTGCATGACTATGATTATGCTATCATCACCTATGTTTAGGGATTCCAGAATAAATTCAAAATATCAGGAAAATAATAGTTTTGCTCCAGTGATCGGATCGCCTTCTTCTGAACTGCTTCCTGGAAGTCGCATATTCCTCACTTTTGGCAAGAAATGTCTATTTCACCGGCTTTTCAAACTATCACACGAGCACGCTACGAAGGAAGTGCATTTAAGCTCTATCGTTGATTTGTTCGCGCATCCGGCGAGCGATATGCCTATGAAATATTTCGCATGTGAAGGTCATGCCTCCTGCAGCACGTGCTAAATCAAGTCGTCCGACAGTTCCAGTAGTCGCACAATTTTGTGGTCAAAGCTATGTCCTAGCGAAGATGCGTAGGAGGGTGTTAGGGAAAATAAGGTACGATAGACGGAGGGGTTCGTGCCTCGTCACAGTTTTAGTAGTCTGTAAATCATGGTTTACATGAAGCTACCGGGGCTTCGGGGCTATATCTGATATTTGATCACGCTGGCAACATCCAATTGACCACGACGTTTTGTTACCTTTCAGACAGGTTTTATAGTATACGTAGCGGACTTATTAAGATCGCATTAACTAGTATTACCTTTTTTTTTCATGTTTTTTTCTGCACAGGACGTAACAGGGCTGGCTGTAGGCGGAATTTTTTTTGCCGAATACGGCGTATTAACGTCCGCATAAATGTGATTATCGTTTTCCTCCTTCTTCGAAAATAGAAAAACCCTCAGTGACGATAAAAATCGTAGGAATGATTTTTGAATCGTAACAATATTGTGTATTTAATTAATAAAAGAGGTAAAGACGCTCTCTGGGACCAGGAGTGTATTTGTCCGACGTTTCGAACTCTCCCGCGGGGTCATTGTCGAAGAATAAAAAAACGTCCAGCTCACAGTGTAATTCAGTTCGTTCTGCCGGGATTGACCTCTGCCCTCGATCTGCTCGCGCAACGCAAGGTAGGCATCAGGAAACTCGACATGCCTGTTAATTGAGTCCGCGCGTGGGTGCCAAGCTTCCTGCAGCAGGCGTGAAGTTCGGTCGTCTTACCGACGTGTTCGAATTCGAAGCTGTGCCCTGCCATGGATGCGTGGGCGGCCACCAGGGAATTCTCGTCGTTCCGTCGCAAGGCGAGTTAATGCTAGTGCATTCTCTTGAGGACCCGTTTGCCGGTTTCACTGTATTTACTTGCGGAAATTGGGGTTGCAGGTTAGACGTAATTATAAAGCTTATCAACAATAACTTCGGGTAGAGGTGTCATTTGAAGTTAAAAATTCCAAGAAACATTTTGTCATAGAATATCTCGGGTAGGAATAAGTTTGAAGACCATTGCTTTGATTTATACGACTTTTGAATAAGAAAAGCGCACAAAATTTGCTATTTATGTTGGTCTCTCTAAAGACGACTCCTTACATGAAGTCTTGATCAGGCTCTGGCTAACACATAAAGTAAGCACCTTTTGACAACACTGGAAAAAGCATAGACGCGCCTAAACATTGCTTATAAGATGAAAAAGTATAAAGTCAATAAACGCTTATAAAAGAAATATACCCTTGAAAACACCAAGGATTCGAATAAAAAAACGAGCAAACCACGGAACACAGTTTTTTGGATATCCAATTTTCACCGCGTGTCTGTTCCAGGTTTATGCGACTCTGTTTTCCTATTCGTTTTCGCTTAATGTACACTTGCTTACTCACATGTAGTGAAAATTTCACTAAAATTTCTACTTTTGAAGATTTTCGGAAACACATTTTAAAGAAACTGATCTCTTCAGGCAGACGATTGTGACAAATCCAAAAGCGACGTTAATGCAGTCAAAATCCAGGTTATGCTTAGCAGTAAATCTATTAAAAAACTATACGGAAGGAAGGCCATTCGTTGATGCAGGAAATGCTGACAGGTCATGTATATTAATAAAATACAAATACTCCTGATATTGCCAATATAAATGAATATGCGAGTGCCAGAAGGCAGCTCAGAAGAAGAACATGTGACCACTGGAAAAAGCGTTTTATTTTCCTGACGGTTCGAATTCTCTAGTGAATCCTTTATCATATACAATAGTAGGATAGTCCGAGTTAGGCGCAGGTATGGAGAAAAAATGCAAGGATTGCACGGTATTTATAGCCAGTAGCGGTCAAACGCGGGCGTACTTTAACTTTCCACACCCGTAGCTACCGATTGTGTCTTTATTTATTGTTGCGGGGATGGTTTGTCACTTCACGGTTGACTCATTAATTTACGCAATTTCCTTGTCTGTGTCGGATGCGCGCTTATTTATTGCGCAATACTTATGCACGCTCTTGTTAGAGTTGTTGCTAGGCCCAACCGTTTCAACGTAACTGGTTCCGTGGCTCAGGCGGTTACTCAGAACATAGTAGGGGAAAGCCAAATCTTTGCGCTTGTTGATGGACTGGGTCCTGAGAACCATGACACCAGCAACTCACGGCTCACCTGGTTGTCAACTCTTGCGAGGATTTTAGCCTCGTAAAATTTGAAAATAAACCGAGTCCCTACTATTGAGCTGCGACCTGGGAGTAAGCATTATCCTGTCTCACCACCGCCGATGTACTCTTCTGGTTTCTCTGACAAAGTTACTTTGTCCACAACTGCAACAGATCCAGTAAACGACTCCCGCTGTTACCATCCGTGGCAGGCAGCCATTCGGTCTGATTGCCCGGTGGCTGATGTTTGCTTCTGGCCTGTGCACAATTTCAACTCTAAGGGGGGTGAGTAAGCGGCTGACCGCTCTCGTAAGGAAGAGCTCACTAAGCTTTTTGATGTGTCTGCTTCTCTCGTTTGCGTGCGTATTGGTTGACACAATTTCTAACCATATGTTTTCAGTATCCATCGGAGCTGTTGTAATTCAGCATTTTTTTCTGCTGACTCTCTACAATGCGTCTAAACGTGTCGGTATAGCACGCTTAAGCAGCTGCGTTTGTGAGCGATCGGCTTTTACTGTTAACTTCATGATTTGCATAGTGCTTAGTGCTTTAATGACCACTTTAGCTTTAGGAATACCACCATTTTTGAACCTAGGTTATTCACATCCTTTGAATGCATTGGACCTCTCTCTATTGAAATCCAAATAATCTTCGTAAGTCGAAAACGAAAAAAAAGGATATTTTCTGCTGTCGTACTGAAACGTATAAGCAAGAAATAGGTGGGTATTTAACTGTCGCCTTTATTAGTAACTTTATCCTCTAAGGTAACATTTGGCGGGCAAGAAGAGTTTATCGACGTCCACTCAATAATTTTCTTTCGTGCGTTGGCCGATTATGATGCAGGTTAAATAGCCAGGTTCTGGACATGCCAGCAGATGCACGGAGGGAAAGGGGGAAAGTGGGTAAGGTTGCGAGCGTTCAACAGAGATCAGATGCATAGAGTGATAATTACTGCTATTTGCACGAAGCGAGCGACTGTAACTGTCACTGCTATCCCGATCACCCGTTGGCGCAGGCCCTTGTAAAACGCAGCCGGTGTCACGTAGACAACATGGAAGGCTTCGTAAGTATCGACTCGATGATTCGTATCGACAATATGTGCGAGAATAGAACTCGAGATTGATCTAGTTTCGCCTTTACTGAACCAGGCCGGTATGTACTCACGTACCCTCTTTTCCAGGCGCCTCGTTGTTCGGCCAATGTATCCTGCTCCACAAGAGCAAATGAAAGAGTAAATACCCATGGATATGGCCTACAATGGTAGTCCGTCTTTACCTCCCAATCGTAGGAGGGGAGAGTTCGTGACAAACACCCCTAGGTTTGCCGCGGGTAAAGCGCTTGCGATCGCGGTCCTCAGGCGTCGCCTCCCCAGCTCGCTTGCTGCATCACCTACAAAAGGCAGTCATATGAACACTTCCATCTTTTCTGCGGTTAAGGTGGCAGGCTTTTTGGCGCGCTTGCCAACGTTCCTGAGGATAAACTTTTCCGGCTATCTATTTTCAATAACTGTGTGCTGCTGCTCTTGGACTTCTGCTTCGACAGTTTCAAGTGAGCAGATCCGTCGTACGCTGGCTGCTAATCCCTAGACTAGATTTCGTTTTATATTTAGGGGGATAAAATTGTAAAAGTGTGTGTATTGTCCCGTCCGGGTTTTCTTTCAGAATACCCTCCACAGGCTAGATACAGCATATTGCCTTCACAGAAGGACATGAAGGAACGCAATTTCATCGTCTTCCTTAGCCTCTGCAGAAAGCATAAGGGATAAATGCGCGCTGTAAAACGCCGCCACCAGAGTAATGGTTTTTACTGCAGAAGCGAGGAGGAGAGCGAAACAATTGCAATGGCCCGCTGCACTGACAGTTGGAAAATTATACTTAAAAAACCAAAACAGGCGCTTAATACCCTTATAGTACTTGAAGCCCAAAGCACGAAAACAATTGCATGCATGTGAGTGCCTTGCTGATGTCTGTGGTCCAGCATTAACAAATTTGCCTTACGCCGGCCATTTTATTCATATTGGGAATATTTTAATCTTTTATACGAATAATAGAAACTGAATGCTTCAAAATCTAGCGTAAGTATTCCACGTTACTACTGATGAAGATATAACGACGGGTGCCAAAAGTTCAGGCAAATAAATGTCTTGTTTCAGTGATCGTATCTTCTTCTTCTTTATCTCAATTTTAGTGATCATATATTCACTAAAGACAAAACTTTATCAATTATTTGTATTTTATTTTTCACAGCTGATCATGGCAAGCACATCAGATTTAACTACAATTCACTGACACATTTTTACGGACTATAACCGATTTCATTTTTCGAGTATCGGCTTTAAAGTTCTTCTTTCAAATTCATTTAAATCTTCACCATATCTTTCGTCGTATTTTAATACAAAAAGCTTTATATGAGATATTCGTTTCGTAATTGCCGGATGTTAATGGCGTGTATATATGCGTTACGTAAAGTAAATATCCGAGCGAGTGAAAATTAATGTTTTCCAGGTCATTTTGAGTTATCTTATAATTTATCTGACGGAAATGAGGCGATATTTGTGGAACACAGTCGGAAGTATGTATATTTTTTTCCATGGTAATATTATGACCGTCTAATACACAGTTTTCGAAGATTTTCAATCCAGTCAACTAAAATCGCGGGATCTATCGCGCATACCTGAAAAAGGAGTGAAATTAGGCGTAGGAACAATGGGCTGCACGTGAGTTAACTCATAGTGGTTGAATACAGTCCTGCAAGTCCTGCAAACAACATTCATGATGAAATTTAACTCGGTAGTTTAGCATATAGTTTGACAGTTTAGGTTGATCAACTGAGTGAATTTAATCATAAAAAGGGCTTTGTTTTGGAAACCTGCCCTCTTATTTAAAATTATTGGGGCTAAATAATTTGGCTAAATCATGAGTAAGTTTATATTAAAGAAATTCCTTATGCTATAAGGAAAGAGAGTACCAAAAATGTCTTCTAATATGCATTGCGTTGTGGAAGAGTTCCATTACTAGTAAAAAATGTGAATAATAATCCCCTTCAGAAATGGAAAATGTTATGCGAAGTTTCAGGAATCACATTTATTTTCAGAAACAAGCAGCGGTCAAATCATGGCGATCATTTGCCGGACTTGAAACTGTTAACATAGCTGTTGCGTTGGCGTAGCATGTCGAAACAGAAAATATTATGTGATGCTTCAAGTCTGGGTACACGCAGAATCAGCTTTGAGCCTGCAGGTTGATGTCTGCTACGAAATTTCGGCTCGCCAGCAGAAGGAGGTAGTAACGATCCAATCCGGTCGCAAATTTGGCCTTCCGCGTTAAAGGTTGGCATAACTCCAACTTTATGAACAATGTTAGCACCAAAAGCGGAAATTTGAACCACCAAGTTGTGCTTTCTAATGTTTGAGAAAAAGATTTTCGAGTCGTCGTTATCACCAGCAAGCAATGTTTGTAGTATTTCTGGTCGATGGGGGAAGTTATGCGGGAGAAATTTGCCGTTGGAAGAGCACATGCTGTTTGTTT
>JAYGXS010000006.1:28290400-28327828 GCA_036362985.1 Ligula intestinalis | reverse complement strand
CTTTTATTAAGTATACAGATATTCGATAAGTAGTAGTCCACTAATTACCATATGTACACAATATTTTGACAAAAGGCAAGTTCTTCTTGTATAAAAAGTGGTTGCTTTCAGTTTTATACTGAATAAAAAAAATCAAATTTATTGTTCTAATTTATAGCTATTTTTACGTCTCCAGAACCTGGGGATTACCAAAAATAATTTTTTAGCAAGCACTTAGAATCTATGATAGTTCTTGTGAGTACTTAGTATGCCTAATGCTGCTCATTATTATGTATAAGTTTGCGTAAATTCGTTCGTGCTGGTATAGTAGAAATAATTAGACACTTACAAACTTAGGCAACTTGCTTTCAGGTCCGCAATATTACACTTCTTATTTTTCTGTCTTTTTCGTTTTTTAATAACACATAGGCTGAACGTGTATTTTACAAAAATATAAGGGCCACAGAAACGAACAGATGTAGACAGTCCACCTGCCTAGTCGCATATCCTCAATTATGCTAAGGTTGTATACTGATACTAATGAATAAGCGTGTGAAAAAGAACGCATGAGTGAGTAGCCTTGCAGATTAGCTATCCATCCGGGTAACAGTCCGGTATTTCGTCGTTGTATTTGAATTACATTTTTGAATTATTCGGATATAAAAACCCATTTTGTTTTATTTTTCATTTTCCGACATCCAAACAAAGCAATTCTTTTCACCTGTTTCTACTGTCAATATGACTTGTGCAATTCCTTCAATATGGCATTATAATTTCTTTTTTAGTTTTATGGGAGAGGAAATAGCCGCGTGCATACATACAAAACTGGCTATTTCAGTCTTAGGTACGACCGCTTTCGATGCCGCAATTGTACTTTACTAACAGAACATATCCAATTAAACCTTTCTAACTGAGGTGTAATTGCGTTCTATGAGACAAAGCTATTATGCAACTGGGAGTTGCGATCTAGGAATTTACCGCCAGTCCATAGGACCGAGACAATATTTTTTCAAGATTGCGGGATTGTGGCTCCTGCTGGCACAGAGAAAGTAGGGGCAAACATATTTTTTTAGCATTTGTATCCTGGGTTTGTTTTCAAGTTTAAAACGTCGATAGCACAAATGTCTGCATTGAGACAAATAATCATTTCAATTATTTTTCAGGCTGCTTGCAGAATATTATAGCCAGCGAACAGCAGCATTCTGGTAGACACGTTTGTTTGCGTCCCTGTCTTCTGTGCCAAATGGAAAGCCATCTCGAACTATGTATGAGCGTTTCGTTTTTCGTGTCTTAAGAAGTAAGTATAAAGAAGAAAATGAGAACAATTGATTTTCGTCAGGCATTAGAACAACGGTGATAGATTGGTTTGCAATAAAATGCCGACTTCGTGTTGCTACATGATTAAATCTCTGAAAGGTATTTGGTCGTCTCAGTTATAGATTTGTGTACGGTGTATCAGATTATAACACAGCTGATAAGTGGTTCAGTTGGCGATTATCTACACCTGAATAATCCTTGTGGCATAGTCATTTGTCCAGATTATAGGTAGTGAACTCACACATTGATTTCAATACTGTTCCAGAATTATCTGCTTACATATCAAAAAATATTTAAGCCTTTTTTCTATTTTCTAATTTTTGTTGAGCTACTTAAATATCAAGCAGGCAAAGCCAGAACAAGTACTGATGAAATGTATGCCAAAATTTTTTTCCCAGTCTAGAGTGCATATGCACCACTGTCGACGTCTCTCTGTCAACGGACTTAAAGGAATTATTGAATTTTACTTTCCTATCAAACAATACCAATCCCAGATGTACTTGTGTGACCATGATATCTAAATGCGATGTTATACTACGTTTTCTCTCCGTGAATTTCCCCACTGACTGAAAAAAATTTTTCGCATAAACTGAAAGGCAGACATCCCAATAAATGTTATTTCACTGTGCATTGCCTTGACACAGGACATACCTTTGAATGGAAAACACGCATTGTCGGAGTTTGCCCCTCGAAAAAGGCCAATAATTTGTTGAGGCCATGCACTCCGATGATTCATGCATCGACCGGCGTATTGAGTTAGCCTGAGTGTACAAACACCTCAAAGAGAGATGGAAAAGACTGTAGCCGACAAACATGGACCAACATCAACCGCAATTAGCGGCTACACCGGATAACCTGGACTGACACCGTACTGACTCAAATTATAGTTGCTTATTAGCCATTACGCCACTGCGACTGATAACCATGTCCATTACGATTTACGCAAATTGTTACTCCCAAATAACACCCACGCCAGATAACTATATAACTAAATCAGCGCTTTGAAAAGCTAAATGTTTTTTGCAAATTTCTCTCAAGTCTGACGATGACGTGGGCATCCAGTGTCGAAAATTTACTGAATAAATTTACTCACTTTTCCACAGGATACCTTTCCTTGAAACATTTTTGTTTTCAAGAACGAAGAAGTGGGAAACTGTTGTTTTTCAGGGTGTGTGACTTAGCTACGTGTCACATGTGGGCACCACGAACCTAGGGAAAAAATGTTTTGCCCCAATTTTTATCCTGTATTGTTTTCAAACTTAAAACTTCAATAACACAATTATCTGCACTGAAACGGAAACTCTTCTGATAGCACTGTTCTAGGTGCAAAGGATCTGTGTACTGGTCGTAGGTCCTGCGAAAAGGTGTAGGGGTTTATTCCGCGGCGTGAAAGCATAACTGAGAGTTTGGGGAGGTTGCAAACCTTCATCATCCGCAGGGATAACGACAACAGTGATAGGTTGGTTTGCAATGAAATGCCGACTTCGTGTTGCTACATGATAAAGTCTCTGTAAGACATAAATCCTCTCAGTTAAAGATATTGTACGATGTATCAGATTATAACACAACTGACAAGTGGTTCAGTTGGTGATTAGCTACACATGAAAAATCCTTGTGGCATAGTGATTTGTCCGGGGGGTAAAAAAGTGCACCCGCACACTGACTCAAATACTGTTTCAGAATGATCTTTATAAATATTAAACAAATATTTAAACCCTTTCTATTCTCTAATTTTTGTTTAACTGCTTTTGTCTCAGGCAGGCCCAGCCAGAAAAAGTACAGATGAAATGCATGCCAAACATATTTTGCCAGTCTAATGTGCACTTGCACCATTGCTGACACTGTTTCTGTCAACGGACTCAAAGGAAATATTGAATTTAACTTTCCTATCATAAAATACCAATCCCAGATGTACTTGTGTGAACATGATATCAGAATGCTTACAATCATATACTCCGTTTCCTCTTCATAAATTTCCCCATTTACTCAAACCTTTTTGTTTTCGAGAACAAAGAAATGTGAAACTGTTGTTTTTCATTGTGTGCGAATTAGCCAGGTGTCATATGTGGGCACAACGAACCTAGGGCAAAATTGTTTTGCCCGAATTTTTACCCTGTATTGTTTTCAATCTTAAAACTGCAATAGCACATTTATCTTCACTGAACCGGAAAGATCCCTGATAGCAGTGTTGTAGGTATAAAGGATCTACTGATCATATGTTGTGCCAAATGGTCTAAGGTAGGGGTCGGCAACTTTTTTTAACTCAGGGAGCCAAGAAAGCAGATATTTGGAAATATATTTCAGAAAGAGCCATCTACTAATTGTTAAAATGATTTGGCCTGATAATTGTAATCACCCCTAAACAGTAGCCAAAATAATAAAATCTGAACTTTCTGAAAGAGCAATACGCGATCATCAAAAGAGCCATATATGACTCGCGAGCCATGGGTTGCCAACACTGCGTCTAGGGGGTTTGTTCTGCGGCGTGGATGCATAAGTGAGCGGTAGGGGAGGTAACAAGCCTTCATCAAATTGATGGTCGAACACACACACACAAGCCACTCCCTCCCTCCCCCCCCACTAGAACGCATTCCGTCTGATCTGAACACGGGTATTTCGCCCTAGGCATTCGCCAGCAAAAGTTACCAAAACAGGACATCGATCAAGGCGCCGTATTTGGCCCGCTCGCTGCGACGAGCTTCACAGTCCACCGATCTGACGAAGGGGTGGGGGGGAGCGGACTAAAGACACCGAGCTGGATAGCGGTGGAGAGGCACCAACGTGCGCTGGGTGGGTGCCGCGGCAACGACATTTTCCTGTGCGGGGCAGGTAGACCCTTTGCACCTAGGTCACAGGTTCAGTAGAGCCCGCGGGCTGCCAGATGTGGGGGAGCCCTCACGGCCCTGGGAGGGGGCTAGCTCCTATAAAGATTTTGGGGGGGGGGGGGGCAAACGTACGAGGTGTGCGTGCGCGTAGTCCAATTTTTTGGGGGAGGACTTGCTTGTGTTCATGACTGACCATCGATTTTGGTGAAGGCTTGTAACCTCCCCTAGTCAATGCAGGGAATTCCGCCCAGTTATGCATCCACGCCGCACTCGTGCCAAATGGTCTAGGGCCGGGGTCGGCAACGTATGGCTCGTGAGCCATAATAGGCTCTTTTGATGATTGCGTGCGACTTTTTCAGAAACTTCAGCTTTTATCATTTCGGGTTACTTTTTAAGGGTCTAAGTAGTGGGTGTACTCGGATCACTAAAATCATCAGGCCAAATACCAAATTGGAAGTTAAAAGACAGAAGTCACCAGAAAGAGTGACTGCTTTATTTCATCAGACGGATCGCACATCTTTAGACGCTACTTTCTCTCTCTCTGCAACAAAGAGTAGGGCGAAAAGAAAAAGATTTGCCGTACATTTCAAGACGAATGTGCCGAAGAATTCGCCGTTGTCTAATTTGCAATGACAAGATTACATCGATGAAACGGTCGAACGTAAATCGCCACTTCGACGCACGCCATGCCAACTTTGCATCAAAATACCCTTCGGGAGATAGCAGTAAAAAGCATGTCAAGAACTAGTGAGCAGGGTGCAAGCCAGCCATAAGGAACTCCACGTTTGGACTCAGCAAGGTGACTTTAACTGCGCTAGCTTTGCTGGATCTTTAGCAGTAGTGAGGAACTGAAAACCATTCACAGAAAGCGAGTTTCCCAAAACGTTCATGCCTTTCCCAATAAAGACAAAATGATCAAACTGATGCAAGGCATGCCTTTGTCGGCAAAAATTGCTAATGATTATACCATCATGATGACAATCCACGTGGAAGAAACGCAAGTGAAAGACTCCTCGCGGAGTCTGCATTCGCAAGTCTTTTTTCAGCCGGAATACGAGTCCCAGCGATCGAATGGTCTTCTTCTCAACGGGCCTTTCTTATTGCGGCCTCTGTGGCGCTCCCAGGCGGGATCCTACCCAGAAAGCTGTTATTGCTATGGCGCGTGTTGGGGTTTGTTTCGCGCCCACTACCAGCGGCCTCCCCCATATCCGGATTTCGTGATATTTATCTCGACGTCCGGTTCTGGTGTGCGAGTGGTGAGTTGCGTAGATTCTCCGCAAATTTACTCTCATTATACTCCCCGAGAAGTTGGCATGTTGCTTCAGCTTGCTGAAGCTCGTGCTGGACACCGTCGAGAGCGACGTTCGAACTGCCGTTTGTGCACTAACAGGCCAATATATTTAGAGCGACAAAAGTAGTATTTTCAGTCCCGCACACAACTGGATACTGCTGTTTCCAAGAAACCCCATCTGACAACATGTTTAAATTACATAGCATAACTCGTAGAAGATTACTTGATTAATAGGAAAGGGAAAGGGTTAGTTTTAAAGGGAAGGAATGTGAAGACAGTGGGTGGTAGTGAGCGTCAATCCGTGTAGGATGCGAACACGGTGAGGCGCACAACAAAGTTGTTTTCCACGCACTGCACTGATAAGTAGTCGTCAAAATCTTTGTTTCAGAGGCACTTGGAGGCAACGAGCATGGACTACTAGTTGTTATCAGCAACCACACAGAACACACCGTTCTTTTATCTAAAATGCAAACAAGAGATAATGATGATATACCTATGCAGTTGGTCTGTTTGGTTTTTGTGTGGGTTTGAGATACGACAGCCCATCCTGTATTGTAAATTAGATGGGTTTTTATTATTGTCTTGAAATGCGCTTATCTGGTGTTTTGCAGCATGCAGATGCGCGAATGTCCTTATCACTTGAGGCAGATTTTCACATCCTAGATATGTGTATAGATCGAGAAGGAAAGCCGTGTCGTTCCAGGCGACGTTTTCTATTTCTCTGAGGTACAGGGGGCCCTTTGCCCTTATTATTATTTGTTTTATTGTTGTAAAATTGTTTTCTCGGAATAAATTTTAACAAGGCGAATATCACAAGTTGAGCAAAATGTATTGATATCGTAACATTTAGTGACATCTAATTTATCTGCCAATGGACATTGGCTGTTAATATAGTAAATTAACTGTCCAATTAGAAGGGTGAAGCTTAATATGGCAATAGGGTGGAAAACAT
The DNA here is from genome assembly GCA_036362985.1 of Ligula intestinalis. Lineage (NCBI taxonomy): Eukaryota > Metazoa > Platyhelminthes > Cestoda > Diphyllobothriidea > Diphyllobothriidae > Ligula > Ligula intestinalis. The sequence continues at coordinate 28,321,464 of JAYGXS010000006.1, read as the reverse complement.
AAGCCAAAAATGTGGGTGCATAGTGAGCGGTAGAGGAGGGGGCAGGTAACTATCACAGCAAGGCAGTTCAGGTTACAGTGAAAGCCTGTAAAGTGTAATTAAAGGAGGGGGTGAGGCAAAGTACAGAGCAACAGGGGGAGGGGGGAAGGCCTTAGGTCTCTGGGCCACTTTGATACCCATTTATGACATCGCTCCTCACATTCTTGGGTATTCCATTACTGGTCTTGTGGCTCGTTTCGGTTGTCTGCTGCGCTCTAGCAAGCTGCAAGGGTAACCGTTGCAGACGAACATCCGTCGGAGATAATTAAGTTTAGCCGCTTTGACACCTGCCTCGTTGCAAAGCATTTCTGCCCTTTTGTAAAACGTTCGTACACAGCTGAGTCTGTGGCCCAGTGAATGGTTTATTTGGTATTTAAGGGCCTAACGTATGTGGGTTGTCTTCTGTATACCGTCGAATTTAGGCTCCCACCGGTCTTACGGTGGAACAGGACGTCTAAGAACGCAAGTTGATTGTTGACCTTAGCCTCCATTTATAACTGGATGTCGACAAACATATAGCTTAAGCTCATGTGAAATTCAAAGATCATTTCACGCTTTAGGACGACGAAGGTATTGTCTACATACCTGGCCCGAACTATTGGTAAACACCACTGCATCGGGAAGGAAACCAGATAGCGGCGAATGCAACAGAGTCCCTTGGATTTGTTCGTACACCTTGTGCTCAAAGGTAAAGTATATGTTTAGACAGAACTTGAGCAGTTAGATGAGGTGCGCACTTTTAGGTTTATTAGGCCCAGCGTAATTTCGGCTCTCTATTAGATCACTCACAGTTTCAATTGCAAGAGTCTGAGAGAGTTGATGTGAAGAGTATGGTACCATCGAAAGATACCATGAATTCGTCTACATTGAGGCGTAACCCGTTTAGTCTTACCAAGAAATGTGTGGCCGATCGTAACGTTGTGTCAGAGCCTCATGTGCGACAGTTGAGACGCCGGAATGACCGTTTCGACCAATTGAATGTCGGCGTTTGCCGTAACCAAACAATGGGCCGAAGGGGCTCAGCGGGCTTGTGCACTTTTCCCAGTCCATATAATCTCCCCATGGCTGAATCGATTGGTTTGATATTTTATCGTTCGAATGTTGAGATGGCGCCGTTATTCTGTAGTTCCACGAGTGCCGTGCTGATTTGCGTCACCAGCTTCTTCTTCGGATCTTTATCGCACTGGCCGTAAAAACTAAGGTCATCTATCAGAACGTTGGGTGTTCTGAGTGCTTACGTACTTAATAAGTACCACTGTGGGTTGCCCCTTGTGTGTTGGCAATACTACGATGCCCTAGTCAGTATTCAGTGTCTTGATGGCGTCTTGCTTCGCCCTCGGGATTGACATCCATAGTTAATGCTTTAAAAGTAAATATGGCATGCTACTTAGCGTCCAGCTCCTTGGAGCTTTGGAGGATGGACTCAACGGTAGCCAAAAGATCAATCGGATCGGCATTCGCGATGTTGAAGCATCCTGCCCACTTTAACACTTGTATATGTACGGGTTTTAGTTCTTTTGACCAATGTCTCATCGCGATCCTGTGAAGTGGGACATATATTTAGGAAATTAACTGCCGATTTTAACCCGTCTTGATCCTAGTACCCTGAATCGGTTGGCAATCACTAGTTTCAGTAGTAAAAGACCATTGTCTTCCAACATCTCTGAACACTTCGGGGTGATTTGATTCAAGTCTCTGTGATATTTCTGCAGCCGCAAATGACAGTCCTGGAAAAGTGCCTTGGTCATAGGTCTGTAACACCCATGGTCTCGTTATTCCTGTGTGCACCGGTGACCTGTAGGACAATCTCTTCTGTATTACATGGTTGTCGAGGCGTCTGTGGAGGAATTCGATTTACGCGTTCGTTAGTGGCACGCGAAAAGTAAATATGCACATCGTCGAGCGGGCTCTAACGCCTCGCGCCCGAAATACTGCTGAGTGAAGTGACAACGCATGTTCGCGGACATAAATGAGAATCAATTTAACTTAGTAAGAATTTAACTGCCGTCAAGGTATTCGCTCATGCGTTAAGCAAGACAATTAGAATATTGATTGAAGACTGGTCCCCGGACAGGGATTCATTCAAGTGATGTATCGAATCGGTGCCGGTGTACGACAGTTCACCCGTCGATTTCGACGATGGGCACCACGCGCTCCAACAAGCCGCAGCAAACGCTGAAGCAAGCCGCAACAGACACAGAGGCGAGCTGGGCAAGCAACACGAAAGCGACAGCAAGCAGGAGCAACGCAGAGAACTGGCACTAGAGGAAACAGGAGTTGAGGGAGACTCTCGCAGAATCTACTCACTCGCTCGCCACTCCCACCTCCGTATCCGGTGTAAAGACAAAGTCAATAAGACCAGGGAGGAGGGAGGGTGTAGATGACTGGTGCGATAAACACTCAGCACGCGCTCACTTGACACAGCCATCTAACTAGTTATGCTCCGTACTGCGCGGGAGCACCATAAAGGCCACATTAAAAGGGAGGCATTGCAACCTAACTCTCAGTCCTCCCTCTCCTCCCATACACACACAAGATTTCCCGTCAGTTGGCAAACGCTCCAAAACACGGCTTTTAGCGCACCGTGCGTGCCGGTGTACAGATCCTTTCGCGATGAAGTGCATTCACGCCCTGACGCCCATCACACTTAATTGGTTCACATCCTCGATAATTGCCGCCATTTTGGCGCTGACGCCCTGATGAACGTTGACATCACTGACGGTTAATTAACGTATCGCTCTATAAGTGCCCCCTCTTCTGAAGACCCCTGACAGCTGGTTGGTGTAACCAGGCTGTTTTCATTGCTGTTTCCTTTTCTTTGCCAATGGACTCCTGTACGAGTTTGAATATCGGGATAATCAACAAATTGATCCAGTGTTCAACAATCCCTTCATGCAAATACCTGGAACAAGAACGTTTTCTTTCAGGCTTCAAATTAATTTTTTTTTGGTTTTTGTATGTACTTAGGTATATATCACATTTTGAGTCACCTCCTTTAAGGTTTAAGTGAACCGACATATCTTTTGACACAGACTGGCCGTTTGATTTCTGCGCCTAGAAAATAGCAATGTGTTAAAATTATTTTTAAAGTTGTAACCTTATGGTAACTTCCATGGGATATATAAAACACGGTTTCCTTTTTATTTTTAAATATCAGTTGTATCGTGAGAATGGTAGAAACTCTGGGTTAACATTTTCAGTTGTTCTCGGCAAGAAGGAACTTTTCAATACGGAATAACTAAACGAAAATATGAGATGCACTATGATCATTTGCGCGTACACAATGGGGGTTGTTTGGTAGAAGGAGAATATGCGACCACTGGAACAAAGGAATACCCTGCAACCTGTGCATGTCTCCACCCCATCTGTGCATGTTCATGATTTTGTTATCATCACCTATGATTAAGGCTTCCCGAGGGAATCCGAAACGTCAGGCAAATTACAACTCTTGTTCCAGTGATCACATCATCTTCTTCTGAACTGCTTTCTGGAACTCGCATATTCTCTACTATTATTTATAAGATAATCGGGAGATTACTACTGCTCAGATCGATCAATAATCTTCGAGTTGTTCTGCACGGCCTATACAGACCTCCATACCATACCTTTCTTCGCTTTTCACCGGCGTGTCATCAATACAGGCATTGAGGTTAAGCTTGTTCCTTATAGCCTAACCTGTAGACACTCAGGCAAGCAAATCCAGCTCTACAATACTCATCACTAGCTCTTCTTCCATTTAACCATTTCGCCTATCCAATCTCAGAAGACCGATTAGCTGAGCAGACGCCTATTGCTGGCTGTTGATGGAGAGAATGAGGTCGATCCTCAGTTTGTTTTCTTCCTTTTTAAAACAATCTGATATGCTTGAAGATATCATGGTGCACTAAAAGCCGTATCTTGGAGAATTACGAAATCAGAGGTTATCTTGGAATCCGGAGTCGGCCCAGTGTGTATCTTGTTGTTTGAATTGGCTCAGACTCAATGGTCACATCTTGTTTTGACCTCCAGGGCGCTCCCAGACGCGATCCTACCTAGCAAAGTGTTGTTGCTACGGCGCGTGTTGGAGTTTTATTGCGCACACCGTCTGCTGCCGCTTTCATATTCGATCTTCGCGATTTGAACCTTGACAATGGCTTCCGGTGTGCAGGTGGCGTAGGCTCTCCGCAAATATACTTTCACTGTAAGCCCCCAAGAGTTATCAGGTTGTTTAAGCTTGCTGAAGCTCGCGGTGGACATCGTCGTGAGGAGCGCCGTTCGTACTGCCAGTTGCGCCTTAACAAATCAATTAAATAACACACAATAAAACTGCAGTTTCAGCCCCGAAAATTACCGGATACTGCTATTTTCAAGAAACCGCATGTGAGATGATGTCCATATGACATAACATAATAAGCGGAAAGGTTTCTTTTTGTAACGCGGAAAGGCGGGGAAGGCATAAGGCGGTAGTGAGCCACAATCCATGTAGGAAGCAAACACTGTGAGGCTCACAACGAAGTCATTCTCCACACACTGTACTGACAAAAAGTCGTCAAAATATTTGTTCCAGAGGCACTTAGCGGCAAGGAGCATAGATGGCTTTTCGTTATCAGGCACCACACGGAACACAACGTACTTGTATGTTAAATGAAAAAAAGAGATAAATAATGATGATTTACTTAGGCAGTTGGTTTGTTCGAGACACCGACAGCCCACAGTGGATTGGTAATTAGATAGGTTTTGACGATTTACTCGAAATGCGCTAAAATATTCTTTAACAGCAGGCAGTTGCGTGAATTTCTTTATCAATAAAGGCGAATGTTCACATCCCAGCTATGTGTATAGATCAAGAAAGAAAATCGTGCCGATCGCCGCAATCGTAGTTTTATGATTCTTATCTTTCTAGATCTTGCGGGAGTCCACCATGGGTGATTAAATTTTCAGCGGAAAATAGCAAGATTTTCAGTAGGGCAGGGCCCAGACCACCGCCATAAGGGTCGGATGAAGGGTAGGAATACCTCATGGGGCCGCATGAGGATTGCGCCAAGCGCGCTCCTCCGTCTTTCGGTTCATGATTTTAAGGGAGAGAAAGGGTGGGGCATTTCAAGGAACAAAAAGATCGCAATTATTATGTGATGTAAAAATGTGCAAAGGTTAGTTGCTGCACGTACTCAAACCTAGAGCGGGGACACTGAATAATGCTATAATATTATCGCTACGCCCTACTGGACCAAGAACGGGAGCATATTTGTCGGAAAATGTGCCCCAACCTCGGGCGAGGTCATCCAAATACATTTTACAGTGGTACCACGAACAACAACTAGAATAATGGTTAACGCAGTACAGAAGTGTAATGCTTGTCGAAATTAACCTTCTTAAATGGGTAAATAAGCGATTATTCCCGTGGTTAATTTAATGGACAATTTTGGTTAATATACTGACTAAAGCGGCTTTTCATATGCGATGGCTCTCAAAGGGCCACTCTGCAGTTCAATGCCATCATCAAATCCCTGCCGGATCGACGGATGGCGTGTATTAAATTGGAAGATTGTGGGTAATTGAACCTATGTAAATATTTAAGTAGGTGGCTATAATACATAAGGACCTTTCGAAGACCGCACTTGGAATCCCTACCAGGGGAGAAGGGCAAGGAACCAATTAACCATCAGTGTCACGAGTTGCTTGTTGATTGTTTTATATTAGACGATGTTACCTCTGACATTTTAAGTAGTATTATTATAAGTATTTTACAAAATGCGTTTAAGAAATTGCCTAGCTCCGACGTCTCTGCTCACTATGCGAACTGCGCTGATCTCATCTGAGGTCGCATCTGTTGCACCAATGGGTCTAGGCTACGCTGCCCTGTCACACCCTTTCTCGTATAGACCGACTTCTGACGAATTGGCGTGCTCCGCTGCTCTTGACACAGCAAAGGCGTATCATGGCCACATCTCCGGTTCTTCGGGACGTTCTCGTGACTCCGAGGTCTCCTCCTCATATGGTCCTTCGGATGTAGATATTACTCGCCATGGACGCCATGGCTGCCGCCAACATTCACAGAAGCATCATGCTCCTATCATACACATACTTTCCCCACGAGCGACAGTTTTTCTCCTAAAAACTACAAATGACATTCCGTTTTGAATTATTAGCCGTGCCTCAGGAGTTTGTTCACTGTCTGCTCCTCTTCCTCAGTTACACTACTGTCTCGTGTTAACTGATTGTGAGCGAATTACATGAAACAAGCGAGTAGTCGCCTACAATTGTGTCAATGACTTCTTTTGAACGTTCAGCTGTGCCGATGCGTTTCTTAAATCTTTTGTACCAAGAGGTAGTTCAAAGGCGTTTGCCTACATTTCCTTTCATACACTTGACTTGACTTGACTTGACTTGACGATGGACACACACAAGAGTTAAAAAGCTCAGACGCATAAAACGATTATTTCGATGACAGACAGTTCATCTTTTCGAAATTCTAAATATCGATTCGGCTGAATATCGTTTTAAATTAGCTCCTATTCACTACAAGCCCTAAGATGGAGTTCATATTTTCTATTTGCTACCTCTTATCGTTAAGTGGTGCAATAACCACCTGTTTTATGACCGCAGACACGAGCATCATGTGATAACAAGTGCCAACTTGACTACATGTGGCGGTCCTGTGATCAGCCCTGCACCTTGTCTCCCCTGTCCGGCTGCAGGCCCACAATCGCCTGAAGCATCCCGCGTGACCCCTCAGCCCTTCACCCACAAACAATGCAAACGTGGTGGTCGCATGATGTCTCAAGGTCATTTTGATGTCTTGCCTTTTCTATGGCCAGCTGTGTTCCTCTCCTGATTGGCTGGAGGGTGCCCCATATACCTTAACCTGCGCGCACAGGCACAGGGGGGACAAACGTCAACTGGCATATTTACTGTCAGCAGCTTGTTTCCACAGAACCCTCATTTTAACAGTATACTGTCATACGTACTTGGTCTCTTTGACTTCTTGACACGTAGAAACATCTGTAGTCGACGATCACTCCTTTCGACACACAGAGACGCCGCAAAGAGGCTACCAAAATGCAAATTAAATAGTTGCACTATCTCATGAAATCCAACGATGTTTACAAGTTACTCCCTCTTACTCAAACAAAGCCCAAACTGTGGCCCCCAATGTCCTACAGCAATAAAATAATGGGCGTTGTTCACAATAGGGCATATGATGCTTTATGAAGGGATAAAACCATTTTAGAAACACCAGCTTTTTTAACAAAGGGGAAAATTCCGAAAACGTGATAATCCGTCGTACTACGTAAGTTTAAGTTTTACAAATACAGAAAGCCCGTTCATGCAAAAGCACCGAGCAAATAATATAACTAAAGTAAAATTACCTTGGAAAAATTAATCGTTTTGTCTAGTTTTCGAAAACATATGCTTCCATATTACGTGGAAATTAATATAAAGTTGTTACACTTCGAATATGTATCCTAACACGTTTTCCAGAGAAACGCTAGTTGTTTTGTTCGTTTATGCATCTCTTGGCTTATTTTGGACTAAGGCAAGCACGTTTTCACTTGATATGCCCCATGGGTAGATAACAGGAGTAATATATTGCTTAAGCTCACTTGCGGACATGCCAGTCAGTGATTAATTAATTTAAATAGAATGAACTGGAACAATTGTAAACGTACCATTTTTTTACCCTAAGAGTTTTTGCCTTTCGCCATATTTTTTGTAATTATTTCGGTACTGCTATCATGAAGAGCTGTAGATCTTCCATGAAATTCTAATAAAGACTTTACGGTTTTCACTGGCTTTAGTCAGTTGAAAATAAATAATGATTATATCCTATGCGCTTACCAAAACCTTCAAATTAATAGGTATCTTGAAAGCTTTTACATAAATAACCAGCGTTGAAACATGTTTTACTTATGCAGCTGTCTGCGTGTGTCATAATTACAGAACCACACAATCATGTTAACTCATTACTACAAACGTCGTAAATGAATATGCTCGAGATTGATGTAAAAAGTTGTACAAAAATTTAACGCTTGAAAGCAAGCTTAACTGATTTATTTTGGTATCAGATTTCTGCGTACTTTAATTTTTTGATGACTAAGTCAAGATCAGAATGGGTTATTTTGGCCAGTTTATTTGTTCCCCTAAAATAATTGAAACATTTTCCTTTGTAAAGGAAAGAACTATTTGACATAAATCGGAACAGTTTTCAGTATATTTGGTAACTTTTAGGCTCAGTTCTACAATATCAAATAAAAAGAAGAGTTCCAATAAAATCAACAGTGATTTTTGAGAAAACTATATCGTAATATCCCGTGACAACTCACTCAAATGTGTGTTATCATAAATGTCTTAAAATTTTTATTGACTCAACAATCACTTAAGTTACTATATACTTATAAAGTCCTCATTCACATTAATTGCCTGCAACCCTTTCAGTATGCAATATATCCTTTAATAAGGTTATTGCTAGAAACTGCTTTTAAAAAATATTATTCAATTTTATGACACAAAACTTGACAGATTCGCAAAATATATTTTAAAAAAAAATTTTTCGCTCTTCTTTTTCCAAATTAAGTGCATTATCTCGTAATAGCACTTACCTTTATTTCGAAGTTGCAAAATTTTTTTTTTCGTTTATTGAACAGATATAACTAAAGCGTTCCTCCTCTTCACGACTGTTCCTTTATAGTGCAACATGCACTAGCAAGAAGTTCTTTTCCGCAACGCCTAATAGCATAGGAAATATCTCGGTTATCAACATACGCTGAATTTCAACGATTTTTGCCTCGATTTTATCCCATTTTCCTGATCTGAACGGAGGTCAATTATCGTAAACATTATTTTGCGCCTCACTTTAACCTTATGAGCTGAATAATTAACTTTGAATGTGTGTTAATTCCCCAAACCTCTAACCTTTCACCAGATATGTAATCTACTGTTCAACCTCCGCACTATGCATAAACAGAAGGGCGCGCAGTCCACCATGTGTCGACAGAAAGTGGAGTCTGGAAAAAGAGCTCGTCTTGTTACCTTGCCTTACACGAGTTCGAATGCCCCTCAGCTCAGTTGGTTTTTCCTCGCGCAAGCATCCTCGAATATTCTGTCGCCCACTGCGAGAGGCCTGACGTCACACGGATTGGGTCATGTAGAAAATGCTCATGAGCTGCAGCCTTCCGCCGGCCGCTACCTCTCTTACGGTATAGTGGTCCTCGGCTGCAAAGTAGGAGTGTTAAAATTGATACTCCACATAGATGTATTAAAGATTTACTAGGAGACCCCGAGTCAAGCTCAAAACACAATTTCTTACGGTGGTCTGCTTTTCCATGCCACACATATATGATCTTAGCCATTCCATTCTAAAATCCGGTTGCATGGCTTGCATATGTGCTGGATGAAACGCCCTATCAGGTATAGAAAATACGCACTTCTAAATTGAAAATAGCACGTTTTAAATTTAAAAACATAAATCGGTCAAGCATACGTTTGCTTTCGATAAATTATCTTTAGGCTTGCACATTTATATGCATAAGAAGAATAAAACTGTGCTGGTTGGCAGAAAGAGGAAGTGTTCTTTTTGTAGTACCAAGGGAGGAGGGGGGTTGAGGTCAAATCGCCAGTGTGTAGGCGGACCAGTGGCCAATACACCTGATAAGGCGTACGTGGTTGATTAAGAGACTTCTCCGTCTGTGGCGGAGGACCCGATTCCGAGGCTGGTGATAAGCGACTTTCGCTTGGTAAACATTTACGCAAAATCTCTGGCGCTAAAATCTGCATCCTGTGACCCGGAATAAATTACTGAGAAAAACGCCCCCACCGGTAATTTGGCTTGGAGTAGCCTGCGCAAACAACACCTGCCACTAGTTGTTACCTCGCCAACAAGTTTAGCGACTCCTTAATGGAACGCCCACATTATCGATTAGAACCAATGCCTTGCATTACAAAGGCATATCTCGGTTTATTACTTAGATTAAAAATGCCAAGCTGTATAATAAGAAAGACAGAAGGGTTTTATCCATGAAACAATGACTTTAAGAATTTAAGCAGCGCAGATCTATGACCGGAGTGGTCCTTTAAGACTGTCAGGCGAGGCCTCGCAAATACCGTCAGATGATCGACGAAAAGAAGGCAACGTGCTTTGAACTCATGGGCGAGAATGGCACACAACAGCAGAGGATGGTCAAGCGAGCCCGCGGCCAAAAGGCGAAAGGAGAGGCAGCATTGGAAATTATGTTTAACAAACGACGTCAACCAAATTCATGCAAAGAGGACAAGATGGTGCACAACATGTCATCCATGAAGCTGACGGATGAAAAAATACAGGTGTTGGGACATGAAGACTCATTCAACACAGCTGATGTCAGACCTGCTAAAGTGGTTGCTGCAGTAGAATTAACTGTCGCCGAAACAGAAGCGACAGAACAACCACATCCGTCCCCAAGTGTCCGCCCTTCTCATGGCACATCGATGACGCGACGCTCTCTCCAAGGTCAAACGTAAGGCACTTAAAGAACCCAGAGCCGACCGTGATCTTGGTATCGTGCCGGCGGACAAGGAGCGGTCAACTGTCGTATTGGACAGGACAGACTACATTCACAAAGCTCTAAATTTGTTAGAACATCGTCAGTCCCATGTCCCATACATATCCAACCTTATGAAAACCCTGACACGCGAGATCAAAACAATGCTTCTGGACAGGGAGAATTCTGGTGCAATATCGCTTGTCGACTGACGCTTGGCGAGAGCGCAAAAAATGGCCCTGACCTAATATACGGTCGCCCGAAGGTGCACAACGACGGTGCACCTCACACCCAATCATAACTCTCAAAGAAACTCCAACCTACGGACCGGCAAGTTGGCTGTTCCGATGGCTCAAATTCTTGACCTCTGATTCAGGCAAAACAGTCAGAGGGTCAATACAATTATTGGAGAAACTTAAAAGGGGTAAGCCTCCAACCAAACGATATAATGGTTTCATTTGATTTCACGTCCATTTTCACTGATTTTCTAGAGAACCTGGCAATCGAGACTATCCAACTGTTCCTAAGGGAGAAATACGGTGAAACTGAGAACTTCCTCGGGCACGGCTGAATCTTCCACCTCCTAAAGTTCTGCCTCAAGTCGTACTTCATCTTCAACGGAACTATCTACGAGCAGGTGGAAGGCACGCCAAATGGGTTCGTTCATTTCTGGACTCATAGCAAACGCGATCCTCCAATGGTTGGAGTCGCGGGGTTGCCAACAACACAGACTAAAATTCTGGGCTATGTATGTAGACGACACCTACGTCGTAATTGATCGGGATCTCGTGCTTAATTTAAGGAACATCTAAGCGCCGTCTTCCCATAAATTCATTTGCGATGGAGGAAGAAGTGAACAACCAGCTGTCCTTCCTGGACGTCCTAGTTTGTCGCAAATACAGTGGCTCCCTAAAAAATAAGTGTTAAGGAAACCAACTAACATTATTCAAACCCTTAACTGCAACAGCAACCACCCTATCAGTCGCAAACACAGTTGCATAATAGTGCTTTACCGACGCGTTGAGACTCACTGCAGCGAAGTGGAAGTCAACGTGTTTGAATATTAGGAAATTCGGCGGGCACTGAGAGGGAATGGTGACCTGCGAAATTTATGTAACCAATGTACACACAAACAAAAGAAGAAACCACATAAAACTGGCGAAATGTTTGGTGGCCTGTCTCATACGCGAGGAATGTATCGGCAGTGGTCACCCGCCTCCACACCCCACTTGGTGTTGGAGTTGCGCACAGGCTAGAAGCAACCATCAGGTGCTGGGTCATTAGACCGATAAACTACTACAGGAAACAGCCGAAGTCGTTTGCTGGATCTGGTGCAAATGTTGACAAGGCAACTTCATCGGAGAAACCGGGAGATTTCTCCGGACGCGAATGACCGAGCATGCAGTGACGGTGACAAAGAAAGAGGCCAACTTCAAGGTTGCAGCTCATTTGACGGGACTCGACCATATTTTAAAGTTTGAGGAGGTCGAAATTCTTGCAAGAGGTTGCAACCGCGTGATCCGTGAGTCATTGTTCTCAGGCGCCTATTCCATCAACAAGCGGAAGGATTTGGTATTCACATACTCTGTACTGAGAAGTTATCTAAGCAAGATGATCAGTCAAGTGGGAAGAGCCGGCCCGAGCAAAAACAACTCAGACGACAACAGGCATAATTTTCGCACAATTATCAGGTCCGCATCTGACCCTGAAAAGGCAATTGTGGCAAGAAGCGAGTCGAACGCAAAGTGTCAAGCCAGTACCGCACCATGAACTATAGATATCGTGCAAACTGTGCATGCGTCAACCCTATCTGTGCATGACTATGACTATGCTGCCATCACCTATCATTAAGGATTCCCGACGCTATTCCAAACCATCAGGTAAAAAATAAAACTCTTGCTCCACTGATCGCATCCTCTTCTTCTGAACTGCTTCCTCAGACTCACATATTCTCAATTTAGCTGACTGTTCAACGCGGGGACCCATTTTCACGAGTGGCGGTCCACACCTACAAGACGGGTCACGAGTTCAACCTCGAAACCGCGAGAATAATTGCCCACGCTGGCAGCAAGACGGACCTAGAAATGACTGAAGCCTGGGCATCGTAGGACAACTCAGTTAACCGATGTATCTAGCTGGCACCCCCATATGTTGCTCTGCGCAGGTATCTCCAGATTGACAGCACTGGTGGTTAATTGGTCCTCTCCATCTCATACTTCCCCTCCTCTTACCTACCCAATCACGTATAATTGACCCTTTTCTCTATAAGTTTTGTTTTTTTTCGGTGACGATTTTATACTTGTTGCGTTTATCGATCGGCTACGGGTTGGGAGAACCAGGGCTCAAACAGTTCACTAAACACGTGATTGTCAGCCCCTGAGCGACTTCTGGCTTCAAAAAACTCAAAGTTTTGTCTTGGTCCCGTCGCATAAGCCATGAATTCGGACTAAGTATTCATCATCCTAACTAACACCGCATGCATGACCATCTTCATGGGACCTACTTTTCACATTATTTCGATGATGTCAACCATCAATTGATGCAAATAAGTACACTAGGTAATCTTATCTTCTCTCTATTCAAACTATGCATTCGCATGAATAATCACCGTTTAAATTTGAGAAATATGACGATTCATTATCAGGTCAGTAAACGTGGACAGGATTAATAAGGGTTCTTAGATTGCAGCTCATTGTTTTCACGCAGCCCGCATGGTGAGGTCAGTGCATAGGAGTCCTTGTGCTGGGGAGGGAGGGAAAGGAACGAGCAGCACACCAGGATAGGATGTTACGTTCGTCATGAGTCAACTGCGTGAAGTGATAGTTACTGTCAGTTGCTCGGAGTGAACGACTGTCACTAGGTTAGTGGAGGGGAGGTGGGCGATGTGTGATCGCCACGGGAGTGAACGTGCTTGTGTTCGGTCCTTGTAACAACACAACCGCATAAACACTGCCTCGGCAGTTACCATACTTCTATGGCGTAAGCTCCCGGAGGAGTTGGATGGAGTCCGGTAGACTATTTAAAAGGCTTCATTGGCATCGACGCAATGATTGGTCTCGGCTAGGTGTGCGATATTAGAACTCGTGTTTAGTGTAGTTTTAACTTTCATTCACCGGGCTGGCCTGGCTCACCTGCGCTGTTTTCCAGGCGCCTCGTTTTGAGGCCAACCTATCTTTCTCCACAAAAACAAGTGAAAGAATAGATGCGCATTCATGTGGCCTGCAGCCGGAGTTGGTCCTTATCTCCCAACTGTAGAAGGGAAGCGATTGCGAAGAAAACACGTAAATGCACCGCAAGAAAATAAATTGTGATCGCAGTTTTCAGACGACGCCTAATCAGGTCGCTGTCAGCATCACCTAAAAAAGGCAATCTTATTAGCGTGTCTTTCTTTTCTGCTTTTAAGGTGACAAGCCTTTGTCGCGTTCGCCTATATACCTGAGACTAAACCTTTCCGGGTATCCATTTTCAAGACTAGTGTTCTACGGCTGCTAGAGTACTGCTCCCATGGATTCAGGTGAGCAGATCCATCTTACGAGAAATGTGCCCAGTGATGAACCCAGTGGGGCACCGTTTATTTTTCTGTAAAGCCAACCATTGCAAAGGAATTGCGCATCTTTAATAGTTTTCATGGGCATGTATACCTGGTAGTCCATATCCCTGACAACGTCACAAATGTAGTCTATTGTTTCTTTTACGACTACTTTGGTCAAAAGTGATGATACTTCAAATAAGAGCATCAGCCACCAATCTTCATATTTTTTAAAGTGCCGACAAAATAAAATGTATCTTTGAAGCTTTGCGAAAACAGGTGACTTTCAAGCGAGTCCAGAATGTTACCAACCATTTCGCAATGGTGTGGTAAGGGGGATTTCTCATATCCAACGTGACGCGCGTGGGCAGTCCCCGTTTGTATATTTTTGGAAGGCCATGCATTCTGGGTATCGATGTGCCTACAGATCTCAGTAGTTGACCCTCAAAGCCTCTGTCCGCTCTCTTTCATCTTCCGCTTTTGAGAACTGTGTATAGTCTGTTCAAATATTTTTTCGCGACCTCATTATTCTTATCCATCAGTACTATTCAGCACCTATGGTCATATCCTTTTAGCGATAAGTATTGATTTCTGCGCAGTTTCTGTAGGTTATCTAGATGGGCCTTTGTTAAGGGAGGTTTGATTATTTGAGCCTTTCTTAACTAACGCCGGGAAGAGTTGAACAGAGTCGGCTTGACATCATTGAATTCTCTAAGCTCGGTAAGTTTTAGATGAGTAATCTGGCTAAAAAGGCTCCCAAATTCAATTTAGAACTCTAGTTGCATCAGTCTCTTCCGTGCAATGCAGAACTTAGGGCCTAGAGAAAGAAGCCCTGAGAGGCTTTTGTCGGGATGTATTGAAGGAAAGCGTATCGGCGTACATATATCCATCGATAACTATATGAATGTCAGGTGGATGAAGATAATATCTACTATGTATGACAGCCTTATCGAAGGCACCTCCCTGTAGAGCGAATTTTCTCATAATTTGTCACATATGTAGACATACATACCCTTTCGGACGCAGTCACAGAAATATCACCTACCGTCTTCGTGTCCATATGTTTTAACCCAGATTGATCCATAAGGTACATGCAACAAAGACGCATATGAAAACGCGTTTCTGCCAAACCTCATCTATACACACACCTCACCCCTATGGCGTTGACTGAAAACGTCTATTTTTATTAGCAAGAAAAGTAAAAGCACTCAAAGTATCGGGCCCATTCCATGAATGGCCGCACAGACGTTGTTGCGCAGTGCCTTGGCGAGGGTGCCGTGCGATGTGGGAGCTGGTTGCTTTTGAACGACGTCATAAACAAAGTCTGGTTTATTTTCAACGAACATAATTTGCATACGTGCAGTTAAGTGCCAATTCTCAATCCAATCGAGCCCAAGTAGTTTGAGGCTCAGAGGCTTGGTGACGTAGCATTTACCTTTAAAATGAATGGCGTCAAAATAAAAATCACATTCAAGCTAATGCATGAGTCGGATAAATCTTCCGGACCCAGTCATAGCCTTTTTGCCGTTTGTGATCATCAGGAGCCATCCACTCGTCTGCTAAATGTGCTTGGAGATAAGAGTGATGCCGGGGCTGTGTCAGGCTGAATGGATACAGGCTTGCGGTTGATGTTCACCGTCAAATTCTTCCTCTGTAACCCAAATTTAGTCTGGAAGGGGACTCGAATTGAGCGACACTGTAGACCGGAATAAGTTGAAGAACTGGTGAGACGCCTCGTCTTCTTATTGTCTACCCTTGATACGCGGGTTGGCCTGCCTGACAATGGTCTTCCTTATGCACTCGTGTATGGCATTTCTGCCAAACTTACTTTCTCAATGGACAGAAGCAAACGAAATACCAGTCACCATACCCCCGCACGCTGATATTGGCTTTCTGATTATGGGGTCCTGGGGCTTCTGTGTAGAAATAGACTTCGTGCGTTTGACAGCCTGAACGCTGTTGGAAGCAAAGGAGGTACTGGGTTGTTCCACGATGGCAAAATCATGCTTAAGATGCTATAGCCGCTGGTGGTCGGCTGTCAATATCCAAGGGTTGCATCGGGGTCCTGCTTAATTTTGCTCAGCAGACTAGTTTTGTAACCAATCTATTACCGGCAAACTCTAGGACTCCAGGATACGCCTATTGCTAGCTTATGAGCTGTCGTCAGCTGCATTTTCCCCACTCCCGTATAGCCACAGAACCTGGGGGCTACACGCAAGTTTAAAACCCAAGAGGAGTGAGCTAGATACGAACGTCCTTCTCACTAAGCCATCGGGTCGACGTCTTGCCGGTAGTCGATCGGGATATAGATTAGTAAATAGGTGTAATCCGAACTTTTACCAGGATACAATCAGCGTTGCTCTTTCGTCAGGCGTCGGACTTGACACTTCAGCTTCCCTTTTCAGTGAATGTGAGTATTATGAAAACAGCAGTAACAGCATATAGTGTTAACAACTTTTCTTTCGCGCCTGAACCAAGACCTTACGCTTCTCGACGCCCGAAAGTCCTCATATTTTTAAAGCCTATTCCAAAATACATTCGCATGAAGTTTCCAGACACTTTGACGAAACTGCCAAGTCCCTCGTTTGGAGAAACAGCCAGGGTTGGTGTATCCCGGAACAGGTCAGAGTACACCTATGTAGTAGACTAGTTGTAATTTCAGCCTCGCGAGGTGAGTGCAAAAACATACACAAATATGAGGCATTTTAACTGGTCTTCTGTCATCGATCCCAGTCTGAATTATTCACACTTGCTGTTGACGATAATGGGGAACGTCACAAAATCATCCGTTTCGTCTATCGCCGGTTTTAGACATTGCTATCGAATGCTGAACTAGGGGGAATTCTCTCTGAAGATATCTGATATCCTCCAGGAGGAGGGTTTATTGTGTACAAAACACGGAGTTGCTTTCAAGGGTGGCAGCTGGAGCCAGCGCGTTGTGTATCCCACCGCGGGGCAAGCCCCGATAATCGGTGGCAGAGTTACGATATCCTCACTGTCCGCGTTGCAACTCACTTTGTAAGAGATAACAGTGGGTTCCAGTCATGCGAACAGTTGGTCCTTAAGCAACTGCGACTGCTTGAGCACGGGGCTTGACGCGCGTGCGGCAAAATCGAGCATGTCTTCATTGCGCTTTTAGAATTTCCGGGGTTTGACAACGAAAATTTCGTCAAATTGTTTGTGAACTTCATGCGAATGTATTTTGGAATATGCTTTAAGGCCGTCAAGACTATCGAACGTCAAAAACGGTAATGTCTCGGTTCAGGCGCGAACGAAAAGTAGTTAAAACTATCCGTGATGCCTGCTCTATTATTGAAATCCATAGTCAGTGAACAGGAAATCTCACATTGACTTTCAGAATTCTGCAGGACCACTATCACTTCTTGGTTCTCATATATTTTAGGTAAGACAAATGCTCCACCTAAGACCGTTTTTCAGTGGTCAACACGATGATGTACGTGCGGAACACTCTGTAAACTGTTCTTTTCTTGTGTCTTTATTCATCTGGGTCATTTTCGACTGAGATTAAACTGTGTTCTTGCCTGCCATGCACACTCGTTTGCAATAACTGAGTGTCTGCACTTTTGCTATTGACCCAGCAATTGCTAAACTGGAATAGTCACGTCCGCTTGGCACGGTTATCCACTTCAACTGCAGTGGTTCACCTACGAGTGTGTGTTGCAACTATGACAGTCTGGTCCACTCTGCCAATCCCTGTTGCTCTATATGATTTCACGAGGCATACATAATGGAGGTATTCACGGGGGTAGAGTCGGGTGGCCATTTGGTCCGCAGTCAGCAGTAGTGGGGTAAAAACAAACGATTTTGAGGCACAGTCCGTTTGCCAAGCAACAAGGGTGGGGACGGCAGATTTGCCCGTTAGATGTGGTCTGAGGCATCGCCATATAGACTATTGTAAAACTAGGCACAAGACAAATAAGGACAACAAACGAGATCTATAAACATGCATTTTAAGTTTCTAAAGGCAGATAGACGTAACAACTGACCTAAGCCTGGGCCATAGAATAAGTCTCCCCACTATATTGACATACACTTAGTGTTAGTGCAATTCGAGGACTCAATCTAAGGTGGTAGTTCGTTCACGAGGAGGTGAGTCATGCGATGATAATGTATCTAACTCAATTTTCTACTGATAATTTATTTTATTCACACGATGCTGTTGAAAGGAAGCATCAGCAAACGGCCGCATTCCATCTCTTCTGGCATCGACATACCGGCAAACACGTAGGGCGATATGGTCATATTCTTTGTTCTTTTTGCTAACTTTTCATCCATTTGGGCTTTATAGATTGCGGAAGTTCACATATGTACGAAAGCATTATCATTTTTTTAAGAAATATGAGATAATAAACTAGGTGGTTTATAGGGAATACGCTCGAATCATTTTCAGACACCATCGCTCGACGAGAAATCTTTGCCGAGGTTTTTTGGATCCCGTCTTGGAACCCGCATCATAGGGCAGAGCAGAAATTGATTGACCCATTTCTACAGAATAATTCTTTCAATGACAGCAGTTCCAACATTGAGTGTTTCACGCTCACGACTAGGTTACGAAACATCCTGCTCGCTTATGTTGCCTGCTGTGTATAGGCGACTTTATTGACAGTCATTCTGACATTTATCAAGCCCTGCAGATAACAGTTGCATAGTTCACAACAGCATTCAAACCATTCAGTTACTTGACTTTCCCTGACTGGTTTTCGCAGACGAGATATAATTACTGTCAGTACGTAAATCGGTCGGGACACATAAAAAGGTCCATCATCCACGTCGGTATCATCGGCGTGGATCACACTGAAACACGCATACGAAAAAGCTTCGTGGTGAGAGATACGCACTTCACGAACTCAACAACAGAATGAGACGAATAGCCGCGCATTTAAATATGCTGGAGGTCACGCAGCCGACATCAAATACTGTCTCGTCGACGCACCCGTGAAACGGAGTTCAACTCAAGTTGACATCAACAAATGACTAGTCTGCCGGTTGACGTGGGGAAGACCAGCACGAATATTGACTAGACTAAAACTGCGTTGACCCTAAAAGGATTAGGGTCACGCAAGCCCGCC
The DNA here is from genome assembly GCA_036362985.1 of Ligula intestinalis. NCBI lineage: Eukaryota > Metazoa > Platyhelminthes > Cestoda > Diphyllobothriidea > Diphyllobothriidae > Ligula > Ligula intestinalis. Next base: position 28,302,310 of record JAYGXS010000006.1, on the reverse strand, counting down.
AGCAGCCGAAATCTGGGGAGAGCAAGCGCAGTCGGCAACGTAGGGGCAGACCAAAGTTCGCGCGTACAACACGGGTATAACGCGAGACGTATGGCGAGAGTGGCTAACTCAAGACCATCAGACGCAGCAACTGCAATACTCTGACGATGGAAGCGAGAAGGGTCCTCGCACGTCGAATAAAATGAAATGTAGTCCACAGACCCACCTCCGCTTTTTCTTGTACTTTTTTTGGGAGACGAAGAACACGAATACCAATCTAGACCCCGAATATTTACGGAAATAATTATATGTGGTCGCGGCCTTTTAGTGATATTGAGTCGCAAATCATTACGCCGCCAGAATTTCATACCTTCAGCTCGGACAGAAACTCCTTATCGAGCAGTAGAGGTGGTTGAATGGCAGTCTTTGTAAACTAGCAATTGTGCACAACTTGTAAGTGCCTATTTTCCTATTCGGATGGCTTAATAGAGGCCATTCCTGTAGTCTGCAAGCCTCCATTTTTACAAAATTTTAAAGGTATCATCTATGACAGCATCTATATTCCCCCCTATACAGGCCAAATCCTTCCCTTAATCTTGCCCTTCTATCCTGTTAATATGCTATTGTTTTATGTGGTGACTACAACTGTGTGAATCTGTGCCCCCGCATATTGTTAGACTTTGACGATCTAGTTTCTTTCAACATTCATGCTGACGCCCCTCTTTATCACATTTCGACCAAGTATCCTTAACTTTTTTGCGGTCAAAATAGAGCCCTGTTGTCAGGCTGAGATCACAGTTTTTTATTGGGCCTGCCGAACATCTATTGTGTTGCTAAGAAATGGATGATAGAAAAATCCGAGAGGAAACTGAAGGTTCGCGAAACGTCCCCAAATTACATATTTTTCCTCAAAACCTACATATCTAAAAATCTTCCTGCACTTATTGAACACTCGAAAGTCGAATCGTCCTCCAATTATCTTACAACTTTTTCAATGAAAGTTTTACGATATGTTGAGCTCTTGGCACGGTCATGCTTAGACATGTCAGGATCTCTTCTCTCCATCAAGAAACTTGGAGACGCCAAAAGGAATTGTTCTACAAACATGGTCTACGAGATATACTAAAGGATGCGAAGGTCCTAATAACGCGTGAGATTTCCAGGCTGAATCACCTTTTTGTTATTCAGCCTTTTACTTTTTCTTCATCCTCCTCTCCTCTCTCCTTGGATGAAATTTGGAAAAGTCTTTAGCGTTTTACTGGTCAACGCAACACATTAGCACATGTAGATGCTGACTTATAATAAGATCGTTTTAATAAAAAATTCATCCACACTCCCAATGCCTGCCATCTTCCAACATATGCTTTTTACTTTTTACCAAGGGTCTTTGTTCCTGTGTCTGTGAAAACAGTGATGAACCGTCATAAAAAGGTTGGAGGTTCAACAGCTGCACGACCAGATGTGATCTCACCATTTCTTCTAAAATCCTGCTCTTTTCAGTTAGCCCCTGCATTGCCAAACCTCATCAACTTGTCCTTCAAGGAGTCTAAGACTACTGATGAGTGGCGATCAGTGAGAATCACTCCAATCCCGAAAGAACCCTCCTCTTCTGTTCCAGCATTTTTCGTCCAATTGCCTGCACTTTTGCACTATTGATACTTGCCTAACGAGTCGCCTTAGACATCATCATGCCGTTTTCCTCTAATTTTCCCGATCCCTTACAAGTTGCGTATAAAGCTAGGCGAAGTACACTAGATGCTGTTGCTCTGGTAGTCCATTCTGCTCTCAGAGATTTAGATCAGGGTAGCCGTGCATACAGTTGTGCTTTTCTTTACTACTACTCAGCCTTTAATACGATCACGCGCCATCGTCTTCTTACTAAGACCTCTGCCAGCGGCTCTCCCGGCTGGGCTGTCTCTTGGCTTGAGGACTATTTCACTTCCCGCACTCAATTCGTTCAGTGTGGAAAGCAAACATCCATGGTCTTTCCAACAACTGTGAACTTCTTTAAGGGGCTATATTATACCCCCATCTCTTTCATCTCCACACTGATGACCAACGGTCGCCAAACGAATGCTTGTTTGTTAAATATGTTGATTATATGGTTGTTGGCCATACCCTGAAATGTCATTCACATCTCCAAATACTGAAGTATGGCCTAGACCATGCCTCAACATGGTCGTCAGCAAATAACCTTCTTCTTATCGTGTGCAATGTATTTTTTGACTGTGATGTTCTCCCAGTCCCGAAATTTTTGAAATGCTGCCCACCGAAGTATCCTTGTTCCGATACCTTGGTGTTACACTAGCATCCAACCTTCTATTTTCTCTTCATATAGAAGGCCTTTTTATCAAAATCAGTAAACTTTGATATTATATCCACCACTTGCGTTCATATCACACACCGCAAGCCCTAATGTGGCGTTATGTAGATGCCTGTATTCTCCCCCCATTTCTCACTGCTCTCCAGTTAATTTTCCAGACTTACTTAAAAAAAACCTAGTCATTTTGAAACGTAGCCTCAGAATTTTCACATTCGGCATGCTTTTGAAGACTTTCCTCTTTGTCAGCTAAATAAAAAATGCTTTTGAGTGACAGTTCTATTTTTGACCGTATACTGCTATTGATCTTCAACATTTGCAGCTCTGTGGTCATTCTCAGGGGACAAAAGTTATGGTCGTGGTTGCGAATACTATCGCGAAGGTGTTGCATATCAGCAGATAAGATTTGAATGATGTTGGAGATTTCGTATGTGTTAACTCCGCAAACTTGCTTTAACCTACGATGTTGTGCTGCCGTCTAATATTTTCACAACGGCCGTTTACAGAATTGCCGGCGTCTACTCTGCCTTAGTACAGTCGTCACGTTCATTCCACAGGTGAACGTTTTTTCACCACCATCAGTTTTAGGAAGCCGGTTTTATGCACACAAAAAACGTCCTAAAACTTCTGCACCTCGCATGACCAACGTTTATTTGACTGCGTGCGCTTTCTTTCACTCTCTCTTACCCCTCACTCTGGCTGTATCAACGCCACCAAAGCCTTGCTGTCGCGTACCATGCTTTCGCTGTGAGGTGTCCTTGTGAGATCTTCCAAATGTGCTTATGCCTTATAATTATCTACTTACAAATATTCAGTAGCCTTATTTTGATTGTATTCTATTTTTACCTTACCAAAACCTACCGACCAGCCCCCTATTCCCATGACCAACTTAGATTAAATGCCGAACATAACTGACTTCCTCGTTAACCTTTTATCCCGTCCCGTCATAAATGCAATGGCCGGATAATAATTTAAATAAAGCTGAGACATGCTTGTCGACTGTTCTTCTGAATTATTTGGTGGACATTTTTGATACCTAGAATGAGAATAAATTCCATTTTATAACTTTAATACTAGGCCGCCTTAAATTGCCTTCAGAGTCATAAAGTGATACTGCATTTTTCATTAAGGATTAACATAATTCACTGTCTTAGGCATAGCTTCAAACATGGCCATAATTTTAAAGATACCTTGTGTAATGCGTGAGGGACCGCATGCATTTAACGTTTCCTTTCCTTTCTTTGACTGGAAACACGCTTATAATTTTAAAAAATTTAAAAACACATGCTCGACTTAGTACACTCGACAGCATTTTCCGAAGCCCGGTGTTTTCTAAAGAGCCTTCGGACCGTGCTCAGTAGACATGCCCCTTTGAATGTTATCAGAAAATGACGAACACTGCTGCACATGAGGAATGTGATCTTATCAAACAATATGCTCCACCTATGACAGCTAAAAAACATTAAATACCAAAGCAGGTGTGCCTTGCATATGATCAGTGTACACATATATACTACAAATGCAGCTAGTTACTAGTGATTTTGGTTAATGACGGTCCTCCAGGAAAATTAAAAACTAAATTATTACTACCTATGACGCTGTGTACAACTCGCGTGCAGTCCAGACTAAAGTGATGTGTACACCTTGCCGATAGGAGAACTAACTGTGTAAGTCGCTCCAAAACTGAATGCTCGAAATTTCAGCCTGTTATTTTGTTCGAGATTTATGAACCCTTAAACTAGTGTATATCGTATAATCTTATCAACACCAGCGGTTGGCGTTCACTGCAATACATTTTCGACAGGAACAACTCGGTGCGAGGACACACCTGTCCATCCATTATGTGTTTTGACCCCGCATTGTTTTATGACATAACGAAAAGGTTTTAATAAAGACAGAGGTATCAAAAGAAAAGGGATTAATAACACACAAAAAGCACCAATTAGTATAAAAAGGTAACTAACACCTCCTGAGGCAGTCTTAGACTATATTTGAGTTAAATGGTACAATTAGCTGTTCGATGCATGGTGTTTTTGGGAGATAATGACAAAGACGTCAATTTAGGAATCAATGCATCAGATAGCGGATGTCACAAAGTTAGATGGACACATCGAGCGCAAATTAACGTTCACTTTTGAAAAATAAAGAAAAGAAAAACAAAAAGCGTTTTGAACATGTAGTATCACATCGTATCAATCACGGAAAATAACGGTCGCGCAGATAGCTGCTCGCATATTAGAGTCAAATTCAACTTTATACGAATTTGAAATGAGTCCAAAATGCATGCATACCAATTCCGTCCAAAACTCGTTTTTTTACGTAAGCATATATATATGAAAATTAAATGCTACAACGATACTTATGTAAAATGAACAGAGTATTAAAATGAAGTTCTTTCTAGTTCACACGATACTTACAAGTTTTGTATTTATTTATAAACAAACGTCAGATTTTATGATTTGGTGATAGATAAACCTCCTTGTATTACCTACCAAACTTCGCGGCCAAGTGCACAGTTTTTGAATGTATTAGCGGGTCGGTACTGGAGAGCAAAATTTGTATAGACACAAAATTTGGCTTTAAAAAATTCGCCAAAAGTACGTCATGCTACATTTAAACTTCAGCCAGTGATATCCTATCAGTTGATTATCCGTTCAGACATCTGAGCGTTATACTTCAGGATTCAAACAGTCATTCATGGTTGTAATGCTTCGATTGCGTTTAAAAATACAAACGTCAAAACAATCTACAGGAAATGCTCCAAAAACACTGTCAAATATTAAAGCAATTTCATTCTTTAGTATTCCATATTAACTGGAATTAGTTTAGGCGATGACAAAGTGCACGCAACAAAATGCAGAACATGCGTTCTTTTCGCTCCTTATTAAGACTATAACAACGCATAATAATATCCGTTGAACGGCACGCAATTTTGATCAAACGGGAAGCCTGCATGTTTCGAAGTCTACCACGGTAAGCACATGACTTGTAATAATTTATCTTAGTACGGGCGCGATTGCATTACAAACAAAAACAAGGGGCAGTGCTGGTCGTTTTTTTGGGCGTGCATTCACACTACTTACATATAAAACATTATGTAGCTGGTCCTATGACTACATTTGACAGAACCTCATAATGTTATGCTTTTCAAAAATCAAATGCATGCGTTATATTTGTCCTATCTTAGTGGTGCGTAGATTAAAGTTTTTGTTAAATTTATTTAATGTTCCACCCACGAAGGTGTTTCAAGCTTTGTTACACCTGCTATTACTGAAACTGCAGTTTTTGCATAGACAAGCCAAGGGCATTTCAACACGAAAGTTGCACGTTGGGTTGGCTGTCGCAACCGCCATCCCTTGAAATACTCTGAGCTGAAAGCAATTTATATATTACATGCTTAAAAGGGAAACCATGCCAGATAAATATAAATGATAATAAACTCTCATGTGTCAGACTTGGCAACAACTTACTAACACGCCTTTTCACACTTTGGATCATTTATTTTACACAAAAGGCGGCTATTGTTTCCATGCATACTAATTTTTGAGTGAGAAATAATAACAGCTTACTATTTTCAATGTTTGAATAATAATGCGCACATTAATAATGATAAAACTGTGTTTCTGATGTACATTTTTTGCTTAATTTTGCCAATGGTTTGTTAGCTGAATATTTGCAGGACTTTTTGTGAGTAAATGGGAATGCTCTTTTGTTTGTTTGCGTTGTCAACAGTGACGTGCACAAATCAGTCCCTAGCAAGCACACACACTCTCGCATGTAGGTCACACTATCCTGTCATTATCTGTCATCACTCAGGTTAGTGATATGTAACCCGATAAGTTTGAATGCTTTTGTTATCATTAGGTGTTTTACTTAACAATTGCGTCATTGAATTTCAGTCTCAAAACTAGAGGGTTTGATAATTTAATGGCTTAATTAGTACATATAATAGGAGGATGACGCTTCATTTGTTCTGCAATGCAACGCAAACGAAATTTCAACCTATACGCATGTTTAAAGTTTGACCTGCTTGCTTGCAGTGCTTAGTAAAAAGATGTTGACTTCACTTGACTTTGTATGCAGACACCAGTGAAAGATAATATTTCTGAAATATGGCTTCCTCAGAAAGTTCGCAGCATCTGAAATCCATTTTATTTCACTTTCGGAATATATCCTAACAAAATTCAATGTAGTTTTATGTGTGAGAAAGATACTTTCATGGTCATTATTTGAATCCCTCTTTCTCTTAACAATGTCCAGTGACGGGTTTGATAGTTCAAATGCACCTTGGGTGTTTACCTTCCGTCAGCAGATCGAAATGCAGGCAAAGAGTTTTCACTAAGTAAGAAATGTGACCGATCTTGTTTTTTAGTGAAAATGCTGTCATTCAAATTTCTTCGCCACTGCAAGCACATTTTTATTAAAAAGGCCTGTACGGTTGATTTTGAAATAAGGTATAAGTTATTTGGAGGTGACAAAACTTATTATGCCCATTCTACTCCATAGGACATGCACCAATTATTTTTCAAAAAACCATTACTTTCCAGATATATAAAGAAAACAGGAATGAGCACAATGCCATTGTGACCCGAAATGCGATACATTTAAACAATACACTGAAGTTTGATATCGACTAACAAAAACACCCAGGACAATCTAAATATGTCGCTTAATATCTGAAGCCATTTCTAAATACAGTTGAGTCCGGTTAATGTGGACACCTCCGTTCCAGGCCACCTGTCCATATTAACCGGTCGTCCACATTAAGCGAACTGACCGCAAACCAGTCGTTTCTACGTATAAAAACAGAATTTTGCATCTGAATGAAGTTTTATTGAAAGAACATGCTCCGTTTTGATTGCTGCATAAGTTATCAGCACAGCATATGCTAATGCCCATTTAAATTGACCCCTTGCACTTTGGAGTATTGTGACTAGAAATTCAAGTTAAACACACATCACTAAGAAACTGCAGTACGGCAAATGCTGCAAGCATTATTACGCAATTTGAAAAAGGCAGGTTATCCCTCACAAACAAATAAAGTAGGTTGCAATTTCGTGTATCGTGAAAACCAATTTTAATTAATCTAAGTCACGCTATGATGTTGACTCTGTAATAAACTTATTTTGGTTCTGAAAAATGGCTACATACGTAGTTCCCATTTATATCATTGATTTTGACTGCCTTTATAAATGCAAATATAGTAAATGGAAGGCATTCACGAAAAAAAAACCATTCATGTATTTATTTAACAGGAAAAACCGCCTTTCTTAAATTTTATTTTTAGAGGAATGGTTCCCTTCGGTTTCAGAAAAATTCTTTATTTGAATTTTTTTACAACTATGGCGTGTTCATTCATAAAACATTATATCCGTCAATTTATTTGCACTGCCCCATATCTATGCAGCATGATCAATGTCGATTGCGAAATGACATGTGAGCTATGTAACCGCTTCCTCAAACCGTAGGTAAGAAGATACTTTTCCCTAAACAGGATGAACGTGGCATTCAATTAGTAAAACCTGAATTCAATTCTAGCAGTCAGTAGGTTTTAAAACTTTTAAAAAACCAAAGAATACCTCTCCTTTAAGAAATATGCTTAAAACAGGCGTCATTTGCTATAAAAAATGTACAAGAGAAGTTTCTCGTGCATGCTTTCCATCAAATATATATTCGAATTTATAAAGACAGTCAGAAGAAATGATGAAATACATTCAATTTATTTAGTCTTTTTTTCAGAGTCAACATATTCGCAACTGTCAAAAAGAAGTCTATCGCAGAGTCAGTATCCTAGCGTGACTAAAAATAATTAAAATTGGGCTTCATGCTTAACAGTATTGCAACCATATTATATTATGTTCTGCACATGATAACTGGTCTTTTTAAATTGTGGAATTTCGCTAACAGCACTCGCCCACTATGTTTTCTAGGAGAACTGGTCATTCTTTGAATTTTCCCAATTCAGGGGACTATCCACAGACAATGGCAGACCGCATGCAACTGCGGTTCTAAAAGCTAAATTTTAATATATATCCGTTTTGAATAAAACTGCAAGTTCATTAAGACTCAAGAGGGCCATCGCTTGAGAGAACCTATTTTCGGCAACTTGCTTGAACAAGAAAAACGTGGAAAATGAGCATTTTAAATGGTTTTGGATGCATCTTCATGATAATAACGCACGCTTTTTGCAGTGGGTGAACCATGTTCAATCAGTTGTGGGCGGTAGGCCAATATTCCTGGTATATTTTGTTTTTGTTTCTAAAAATGTATACTTTTCCATGATCAAGTGCTTCTAATTTAAAGTCTACTGAAAACAGGTCTCTACAACTGCACGCAATAGGTCATTGATTGGGACATTTTATCAACACACAGTTGTTCCTTGATTCTGCCTCAGTAGTTGGACGTTGTAATGCAATAGATCAGCAGCAAGAGGCATTGCTGCACATGCCACATTGTTGACGTGAAGTGAATTACGAATTATGCTGACTTATATCCGTCTCAATAGTCTTGTTCAATATTATGCATTTTCAATTGGCAGAATTTGCAAAATTCGCCATTTTTGACCAGCTTATGCATGACCAGTCGTGAAGTGTTTGTCCATAAAACCAAAATTTTCATTGCAAAAATTCAGGCAGTTTTCGACCATTTGCCCAACGAAGTTCACATGGAGGATAAAGCAAGCATTTCCTCCGAGGTGAAGGCGAATCTACCGAAAAGCGAAGAGAAAGAAAAGCAATCTAATTGGCTGTCTCTAGGTGGGTTAGTCAAATTTCTTATCCATTTGCATTCTGTCTAAGAGATTTATCAACTTTTTTTTCATATGATGACAAGTCACTGAGTGCAGCTTAATAAATAATGAAGTAAGGCTGCCTGGTCTGATGACAGTTGGCCATTTTGTGTCCTGCCATCGGCCAGTTTGCACACAAGCAGTGCAGATGGACATTGGCAAACACGTATTTCATTCAGTTTACCAAATTGTTGCAGAAGAATGTCGATTGTCGTTGGAGGTTTTCGATGCCCCAGCAGGTACTGCTGAATACGTCTATAAAAAATAAATCTCTCCAATGCATTTTAACGGATGACAGCCTACGGAATATTTCCAAAATGAAGCCATAAATAAAAACAATTAGGACATGACACGTACCTACGATTACTGCAGCAGGAAGTCTCGGTGGTACTTTAACGACAAATGAGAAAGGCATGTTGAAGGTCAGCCTTCAAATCGGCAAACACAACACAATTTCTGTTGCTAAATACCAGAAAAAACCTCATCCCGTTAGTCATTCCCTGGAGGTTTCCGACACCATCGAAGTTACCAATGCTAGCCCCTTAAAAAAGGCGAAACAATTTTTCCCAAGACCCGTCATCCTTCCAGACATGATGACGGATGACAGCGCACGGTTAACCTCTTGAATATTTTAGCATTGACGCCACAAATAAAGATTAGAAGATGAGGCGTCCCTACATTTTCTTTTACCACAGAACGCCTCGATGGCACACTTAAGACAGCAATGATAAGGGACTGTGAAACGCAAGCGCTCAACTGCACCAACTCCATACATTTTCGTTTGCAAAAATAACAATCACTAAAAGCCATTTTGACGGAAAAAGGCCAGATGTGCGTATTTTCAAGGTCTGTGGCATGATGCACGACGACGGTAGCTGAAACTTGAGGCTTAACAATTTTGCAACAACTGAAACGCAATGTTCGAGAGTTGGAACGTGCAACTAGTGCCAACCAGTGCTGCTTGCGGCATCCAGTGGGACTCACGTGGGCGGTGGGCTTATAAGTCACCCTTTAACCGCAAGCGGACCCTCGCGTACATAAACAGCCAAGCAGTGACCATCACACCAAGCGCTAAAATGTCACAGAACATTAACTGAACCGAATGAATAAGGTGACATTTTTGAAATAAGCTAGGCACCTTTTCGATCACAGGTTAACAACAAGTCTATCATTTTCGCTGCCTTGGAAATGCTGCCCTTTTACCTCGCACAACTTTGCATCAGTTCATTCGGAGTGTCTCACCCAGTTAGTTCTCTGAATGGAGCACCGTAGCGACACACACACACCGCCTTTTCAGACCGCAAAGCGCAACAAAAGCAGGCTTTTCACTCACATAGGGGGAATTTTATTTGTGTTTTGTTTTTGATGCGGCCAGATTACTGTGCACAGAAGAAGCTAGCCATAATTTTAATCGATTGACAGGGATGACCGATTGCTTCCTGGGACACGGATGTTCGCTTGTATTTATAGTATTTATAGTATTTATAGGTAAAATTTAGCTGGGCATGGGGATGACTGTTGTCATGCGGCTGCGGGCTCGTCTTATCCGGAGATGATGGCGTTGGTGGGATAATTGCCATTGATCGGGTGCGCATCGTTCGTAGGATGGGCCCGGCCGACATCGTGTCACGTTCAAACCTTCCCCTTGAGGTGCAAATTGCGGTTGTCATGTTCGCGTTGACTTCTCGGTTGCTAGCAGCCTGGCAGTCAAAGTCACAGTCAACCCTTATCGGCGTGGGCTCGTGTTCACCCGCGTTCCCATCCTGTTGGCCAGCTCGCAGGATTGTGCACGAAACAGCTTCTCCATATTTGTGTTTGCATCGGGTGGTCCTACGCTCTCGTTTGTGCTGTCAGCTGGCGCGTCTGGTAGGCGTTCCTGCCTGTAGTTCTGTTTCCTGTGCTTTTCCTGTAGACTTTGGTAGGCAACTGGTAGCGTCACACACCGATTAATGGAGCTACTTGTGGTATACCAGGCTTCGAGCGTACCCCTGGTCGTCTGGTCACTTCCACGCCCTACAATCTCAGCATCTTTGAAAGCGAACTTGTGCCCAGTGGCTGCACAATGTTCTGCCACTAGAGAGCGTTCTTCCTGTCTGCGCACCACTCCCTCTTGCTCGGTCATACGTGTCTGCATTTGCTTGCCAGTTTCCCTTACATAGTTCATTTTGCAGTAACTGCAGTTGATCCGGTAAACGACGTTGGCAGTTTCACCTCGGGACAGGGGCCTTTGGTTTCATTACCAATCGCCAGATCGTTGCCTCGGGTCTGTGGGCGATACCGATACCCAATGGTTTTAGTAGTCAAACAGCTGCTTCAGACACGTTTGCGATGTACGGTAGCGTCTGCCAGACTTTTGGTCGGCTGACCGTCGGTTTTATTATCGGTTTAGTTCGCCTACTCCGCTCTATGAAGCTCCAGGGGGTACCCAGTGATGGTTAACATCGGCCGTAGATAGCGGAGTTCGGCCACTTTTTCGGCTGTTTCACTGCAGTGGGTCTCAGCCCTCTTGTAGAGACTTCGTACACAGCTGCGTTTGTGACACAATGGATGGTTGCTGTGGTAACTCAGGATCTGGCGAGTGTTGGTAGCCTTTCTGTAAACCGTCGTCTTGAAGTTCCTATCAGTCTTGCGATGAACCAAAACGTCTAGGAATGCTAGTTGCCCTTCGTTTTATGCCTCCATTGTGGATTGAATATCTGGAAAAATGGAGTTTAGGAGGGCATGAAAGTTGTTGACTCCTTCCCGCTTGATAATGACGAAAGTGTCGTCTACATAACGCACCCAAAATTTGGGCTTGTGGTCGGCGCATTAACCACCTTTGACA
>JAYGXS010000006.1:28231097-28271601 GCA_036362985.1 Ligula intestinalis | reverse complement strand
TTGCACAAAAAATCCCGAAGCAACTGGAGTTACAATTTGAATTCAGGAGCCTCCTTAGACAGACTGTATCTCTAGAATCCACCCAGCCTAGATAGGTTGCTTTTCTTAAACCAATTCAGTTTAACTGTTTTCAGCTGTAGTCAAGAAAGCCTCTAAGAAACAAAGGTCCCTTAAAAAGGCCCATGTTGATAGGCTAAAATAACTTCACAGAAATGAATACATCCTGCTTAACGGATGAGACCATAGATCCTGAATAGTACTGATTGATGATAATAATGAGGTCGCAAAAAAAAATATTTTAGCAGACCATGTAAAGTTCTCAAAAGTGGAGGATAACAAGAGCGGGCAGTGTCGTCGAGGGTTCACTGGCTAAAATTCTCAAAGAACTACTAAGATTTGTATGCACAGCGATACCCAGAATGTGTGGCCTTCGGAAGATGTACAAACAGGGACTCTCCATGCGTCCTATGTTAGATATGAGAAACTTTCCTTATCACAGCATTGCCAAGTGACTCGCAGATATTCTGGACTCGCATGGAAATCACCCGTTTTCTGAAAGTTTGCTTTGCACATTGGAGTTTGCCGGCATTTTAAAGAATATGACGGTTGGTGGAAGATACTCTCAATGGATTTGCCATCACTGTTTTCGAACGTATTCGTAGACTAAACAATAAACTACCCTTGTGACAAGGAATGCCAGGTAAGTATGCTCGTGAAAACTCGTAAAGAACTACTTGCGCAGTTCATGCAAAATGCGCAATAACTTTGCAAGAGCTGGTCCTACAAACAAATTGATAGTGTCCCACTGGGCTGTTCACCAAACCCATTTCTCGCAAATGTCTTTGCCAGCAAGATTGAGCAAACGAATCTAACGCAAAGCATCAATGACCTCGAATTTTACGGTCAATACGTGGATCACATCGTCTGTCTGAGAGTTCATAACACTGAAACAGACGCCATCGTCAGAAAATTTATCAGCATGACTCCATTGCTCAATGGTCCTGCAGAGGCTGACGTAGCTGAGAAAATGGCTTTCCTCGATGTCCTTCTACAAGGGAAAAACGATGGATCTACGCAGCGTAGCGTATTCCGTAGCGTAGCGTATTCCGGAAGAAAAGGTAGACGAGGGTATGCATCAACTATCATTGTTTTGTGTGCCTAAATATAAAGCAAAATTAGGTCCAGGTATTAGCAGCTAGAGTAAGACGGACCCGCTCACCTGCAGAAGTCTAACAGTCGCAGAACACTATTATTGAAAATAGATACGTGAAGAGATTCAGTCTAAGGAATATGAGCGGACGCGGCAAAGACCTGCTACCTTAAACACAGTAAATAAAATCGTCATAAGACTGCCTTTCTTAGGCGATGCTGCAAGCAAGCTAATAAGGCGACGTTTGAAAACTACGATCACAAGTGTTTTCTCGCAGCGTTCTTACACATGTTCTTCACAACCCACCTCCCCTTAGAAAATTGGGAGGTGAGGCCCGACTTCAACTAAACCCTAAAAGGATGTGCATCTATTCTTTCACTGGCACTTTTGGCGAGGAATAGGTTGACCTAAAAAAGCAGGCGCCTGGAAAACAGCGTATGTGAACACATACCAGCCTTGTGAAGGAAAGATGAAACTAGAGCAAACTCGAGTTATAATCTCGCACACCTTGGTGATAAAATTCATCGCGTTAATGCCACTGAAGCCCAAACATTGTCTGCCGGAAATCAGCCATTTTTTCTGAGACCTTATGCCAACGGGGCATAGCAACAACCGAGGCAGTGTCTATACGGCTTGCGAATCCAGTGCCATGTTCTCTAAGGAGCTAACACAGGGGCCTTCACTTCAATAGCTGTAGCCGACGCCGGGTGGCGAGCACACATCGCCCAACTGCCCCCCCCACGGTTCCCTCTAATGACAGTCGTTCACTCCGTATAACTAGCGGTAATTATCACTTCACGTGGTTGATTCATGACCAACGTCACAACCTGTCCTAGTGTCCTCCCTCAACACAAGTAATCCTGCGTGCTGATTTTGCCACGTGGTCGGCGTGAAAACGATGAGCTATAATCAAAGGACCCTGTCCACATGAACAGGCCTGATAATGAATCCTTATATTGCTCTACTTCAAATGGTGATTATCTATGCCAATGTATAATTTGAAGAGAGAGAAGATAAAATGAAGTCAGTGTACCTATGTGCATGAGTTGGTGATTGGCATCATTTTGTGAAAAGCAATTTCATCGAAATAATATAAAGAGTACTCCACACGAGGATGACAGAGCATGTGGCAATAGTGAGGAGGATGAATATTCAGTCCGACGTCGTGGCTCATGCGTTGGGACCGGACCAAAAATTGAAGCCGGAATTCGCACAGGGGCTGAAAATTTCGTGCATCGTTAAATGCTTGAGCATGGATTCTTTCTTCAGCTGCCGATGAATAAACGCAATCAGTGGACTAATTCATGCACTGTGCTGATGCACTTTAAATTAAAGCAAATAAGCCGCTACAAATGAACTAATTAGCTACGTGTTGAGTCATTATCACACTAACTAGTGTTAGCAATGATGAACTCTCCATGATGGCAGACTCAGTTATTGAGGCAAAGATTATCATCACAGATACGTGTATAGATTGAGGGAAAGGGCACTTGTCGAACACTGGAATCATAGTTATATCAGTCTGAGCTTCCGAACTTCTACATGAGTCCATCGTCAGAAATATGGAAACAGAAACAAAAAGGAACTAAATGTGGCGCGTGTATCAAACAAAAGTCTGAACGTGCACGAAATCAATAATTTTCTGGCGTGGGCACCAATTGGCCACTGCATATTATGTCAGTCTGCGCAAGTAGGCAAGGTGTGGTTGCGTGTATCTCAGGTGAGACGTTTACGCGAGAATCCGAAACTACAAGCCAATGAATGCCCTGTTGCAGCAAGCTTATTTTCCTCGTTTCGCTGAAACTATCAGTGTTAACCAGATTCAGCACAAGGACTCTAGGCGCAAAAAACTCAGCTTTTTATGCAGCTTTGCCCACTTGTGTCCATACAATTAACTTTAGTTCAAACGTGCGTCCATCCAGGCAGTCACAAATGAACACGCCCTATTTACACATACCACAACATGCCTTAAGCAAGACGCGGGCTTTCCTTACATAAACACTCCCACCACATGCCCTACGGAGTGGATATAGTGCCACCGACATGTATGCTAATTATTGTTGAACGTGCAGAGTCACATGAAGTTTACATTGCTCTCAAATCTAACACAGCTGGATTTGGCTGCAAGCCAACATCCACACTTTAGAAGTGCATAGGATTTTGATATATTGCCATTGGGCCATTACATTTGCATAGGAATGGTATACAAGTTTAGAAGACTAGTTTGGCGAGTGTGAGCATAACTTCCATAAATTATCGTCACGCCTTAAATGTTTATGGAAAATGGGTGAGAGTTCAAATGTATTCGTCTTTTTGGACAAATGAGCCTAGGGCGTGGGGGTGGGAGTCGATAAGCGAAGGCTGGTTTTGAGGGAAAAGTTTGATGGAGCATTCTGGGGGATGGGACGGGTAGATGGAAACAAACAAAGCGTAAATGACTGCATGTCACGGAGTAGGAAGCTTTTTGTGCACACAACGCGGGCTTCCTCAGCTCAAAGCGGACGTTTCTGCTGCTGCTGCTGCTAACTTGTCTTGACTCAGGGATATTTGATAATTTGGTGGGACTTTGTAGACCACTCGTAAAGCTTCGTTGGGTTCCACCCAATGTCCGGAATCGACCATTTACGCCATAACATAGCTGCTTGTGCTCCCGATTTCACCTTTCCCAGCCATAACGAGAGGTGTTCCTTTATTTT
Source organism: Ligula intestinalis (assembly GCA_036362985.1). NCBI lineage: Eukaryota > Metazoa > Platyhelminthes > Cestoda > Diphyllobothriidea > Diphyllobothriidae > Ligula > Ligula intestinalis. The sequence continues at coordinate 28,267,755 of JAYGXS010000006.1, read as the reverse complement.
TTTGGATATGAGCGGGCTCGTGCGCCTAATATAGCCTGCTCTACAGGAGCCAGTGAAATAGTAGATGCACATTGAGGTGGTCTGAGTTGGTAACCTATCCTTAACATGTTCGTCTTTTCGTGGGTCGTGAGGCATGGAATAGAGGGTAGAGGTCGATAAAGGTACGCTGATTATGCGTGGAGTGCTCGGTAGAGCCTGTTTAGGTGGGAGGAGGGTTAAATGGAAAATAAAACGCAGAGTTCTGTTTGTGTACGCATCGCGGGCTTCCTCGACCTCAAAGCAGTTGTCCTGCAGTGCTAGCAGGCCCCTCCATAAGCTTATCGAGAGGTGTAAAGACTAAGAAGGTTTACCCTTAAAGGCTGCGATCTTCCAGGCCCAGTTCATTTGGAGAGGAGAGAGAAGTCCTCAGAAGGCCACAGTATTAGGAATAATATTTTCTTTACAAAATGAATTGGAGACGAGGCAATAGGAGAATTAATATAAGACGCCCGCATAAGTGCAAGCCAGTGGACGGCGTCTGAGGTGAATTTTGCTCGGTGGTCATCAGACGATGGCCTGTGTGAGTCGGTCGTTGATTGGCCTTTACAGAGATCGGAAACAGCGAGCACTTCAGAAATGGCACTTCCACTTCTGCTGGTCACGAAAGGCATTCACGAGTGCGTTTTGTGCCGAGCCAGTCACATCCCGCTCACTAAGTAGTTTTCTTAATGCTCTAACGTTAAATTTTGCAACCTTAATGGTAGTTACAAAGTTCTTTTGAGCCCTCAGTCCCGGTCTGCGTATTCCAGTGGTAGCTGTTCTGCTCTAGCCAACGAACGCTCTCGAAGTAATTTTCAATAGCTGGAGGGCACTTTGCAGATCGCTTGGCGAAAGTCGCTAACACAACTGCCTACGGTTTATCTGCAGCCTCGGAAACGGGTCCCCCGCATATACGGACAAGTCTCATATTCAACCACGCACACTTTATCAGCTGTTCTGACCGCTGGCATGCCTAGACACGGAAACCTTGTTTCAACATAGGCGATAACGCCCATTACACATTCGTATAAGGTAGGGTTACAAGACAAAGAAGATATTCCAGACTGCACATTCCGTCGACGCATAGCGGAGTACACGTCAATCTCTTTATTTGCAGCGCGGAAGATGTACCCTCTCAAGAGATATAAAAGGGCGCCACCTGTGCGATCCAATTGTCATATCCCACGACATGATGTTCGTGTATGTGGCCGCCAAACGGGCGGTTATCCCGCCGATTAACGAATAATATAGAGCAAATATAAAGTTAAATGAAGGACATGTAGTGAATATGTGTTGAGTTCAAACGATGTTCACCCAAACTGAGATAACACAATTCGAAAAATGCCGACAATCACCGAAATGATCGTTTTAGTAGTCCGAGCTTTTGAACTATAGCGGGAGATACTAGCAGTGCTCATAAAGCACAATAAGACAACAACACCGGATGCAACGCATGCAGAGGACAGGTCAATGGTTGATAAACCAGGAAACCACGAGTCCAGCAGGGCCAAACGCAGACGCATACGCCAGCAGAAGGCTGCTGAAGAGCAACCTGCTAAAGACCAACCAAAGCCCTCAGTTTTATCGCTAGACAGCACCTGGAGCACGCCATGTGAACAAAAAGCAAGGCAATTACTCCAAGAGGATGCGGCGCATGCAGAGGACAGGTCAGTGGTTGCTCAACCAGGACACCACGAGTCCAGCAGGGCCAAACGCAGGTGTATACGCCAGCAGAAGGCGGATGCAGAACGGTTTGCAAAAGACCAACCAAAGCCCTCAGTTTTATCGCGAGGCAGAACTTGGAGCACGCCATGTGAACAAAAAGGAAGACAACCATTCCAAGAGGAGACTTCTGAAGAAAAGGAAGTTCAATCGGACCAAAGGGCAAACGGTAACTTAGAAGTAAATGCTACCAGCAAAATTTCCATAGAATCTTTCACAGATCTAGACTTCGAAACCCCTGCTGCTACTCTGCTTCAGTGCGATGTGACCACGGCCCAAGCTCGAGCAAACCGTAAGCAACATATAGTGATACAGGGTGCACCAGAATCAACGGCTACAGTTGCTGGGGATAAGGTGGAGCACGATCGAGGTCTCGTTCGGCAGTACGCTAAATCACTGCTAAGGGGCACTGAATCTGTAAAAATTCTCAAAACATTTAGAATAGGCAAGGATCAGCCGCCGAATGGTTCAAGCTCTCGGCCACGACCATTAAAGGTCATTTGGGACACCGAAGCGCAGGCACAGCTTATGCTGGAAAGAAAATCGTCTCTGCGGACCATGTATGCTGGAGTTTTCTTTCAGCCGGATTATGAACCAAAGGAACGCAGGAAAATGCGACTTTTGAAAAACGATCTAAACGACCGAAAGAACAAAGGCGAAACCGGCCTAAAAATAAAAGGAGGAAAAATAGTCCACATTGAACGAAATTTTCTTTGGCCGGAAGTAGTCAGGCGGAAAACTTAACCAAGGTCAACCGGCCGGTTCTAGAAGATACCACAAGCAATAGTGGCCGATGCCTCGAAATCTATTATACCAATTGTCAGAGTCTCTTCAATAAACTTGACGAACTCAAAACAATAGTATCTGAGCAGAAACCACATATAATTGCATTAGCAGAGACTTGGCTGACCGAAGCAATAGGGATCAGCGAAGTCAGCATTGAAGGCTATCAACTGTTCCGCTGCGACAGATCTCAACGTAGGGGCGGAGGAGTGGCACTTTATGTAGCCAATGAAATTACCTGTTGTCAGAGGGAAATCGCAGACATAGCCCTACGACGATATGAAATAATTTCATGCAAAATTAAGATAAGGCAACATCCGGCACTCAATATATGCGTTGTTTATCGGCCTCCCGGCTCCAGCGAAAGTGACGACGTAGAACTGCTAAGTTCACTGACGGTTATCTGTAAGCAGGAAAATCTATTACTCCTGGGTGATTTCAACGCTCCTGGCATCGATTGGATGAGGCCTGGAGTAAAGGCCGCAGCAGCACCTTTCAATTATCAACTACTTCAGTTTTCTTTGGACGAATATCTCATTCAACACATAGACTTCACAACCCGACTGCGAGAAGGCCAAAGATCAAATTGTCTAGATCTCGTTTTTAGTAAAGAAGAGGGGATCATAAGGGAAGTGAACTCACAACCGCCACTTGGGCTAAGCGACCACGTTGCTTTTACCTGCGTGTGTTACCTATTGTCTCCAAAATTGCAAATTAAGAGGCGCAGAAATATTTGGAAAGCCGATTTTGAAGAAATGAGACGTACCGCTTCCGCAGAAAACTGGTTACCCAGTACGAACGATACAAATGAATTATGGCAGCATATCCAGGGGACTGTAGAGCGCTTAATTGAAGTCCATTGCCCAATGAAAGTAATAAGACCACGTGCCAGACCTCCATATGTCAACCAGCCGATAAAAAGGGCCATGAAGAAGAAACAAAGGTTGTGGAAAAAGTACGAGCATCTTCAAGATTCAACATCACTTGCCGAATATAAAGCGCAACGAAATATATGCCGTAAGGAAATACGAAATTCTAGAACTGCCTTTGAGCGTCAACTTACAACACAAGCCACAATATGTCCAAAGAAGTTTTATGGATACATCCGCAGTCAAAGGAAGCACCGGGACGACATTGCAACTCTAAGGGATAACCTCGGGAACGTAGTAACGGAAGGACCGCGGAAAGTAGAGTTACTGTCAGAGTTTTTCAGATCGGCGTTTACGATGGAATCCCCCGACGATAATTCGGGAGTAGAAGTGGGCGAAGGTACAGCCGTTATTGAAACTGTTACCTTTTCTGTCGCAGACGTAAGACATGTCCTCAGTCACATCAAACCAGACAAGTCTCCTGGACCGGATGGGATCCCTGGACTGATACTTAAAGAACTGTCGACCGAGCTAGCGGTGCCTCTTTCAATTCTGTTCGAGCTTTCCATGCGAACAGGGGACTTGCCTTTGCAATGGAAGACGGCCAACATCGTACCGTTATATAAGGGAGGTAGCAAGACGTCTACAAACAGCTTTCGGCCCATAAGCTTGACTTGCCTTTACTGCAAAATGATGGAGGTCCTTGTGAAGCAGGCCATACTAAGATTTTGCGATGAAAGTGACATCATACAAAATTTTCAACATGGCTTTCGGCAAGGGCGCTCCTGCCTTTCAAATTTACTGACTTCAATTGAGGCCTGGACATGTGCTTTAGAAGAGGGCTTCGAAGTGGACGTAGTGTACATCGATTTCCGCAAAGCCTTTGACAGCGTGCCCCATCAACGCCTTTTGCACAAACTGAGCGTTCTTGGCATCAAGGGAAACATTTTGGACTGGATCAGGTCATTTTTAGTCGGTCGAAAACAACGCGTTTGCATCGGGGAGGATAAATCGGACTGGGTTGACGTAGTTAGTGGGGTTCCTCAAGGCTCCGTTCTCGGTCCTCTACTCTTCATTCTCTATGTAAATGACAGCCTTCAAGAACTGGACTGCGGTAAAATCATGTTCGCCGATGACGTTAAACTCTGGCAGGTCATTAAGCGCCCAAGCGACCGAGATGCTCTGCAAAATAATCTTTGCAAACTGCAGACGTGGTCTGAGAGATGGCTGCTGGATTTCAATGTGCAAAAGTGTGCCGTCCTCCACCTGCGTCCAACAAACTACCCTATCCCCCAGAGCAGCAGGACATATCACTTGAAAAATATCCAAATTCCCGTAGCATCTACGCAAAAAGACCTCGGCATTTGGATACAGAGTAATCTGAAGCCCTCATTACAGTCTGTCAAAGCTGCAAATAAAGCCACGGGAGTGCTGCACGCTATCAAAAGGGCGTTTCTAGCCTTCGATGAAGATCTCTTTGGCAGAGTGTACGGCACATTTGTTCGGCCACACCTAGAATATGGCATACAGGCGTGGCGGCCATGGCTAGCAAAGGACACAGCATGTCTGGAGAAAGTGCAGCGTCGGGCAACAAAGCTAGTAAGAGGTCTAAAAAACCACACTTACATAGATAGAATGGCATGCCTAAATTTATTCCCTCTGCATTACAGGCAACAAAGAGGGGATCTTATCCTAGTTTACAAGATAATAAACGGTCTTGAGAAAGGATTACGCTTCGAAGACATGTTTCAGTGGCACCTCTCGCTTCATCTCCGTGGGCACACAATGAAGCTGCGCACGAAAATGTCCAAGCTAAACCTCCGCTCTGAATTCTTCACGCAACGTGTCATACAACAGTGGAATAACCTTCCACAGTCAGTCGTGGAGGCAACTTCCCTTCAAATGTACAAACAACGCTTGGATAATTACATGCGTCCCCTCTCCTCTCTCCAAGTCTGAACTCTAAAAACCAGACATATATTGTAAAAAACAATGCTACTCACTGTTTGCCAATACTATGTTAGTAGTGGTAAATTTACACATGTTAAATAGGGTTTTCAAAGGCATTGCCTATTATCCTCACCAAATAAACTGAAAAAACTGAAACTGAGTCCGTCATCAGAGGTAACAGTATCAAATAAATACAAGCAAATCTTGTTGCTACTGGTTAATTGGTCCCCTCTCGATCTGCCCCGCCTCTACGATGGTGTTCTGGACCCTGTCTTACTACACATTTTGCTTTCTTGTTAACCATTTTATCTCTGAAGATGGACTCATGCAAGAGTTTGAAAGCTCAGAATTATATAACTATGATTGGGGTGATCGACACAGCTTTCCATCTCGATCTGTACACAGAACTGTGATTCGAATATGTGCCTCAAGTGTTTAGGAAATTCGCGAATGTGCATGCTATGAAACACCGTATTAGTGCATTTCAAGAAAATTATCAGAACCCATGCAATTTAAAATCTATAATGGGCAGTTGGTATCTCAAACCCACACAAAACCCAAGCAAGCCAACTGCCTAGGTATATCATCATTATTTCTTGTTTGCATTTCAGATACAAGTACGTTGTGTTCTGTGTGGTTGCTGATAACGACAAGCAATCCATGCTCGTTGCCTCCAAGTGCCTCTGGAACAAAGATTTTGACGACTGCTTATCAGTACAGTGCGTGGAGAACGACTTCGTTGTGAGCCTCACCGTGTTCGCTTCCTACATGGATTGACTCTCAATACCGCCCACTGCCTTCCCACCCCTTCCTTAAAAACGAACCTTTTCCCCTTCCTTTTAATCAATTAATCCTCTACGAGTTATGCTATATAATATAAAAATGTTCTCAGATGAGGTTGCTTGCAAACAGCAGTATTTGGTTGTAAGCGGGACTGAAAATGCAATTTAAATCCATCTAAACATATTGGCTTGTTAGTGCTCAAAAGACAGTTCGAACGTCGCTCTCGACGGTGTCCACCACGAGAGTAGATGTGTGAAGTATCTACGCCACTCCATACTCGCGCACCAGAACCCGACGTCAAGATAAATATCACGAAGTCCGGATTGGGGAGGCAGCTGGTTTAGGGGCATGAAACAAACTCCAACAGGCGCCCTAGCAACAACAGCTTGCTAGGTAGGATCCCACCTGGGAGCGCCATGGAGGCCGCAATAAGGAAGGCTGGGACGATATTTTTATTCGCCTGACCTGTCAAGATTTACCGCGGACTCATCATCACAGACCTAATCAGAAAACTGTAGCAGATACAGGTAGTGTAAGCCCAGGTATTTACAATTTAAGACAGTTAAAATTGAAACGTGGCTTGAGTTCCGATTGTTCACGTCAGCACATAGAGTGGCGACTTGATTTGGCCAAATTATGTCTCAACTTCGAATATGGAGTGGGCAAATCGTTGCTCCTGTGTATGGATTGGGGGCCCGTTAATCATGACTTAATTAACTCTCGGCTCACCCGTTTGTCACCTCTTGCGACAGTTGTGTCCGTTTACGGATTAGGAGCTTAAAAACTCGTCGAGAATTCATTGAATATACTTCAGCATACAATGGAGGCATAGGTCAGCGAACAAATTGTGTTCTTAGACATCCTGTTACTCCATAAGACTCGCGGGGCCCTAAAGACGACGGTATACAAGCGGCAGTGGACAAACGTTAGGTACTCAGATACCAAATTAACTATAAAATGGGCCATATACGCAGCTCGCTGCAAAAGGGCAGAAATGCCTTTCAACGAGGCAGGTGACAAACTGGCAGATATTAATTATCTTTGGTGGATGTTCATCTCCAACGGTGACACCCGAAACAAGCACAAGGCTATTGACGGACTAAACCGAGAATATGGAGAGCAATGTCATCAAGGGAGATTTTTTTAAAAACATTCGCTCTTCTGTCACAACCGCTGGGTACTGTACTGGCCCGCATACCATACGACTGCTTATCAGGCCAAAGTGCTCTCTGTCTAGCGGAGAAACAGCAAACATCGCCTTTTGAATTCAGTTCAGGTCCTGCGAGGCGAACTACCTTCAGTATATTGGAAAACGACAGCAGACGCACGTGTTCGAACACGCCAATGCAGTCAGAAGTTTGGGTCAACTCTCGTTGGTAGCGAAACAAAGCGCAGTCTCCGGACACGCCTTCACATTTGAAGACGGCGAAATCCTAGGCCGAGGTAGTGACCAAATGGCCAGAAAAGAACCTGAAGCATGACAACCCGCATCAATCCCATGTACGATACTTCCGGTGACTCACCAGGCCTTAAGCTTGCAAATTAATCAAAAAAATCGCCGACAGGAAGTCAGACGGATCGCGACTACTAGCAATCCTACAGAAGGTCAGAATACAGGCGTGCAGAAACCTATATCAGACACCAAAACAGCAGTAGGCGATACCACGGGGAACGTGAAGGAAAAGATCCCCTGTTGGGCTTGACCGCAGGCGCACCTGAAAACGGTTTATGCATAACCACTGATGGCTGTGTACATCATGTCAATACGAATGAAAACAGTCGTATTGGCACAGCAACCACTGACAATATGAAGATGGGCAGATGCAAACGGGGGACCAGAGCAAGGCATACGCGATTTACACAAACAGCGTGCTCAATGCAAACAAGAGCAAGGACGGTTGCCATGCTAACGCCGCCCTCCCCTCCTAATGGTTGAGAGTGAGAAACACTGGTCAGCAGGACCACTATTGATCTCCACTCCCCCAAACAGATAATCCAGCGTCTATAGATGAAACGGCGACGAAATGACAGTTTAAAACCTATGCATACATAATGAACAGAGAAGTGAAGACAGTCTACCATTAGCCTGGCGAATAAGTTGGTAAAGCTTTCGAGTATCATCAACATTTGAGGCCTGCTCCATGGAGGTTGGAATTTCAGCCCAGTATTACGTTCGGTCCTCTGTAGCCGATTTTGCCATCATATTTCTTAGTTGGCGGACAGTATCGTTCCGGTTGCCTAAACGTTGACAAGTGTGTGTCAGCTATGAAAGTGATTGGCCGGTTATGAAGGCCAATATTGGCCTATACTCAGACAGCCAATGATACCTACAGGAAATTAGTTTCAGACGGTTTTCAGACGAATTCCTTAGACTAATTCCTTCAAAGCAGTAGTTGCCTAGTTGCATTTACAACCCCATTTCATATTTATCGTGTTGAGCGTCGTTGTGCCGCAAAACATCACGCCACACGTAATTTGTTTTCGTCCCTAAACAAATTTCTGGTAAATGAGAAGGACCAACTTTATAAATCAGAACGAATTAAGCAGAAATATAATATGCAGAAATAATTAAAACTGCAAAATATACATGTGCCAATGAACAGATATCAAACACACCAACCAGCTACGTGCATGTCAACTATCATACGCTGTATCCAGAAGACGATCGCTGGGACGATACTTTTATTCACCTGACGTTTCGAGATCTATCGCAGATTAGCCATCGTAGGCATAATCAAAGAGCCGTTAAATTCAAAAGTGTAGAAAAATTGATAACTGACATATGTGAGCGCTGATTGGTCACGTCAGCAATGTATATCTTACCCTGCGGTGTTGGCGTCGAATGATGCGGTGGCCTGTCTCGTCCCTGAGCAGCGGCTTTATTTGGCCAACTTGAAACTTAGCACCAAATATGATCTGGGCAAATCGTTGCACGTGTTGGTGGATTTAGGGCCCGCGACACTCGACTCAAGTAATTCTCGGCTCACCTGATTGTCACCTCTTAGGAGACTTTCGACCTTATCAACTTTGTATGTGTGGCCGGGTCTCGTCAAATGAGCGTTAACTTGAGACTTTGGATCATTTCGCCTTACTGCGTGAGAGGGTGGATGAGGTCCGACAAATTATTCCTGTCGCCACGTCGTCACTGTCTGAAGCCATGACTTGTTTGGGGCATCAGGACGTGTCGTCTCACAGGCTCGCAATGGGCCCCTTGGCCGAAGACCAAATCAGCATGTGTCCACACGCTGCGACGAGTCAGCGCAAGCATGCCTCCCCACGCCGCCCACCGCGTCGCAAAAGTGTTGTGATTAAGTCTAAGCCGATTTAACCATAACTACTGTGGTCTTCCAGGCCCGGTTCCTTACAAAAAGATAGAAGTCGTGGAAGCCAAGGTAGAAGAAGAGTGTATTCTGTACAGAAGCAACAGGAAAATATTAAACAGAAGGGTTGACTCAGCCTGGGGTTGAGTTCGACCATGAAGAGCGAGGGAGAGCGCCGCAGCCTCCCGACTGCCGCGCACCGGGGCAAAATTCCAAGTGAGTTCCGCCTTGTCTGTTTAATGGGCTTAGTGTCTACTGTGTTGACTGCAAATCCGGCACATGTAGTCAGCGATACGCAAAATCGATTGATTGAATTGACTGCCAATTCACGCTTAGTAACTCAGTCATAATAAGTGGCTAAGCGAGTCCAGTGTGAACCAGTAATCAGCGATGCGCCAAAAGTCGATTGACTGGCCACGTTGAAAGCGCTGGGAGAATGAGTGATCATGGCTGCGTTAGGGGAGGGGGGGGGCAGGCTTCCATAACACCATGTGTTCTGCGACATCCCAACACGGCGCGACACCGTGACCAGAAGGGTTGACACGAGCCCCTTCCTCCATCCCTCCTCCCTCTCTGGTCCTCAATCATGATGAATGAACACCTCTTTCTCCCCTCAATTATCACAAAGAAGTGGCTTACGCCTTCGTTCAATCTTCCTTCCCTTGCTGTCGTAGGTGTGTTAGAGTTGCGTCCATTCCACTTCAGGCAACCGATCAGCTAGGCGGTGGCTTGCTTCTGGCGGTAGGAGGGGGGGGGCGTGCAAATGAATGTTGTTGACCATCAGCGCATTTTTTCTCAATAAAAAACCTGACGGGGTTGAAGTTATTTTGGTAAGCTAAAACCGTGGATTGCAGGGTTTCCAACTGAGAAAATAACTCGGACACCGCAGTCAGCCCAGTGCGTCTTGTTGAGCAGAGCAGCTTGCTGTGGGCTGAGAGACGAGCTTGATGACTCCCTCATAGTGCGGTGTTTATGGCGCTCCCAGGCGGGAGCCTACATAACACATTTGTATTGCTGTGAGGCTTGATAGGTTCTATTTCGCACCCACAGCTTGCGCTCTCCCTGTCTCCGGTCTCCGCTCTGTCGCGAAATCATCATCTCAGGCATTAGCAAAAAACAGTAGCAGAAACGGGCCCGCATATGTCTATCAGCCAGTCAGTAGCTGACTTTATCATCTTTATGCCGCACACGCCTGCCTGCCCAACAGGCAAGAAAGAGCGGCGTACAAACGAAAATCGAGAGTCAGAGTATCCATCCCTGTAGATGGGTGGGCAAGACAACTTCCCGAAATGTCAGGATTGTTATTACCTTCTCACAGTGAACGCTCCTGTTCTATCGGATTTACCCCCGTCTCTCGAATTTCAAGGATCACTGTTCTGTCATACTTTTCTCCTCTAGTACCGTACTTTTAATGCAAGTTCATACACACATGGTGGTCTGTACGATCTGAGCTAGAGCTACGTACTGTAGAAAGTCAAATTTGCCTGCAAAACGGCGAATGTCTCTCTCTATCTTACACCTTAAATTGTTGGTAGAGTTCAGCTATTATCAAACACGTTTTTATGACTGTTCCACTCACTTAAATTCCCGTAGACATTACGACTGCAGACTAGTTTAAGATATCTTACATGCACGTGCAGGAGGAATTGTAGTTTGCCACTTACTGGTTTCAACAAGTATGACTACTACAACTGCAAAAAGGCACAACCCCTCTTAAAGTAGCATCCTATCCCTGGAACTCTATACTGAGTATAAGCTGACACAGCCCATTTTTGACGCGCTAATAACTAACGGCCTTAAAACTGGTTCCCGTGACTGTCTGCGAAAGTGCTCTCACTACACTAGAAGAGTCAACCGTGACCACTACAGGACGCATTCTGAACACTAGGTAAGACAGAGTGCCTCGGGGCTCGGAGGGATGAGGGATGATGTTATATTCTGCAGCCTTACTGAATAACAATTGAAGAAGTTTTCCGCTTGGGGGCAGATATATGTGTTATTGCAGTTTTAAGCTTAAAAACAATACAGGATACAAATTCGGGCAAAACAATTTTGACCTAAGATCTCGGTGTCCAAGTGTCCCACGTGGCTAATTCCCACACCATGAAAAACAACAGTTTCACATTTCTTCGTTCTTGAAAACAAAAAATGTTTCTGTCAGTGTGGAAATTCACGGAAAGCAAACGTAGTAAAAGATATTAGCATTTTGATCTCATGTTTACACAAACATATCTTGAATCAGTATTTTTTGATAAGAAAGTTAAATTAAATAATTCACTTGATTTGGCTGGCAGAAAGGTGTTGACTGTGGTACTCTAGACTGTCAAAAATAGGTTTAGCGTACATTTTTATTAGTCATTGTTCTGGCTTTGCCTGCTTGATACGAAAGCAGTTCAACAAATAACAGAAAATAGAAAAAAAGTCTAAAATATGTTTATCAATAAGTAAATGATTCTGGAACAGAATTAATATCAGTGGGCGAGTTCGCTTTCTATTATCTGGTGAAATGGGTATGCCACATGGATTATTCATGTGTAGTTAATCGCCCACTGAACCACTTATCAGTTGTGTTATAATCTGATGCATCGTACAAAATCTACAATTGCGACCACCAAATACCGTTCAAAGACTTAATCATGTAGCAACACAAAGCATTTTGAAGCATTTTCACGTGGCCATCTACAAAGGAAGTACTATCCGAAAGCTCGCTCTTTTGGTAAAGGCTGTTTAGTTATATCTTTTTAAAACGTTTGGACGTAAAAAAAGAACAGAAACACTATGTGTCAACTCATAAATGAAGGCACTGCTAACGAGCGAATTAATGAGGGACTTTATTCCACGATATTCGAAAAAAGTGATCGTTTTATTACCATATGCACAAAATATGTTGACTGAAGGCTAGCACTTTTGATGAAATGAAAGTGGTTGCATGAATTTTAATGCTTAATTAAATATTAATTTTGTTGTTCGAATTTATATTTTTGACGTTTCTCGAAGCTAGGAATTATAGAGAAATTATTTATTTTTCTTGAGAAGCCCTTAGTAATTCTGATAGGTCTCTTAAGTACTTAATATTCCCAATACTGCTCACTATTGTTTATACATTTCGTAAATGCGTTTTTGCTGGTATGGGAGAAGTAATCAAACAATTACAATCTAAGGTAAGTTGCTTACACGACTTGCAATAACGTAATTTGTTATTTTTCATTCTTTTCTGTTTCTAAAAAACACATAAGCTGAACATCTAATTTACCAAAATGTATATATTTCCGTCTGCTTTTTATGAGGAGAGGCCTCATTTATATCAACTTTACGGGTACATATATGGCAAAATTTGCTTACTGGCTGAAAGTTATCTGTGGAGTCAAACAATTTAGTCATGGAATCTTATTGCTGCACTTGATGGTACAAAACCTAACAGAATAGCCAAATGTAATTTTTAAAACATAAATTGTTACAGGTTTCTCAAAATAAATGCGATTTCTGAAAGTTGATTTCACTTCTATTTTATTAAGTTCGCACAAAATCTGTCAGTTCTTGAAGTAAGTATTATTCCACTTCTAACTGCTTCTGGAATTCGTTTACAGCACAATGCATATAAGTTAAGCTTCGGTTCTGTCATTAATAAAAGCATAGAACATTTGTTCGACATAAAATTACTAATGATTTAGCCAAAATAAGTGCTCATTTCGCTTCAAAACTTTAAGAGGGCTGTTTTCCAAACCAAAGCACATCTGATTATTAAATCCACTGAGCTGATCAAAATAACCTGTCTAACTGTATGCCAAACTACCCAGTAAAATGTCGTCATGAACGTTGTTTGCAGGACTTGCATGACTATATTCAACCACTATAAAATAATTCACGTACAGGCCAATGTTCCTCCGCCTAGCTTCACATCTTTTTCGGGTGCGCGTGATATATCCCACGGCGTAAGTTACCTGGCGTGGCAATCTTTGAAAACTGGGTATAAGCTGGTCAGAAGATAACTAGGAAAAAAAGATCTGCAGACTGTGTTCCAAAATATTGCCTCATTTCCGGCAGACATATATTAAATAACTAAAAATGACTCGTAAAACATTATTTTTTACTAGATCGGATATTTCCATACATAACACATATTTGTAAGTCATTAAAATTTGGCAATTAGGAAAAAAATATATTAAATAAAGCTTTTTGTATTAAACTACGACGGCAGATCTTGTGAAGATTGAAACGAAATTGAACGATGGACTTTGAAGCCAATACGCGAAAAATAAGATATTTTATAATCCGAAAAACGTGTGAGTGAATTCGAGCTAAATCTGATGTGTTTGCCGTGATCAGCTGTGATAAATTAAGTGCAAATAAATGATAAAGTCTAGGCGTTTGTTGATATTAGATTATATTATTGAGAAGAAGATACGATCAATTGAAAAAGACATTTATTTGCCGAACATTTCGGAAACCATCATTTTATCTCCATCACAGACATCACAGACATTCAATGTGAATAAAATGGCTGGCGACTGTCAGAAGTACAATAAATATCGCAATGTTCCAACTATCCTAGGTTAAGTGGAAAAACACCACATAAGTAATAGTAGAAAACATACGTAGGGGAAATTTGTTAATGCAGAAATCTGCAACGCACTTATTCTCGTGTAATTCTTTTCGTGCTTTGGGCTTCAAACACTATGAGCGTATCAAGTGCCTCTTTATTGGGTTTTTTAAGTATTCTTGTCCAACTTTCATTGCTGCGTGCAACTGCTATTGTTTTGCTTTCTTCTTTGCTTCTGCAATGACAAACATTGCTCTGGTTTCGACGTTTAACAGCGCACATCCATCCCTCATACTTTCGGCAAAGGCTGAGTTAGAAGATGAAATTGCGTTCCTTGAGTACTTCTGCGTGGGCAAATGATGAATCTATCCTGTGTAAGGTATTTTGAAAGAAAACCGAATCGGGACAATGCACAGACTTTAAAAATTTTATCCTCCAAATATAAAATGAAACTTAGTCTAGGAATAAGCAGCCAGCGTACGACGGATCTGCTCTCCTGAAATTATCGAAGCACAATTACGACAGCAGCAGCACACACTTATTGAAAATGGATAGCCGGAAAGCTTTATCGTCAGGAATGTTGGCAAGTGCACCAAAATACCTGCCAACTTAACCGCAGAAAAGAAGGGCGTGTTCATAAGAATGCCTTTTGTAGGCGATGCAACAAGCGAACTGGTCAGGAACGCGTGGTGAACCTAGCAGTGTTCGTCAAGAAATCTCGGCTCCTACGATTGGGAGGTAAAGACCGACTCCCTTTGAAGGCCACAATAATGTGCATTTACACTTTCACTTGCTCCAGTGGAACAGGATACATTGGCCAAAAACGAGGCACCTGGAAAAGAGGGTACGTAAGCATATACCGGTCTGGTTAAGTAAAGGTGAAACTAGATCAATCTTGAGTTCTCTCGCATATCATGTCAATACGAATAATTGGGTCGGTACTAACGAAGCCTTTCATTTTGTCTACTGGACACCAGCTGATGTTTCCAAGGGCCTGCGCCAAGGGGAGCTGATGATCGTATTTCGCTCCCATCCTCTAACGACAGTAGCTTGCTTCGTGCAAATAGCAGTAATTATCAGTCTGTGCATCTGACCTCCGATCAACGCTCACGACCAAACACTCCCTCTTTCCCTCCGTGCATCTGCTGGCATTTCCAGAACATAGCAGTTTAACCTACATCATAATCGGCCAACGCACGAAAGTAAATTATTAAGGTGATGTAGATAAACTCTTCTTGCTCACCAAATTTTACCTCAGATGATAAATTTACTAATATAGACGACAGATATATACCCACCTATTGCTTGCTTATACGTTTCAGTTCGCCAACAGGAAATCTTTAATTTTTTAGTTTTCGCCTAAAAAAGATTATTTGGATTACAATAGAGAAAGGTTTAATTCCAACACACAAAATAAATATCATTGTTGGAAGAAGAAGAACACAAAAACAACCAGCTTGCCTTCGCAGATGTCTTGGTTTGCCGCAAAAACGGTGGTGGCCTTAAAACTTAATTGGTCAGGAACGCAACAAACGCTATGCAAGTCCTGAAGTGAAACAGTAAGCACCCGATCGGTCACAAACGCAGCTGCCTAAGAACGCTTTAGCGGCACGTTAAGACGCATTGAAGCGAAACAGAAGGCAAAGTTGCTGAATTACAACATCACCAATGGGTACTGAGAGCGAATGGTTAGACATTGTGTCACCCAATGTATGCGCAAACGAGAGAAGAAGTCACATCCAACTGGCTCGAAAATGTGGTGAGCATTTTTTTTACGAGATCGGTCAGCCACCTACCCAACCCACTTGGAGTTGGAGTTGCGCACACACCAGAAGCAACCATCAGGCGCCGGGTCATGAGACCGAAGGATCCACTGCCACGACAGAAAACTGCTGGAGTGGTTTAATGGGTCCGGTGCAGTTGTAAACAAAGCAAGTTTGTCGGAGAAACCAAAAAGATAACTCCGAACGTGAATGGCCGAGCGTTCAGCGGTGGTGAAAATGGATGACGCCAACTTCTAGGGACCCGGCCACATTTTCAAGTTAGACGAGGCCGCAATCCTCTCAATGTGTGCAAACGCATGAACCGCCAGCTGCTACAGTCATGGTTCTCAGGCCCCCAGTCCATCAACAAGTGCTACTATTTGCTGTTCCCCTACTATGTGCTGAGTCACTGCCTGAACAACAGAACCAGTTACGTGGGAAAGGCTGGGGCAAACAACATCTATGACGACAGCGTGCATTAATGTTGCGCAATAACTAAGCACGCATCTGACACGGAAAAGGAAATCGTGGCAATAAACGAGTCAAGCGCAAACTGACAAACCATCACCTCAAAATTCAGAACCAGAAGGAGAAGCGATCACTATTCCAAATGGTAACAAAATGTCATGGTCAACTGGATATTGCCAGTTTGATCAGTCATTTATGAGGAAGTGAAACATCCAAATATCGCATGTAGCCCCAAAGTCCCGTTAACTTCATGTAAAGCATGATTTGCAGACTGCTAAAACAATGACTAGGCACGAACCCCTCCGGCTTTCTTACCTACTTTTCCCATACACCCTCCTACTCATCCTCGATGGCGCATGGCTTCGACGACAAATGTGTGCGACTATTCGGCCAGTCGGATGACATAATTTTGCACCTACTGTAGGAGGCATGATCTTCACATGCGAAATATTTTCAAAGGGATATCGCTCGCAGGATGCACGAGCAAATAAACGATAGAGCTAACAGTTATTTAAATGACAGTGTGCTCGTGTGAGAGTTTGAAAAGTCGGCGAAAAAGACATCTTCTGCCAATTATGGAGAATATATGAATTCCAGGAAGCAGTTCAGAAGAAGAGAATACGGCCATTGAAGGACGAGTCTCAATTTTCTGATGTTTCAGATTTCTTCGGGAATCCCTTAACATAGGTAATGGTAGCATAATCATAGTCATGCACAGATAGGGCTGACACATGCACAAGTTGCACGACATTTAAAGTTCGCGGTGCTCATCTGCGTGTTTTTAATAATTCGTGGACAATGCAACCACTGCTTGGCTCTTAGCTGATGCGTTACTGGCTTGACAATTCGCGTTCGACTTGCTAATTGCCACAATTGCCTTGTCAGTGTCGTATGCGGGCCTGATACTTGCGCGACAATTATGTCTGCTGTCGTCTGAATCGTTGTTGCTCGTCCAGACCCTTCCCAGTTGACTGATCTATTTGCTCAAGAAAGTATCTCAGTGCACCGTATGTGAACGCTAAATCCTTGGGCTTGTTAATGGACTGGAGAACAGAGAACAATGACTCATGGCTCACGTTGTTTAAACTTCTTGCGAGGATGTCGATCTCGTCAAACAAGAAAATAGAGTCAAGTCCCGTCAAATGAGCTGCAACCAGGAAGTTTGCGTCATTTTTCATCACCACCGCTGCACGCTCAGCAATTCACGTCCGTAGTAATCTTTCGGTTTATGCGACGAATTTGCCTTGTCAAAGACTGCACCATATCCACTACACCACTCCAGCTGTATCCTGTCGTAGAACCATGTTTTTCTGTCTGATAATCCGGCACCGGATGGTTGTTTCTGGCTTGTGCGCAAATCCAAAGCCAAGTTTGGTGAGTAGGCAGCTGACCACGTCCGGTAAATGCCTTACGTACGGGCCAGATCATCAAAATGGTTGGATCTTTTTTGTGGTTTTTTCTTTGGTTTGCGTACAGATTGGTTGAAAAATTGAGCTGGTAAGCATGTGTTCTCAGTACCCGTCGAAAACGTCGAAATTCAGCAACTTTGTCGTTCACTTAGCTGCAATGTGTCTCAACGCGCCGCTAAAGCGCTCTTACGCAGCTGTGTTTGTGACCGATTATGTGGTTGCTGTTGTAGCTCAGGACTTCAGTTTTGTTGGTTTCTTTCCTAAAAAATAAAGCTTTTAGTCACCCACCGTCTTTGCGGCACCAAATGACATCTATAAACGCCAGCTGGTTGTCCTCTGATTGTTCCATCGTAAAGTAAATGCCCGGGGAGATGGCGTTTCGATGTTCCTTTAACGTCAGCACCTGATCCCGCTCAAATACGATGAAGGTGTCACCGATATATCTGGCACATAAATTTTGGTCTGTGTTGTTGGAAAATCGGCAACTCCAACTGTTACAGGACCATCTCTGCCATGAGTCCGGAAGTGGGCAAACAAATAGTGTGCCCTCCGCCTGCTCGTAGATAGTTCCATTAAAGGGAAAATACGTCTTGAGACAGAAATTTAGGAGCTGGAGAATGCGAAAGTGTCCTGTGCGATTTTTCGTTTCATCAAATTTCTTTTGTAGGAGTAGTTGCATAGTCTCGATGGCCAGGTCCTGTTGAATAGGAAAGAAAAGGGACGTTAAGTCGGAGGAAACCTTGTCTGCTGGTACGATAATGAGGTCACTGTCGGCTCTGATTTCTGTAAGTGTCTAACGTTTGAACTTGTAGAGCGCGTCGCGTAGTCGATTTGCCATTAGGATGGAAGACACTTAGGGACGTATGACGCTTTTTCGTTTTTTCTCGGTGGTTTCTGCTTGGTCGAGAATTGCTTATACTGCAACAACAAAGTAAGCAGGTCTGCCATCATCTGTGTTGAATGAGTTATGCCTATACACCTATATGTGTCCATCCGTCAAATTCTTGGATGACAGTTTGTGCACCAGTATGTCATATTTCAATGAATCTTGAGAAGACAGCTTGATAAACTTAATTTCTAGTGCTGCCTCTCTTTTTGCTTTGTGATCATGGGCTCGTTCATTCACCCTCTGCTAGATTAGTTTTGTAGCATTCACGCCCATAATCTCAAAGTCCTTTTCGTTGATCTTTTGAGGCTACTTACAAGGCCTCGCGTGGCAGTCTTGAAAAATCACTTCAGTCATATCTCTGTCATGCTTGAATTCTTAAAGTTATTTTTGACAAAGAAACCCCTTCTGTTTACATTATTATACAGTTTGGGTTTGAACTTGGCGTGATAGATCAGGACGTGCCTTTCCAATGCTAGGCGTTGCCTTTGCTGATATGAATAATGTGGGCGTTCGAGTAAAAAGAAACTAACGTTGTTGATAAAGTATACGCCAATGGCGGGAATTGTTTGCGCAAGTTACTCCGAGGCAACTTACCATGTAATATTTTTTCGGGTCGCAAAGTCAGACTTTCAGCCCAAGGGATTCTACGTTAATTTTTTTGTAGAGGAGTCACGTAGAAAAGTGCAAGTGCACTCAGCTCATCTGCTGCCAAGCTACACGTCATTCTGGGGTTCATAACGGTTGATGCCATATAAATACCCACCCATATTCTCTACCCGCAGAACTCTAAATCATGAGGCTGGAAGCGCTGATTCCTGTTATTCTTAACTTGCTATGTAAGTTTCCTTTCTCATAATTGTAAAATGCTGTTTGATTTGATTTAAACTTTACGAATTTTAAAACGAAACCACGTAGAAGCAGGCAAATACACATCAAATTCATACCATCTTGTGTACATTGAAAGAAATTTCCCTTTGCCACATTACATTGTAATTATATCGAGAGTTAGAGTGCTAAGAGCTGCAGATTGTTTTTGCAATTCCGTTGAACAATTTACGACTTTCCCTTTTTTGCTTTCTTTCGTATATAAATCATGATTTTTTAAACTTTTATACCAAAACTGAGCAAAATAAAATGTCTTAAATGCATATACCTCCATAAGGAGTTTTCGAAAATTCCGCTACATGTGTTGGTCATGATATCAGAATCACTCAGACATTTCAACTACTTGCTGAATAAAATGAATGTGCACAGCAAAAGCTGACAACGAATACGTCTAGGATTAATTAAAACCTCTTCAAAACATCTTCAAAAGGCAACTGTGTTAGGTATTTCAAAGTCAAATATTTATGATTTTCTCTTATAGTTACACGACGCTTGGGAGGATTCACTCAAGAGACTTACTGGCCAAATTAATTTTAGTTCTGTTTGAAGTCATTTATAACAAATATGGCCGGTAATTTTCGCTTAATAAAACACATTTGGTAAAAACGTAACAGATTTGTAAGAAAAACATTTGTTAACTGAAATATTTTTTCCTCTCCCTACAATAGTGCTTTATTTCATGTACACCAGCCTCAATTTAATTTAAATTTCATTTTGCCATTTTTTGAACGGATATAAAAAAAACTTTCTTGCGTTTCATGAATGTTCTTAAATAGCGCAAGATGCACAACCAATGAGTTTATTTCCTCAGCGTTTACTAGAGTAGACAATTCCTGGAATATCAGCAAACACCCATTGCGCCCTCAACGTTCATCCACTTTATAGATGAACGCAAGTGAATTCTACTAAACAGTATTTCACACCCAAATCGACGCAATGAACTTAAGAAACAACCTAAAATGTGTGTTAAATTCCGCAATATCCTACTTTTCATCAGATGTATAACCTACTGTATCTGCCAATCAATTGCAACTAATAAAAAAGGAAGTCTACAGACTGTCCACAGCCGCCAGTGATAACTTACATACATGTGTTTATGAAATATTTATTTATACAGGTATAAACTGCGCGAACATGGCAGCAGATAAATATGTCATCAACAATTTTAAATCTTCTGACGATTCCGATGGTTGCCCTTGGATCAACCTTCATCTTCCAGAACGCTTTAAGGTCGGTTTGTGCAGTTTTTAGATATACTGTTTATGATAGCTGGAAGATGAATTTTATCATCGTAAACTAATACTGACTTTATAGTAAGTAACACCGAAAGCCAAGTCGGCAATACATATCTTACCATACATCACAAGTATCTTGATAAATCATTCATCTAAACTATTGCCATTTAAACTCCGACAATATCCTAACTTTAGTGTTTTTTTGAACTTAGATGATCGTTCTAGATGACAAAAATCTCTCCATTTCCGATGACTACTGCAAAACAACACAGGGCTACACGGAAGGTTTCAAATGCCAACAAACCAGAAGTAAGTACCATAAAAACTATGAAAGTCAATGTAATACATAATTAATCCTGCATGCTAAAATATTGGCTGCAAAACGTCCGTTATGTCAGAGAGCCAAATACTTACATTGAGTATTAATAATAGCTTCGGCGCTATGTTTATCTCCCGTTTATTGTAGACGCCTTCATAAAGTCAACTATTACTTACAAGATGCACGCACTTAATGTAATCTCGTGTTCTTAATTAATTTCTAACCTTTCTCCTCCATGAGCTAATGGTTTGTTCGGAGATTGTTTTTCAATTTTTAAAATAATATCACCTCCCAAAATGATTTAAACCCGCTCAATTTGTGTCAAGATTTCGGAGCTTCATCCCGCCGGTGAAGAAGGATCTTAAAACATTACGTATGTTTGTAAATGTTTGATGATTCCTCACAAACCGGCTGGTGAGATATTTACATAAACTTAGAAAAAAATATAAAATGTACTCATAGAGGAGAATATCCGAGTTCCAAGAAGCAGTTCCGAAGAATAAGAAGAAGAAGAAGAAGCGATCACTGGTTCACGAGCTTTATTGTCCTGGCGTTTCGGATTTCGTCGGGAAGCCTTAATCATAGGTTATCGTGAACGAGTCCAAGACATGTGCAGATAAGGGGTGATATATGAACAGATTGCGCTGTATTCATAGTTCACAGCGGTCACCCTCATGCTTACTATTATTTTCAATTCCTGTAGCCAACACTTGACGTCTTAGTTGGTGCGGTGATTGCTCAGCAATTGTTTTAGCGTTTTTTTGTCACGTCGGATGCGGGTTTGATAACTTCTCGACAATTATGCCCGCTGTCATCAGCGTTGTTCTTGCGTCCAGTCATTCCCACGTGACTGATTATCTTGCTCAGGAAATTTCCCAGTACACCAAATGGGAACGCCAATTCGTTGCACTTTTTAGGGGACTGGGGGCCTCAGAACCATGACTCAAATAGCTCGCGGGTCACGCAGTTGTCCCTTCTTGCGAGGATTTTGGCCTCGTCAAACTTTAAAATTTGGCCAGGTCCCGTCGCGTGAGCTGCAAATTAGGATTTGGCGTCATTCTTCCTCGCCGCCTCTGCATACTCAGCCATTCGCTTCTAGAGTAATCTCCCGAAACATCAGGACAATAAACCTCTTGTTCCAGTAATCGTTTTTTCTTCTTCTTCTTCTTCTTCTTCTGTTTCAGAAGAAGTACTAAGTTCTTGTAAGGATAAACGAAAATTTGCAAATAATTTCCACGTTCTAGAGACGTATAACTCTGCTTTACATTAGAACAATAGGCAAAAACGCGCATGTTGCCCCACTCATATACTTATATTCCCAGCATTTTTGCCTGGGGAACCGGTGGTAATAGAGATTTATGTGGTATAGAAATAAGATAGGCAGAGAAAAAAATAGAAGTTAGTGTAAAGTGAAGAAAAATGAAGTATAAGATGCTACCCGCGGCCACTGGGTGCAATTTGTTCCCTATGTAGATTAAAGGGTTGCGTGGAGCTTCGCGCCGCGGTCTTTACTCATCTAACTCCAGAACGGTAAGTTGGACTATACGTAAGTGGAAACAGATGACCTCCTTACCACTGTTTCAAGTTTGAAGGATATTCAGGAAAACTGCTGTTTGATAATCGGGGTTTTTCCGCAATAAGTTTAATAATAATGCAGATAAGGAAAATTTACAGATATAAATAGAATAAAATTCTAAGTACAGTACAATAAAATGCATTTAGCATTTATTCAAGTATATTCCACTGCTTGTCCTAATTCCTCACCCAATTAACCCGATAGCCACCGGTTTAATAAGAAACAATGCAGGTTATCGGCCATAATGGGTAAGACTACAAAAGCTGCTGTTGCCGAGAAATAAATTTGAATCTTCTCGTAAGTTACAAACGAAAGCTTACCAAATTGATAATAAAAAAATAACTTTGTTTGAAACAAAATAATTCATACAAATTGCCATTAGTTCTTAACTACGCATCTAATATCTTCCAAAATAGTATGACATACTTTTTACCGTAAAAAGGCTCCTCTTGTGCTCATTCATAAAGTCCACTTCTGTTCGATGTTTTCATCGAAAACTTTCAATAACTTATATATAAAAATTGTTTAGCGAAACAAAGTAATTTTATAGGTTGAAAAACTTACTCTTCTCTTTATAATGGATTATTTCCCGCAAAAGTGGATCGATTCAACAATCTGTTATAAGCTTGCAGATGCAAAAAAAGTCATATATGTTGCCATTTTTGACAAGGTTATTATCCTCCTGTCTACTTTGTTTCTCAATAACACATAAGCGTAAGGTTTAGTTTACAAATAACTATATTTCTGCACGACCGACTTCGCATTAACTTCACGGTAGCATATGTGGACACTTTATCTATGCGCAGGCAGAGTGGTGCGGTAAAACAATTCCAACGGATACTATTTTATAACTGCATTTTATGCAAAAAAAATTCACATGTTTGCTAAACATAATTTTTAAAGGTATCTGTCTCAAACCTGTTTACGATTACCTATGACTAAGGATTCCCGATGGAACCCGAAACGTCAGGAAAATAAAGTCTTGTTCCAGTGATCGCATCTTCTTCTTCGGAATTGCTGCTTTTTTCTGAAAATTCAATTCTTTAAACTTTGGAAGAAATATTCTAGCTCTGGAATGGATTATTTTTCCATTTTTCGATATTTTTGCGAGAAATTTTCTATAGCACAATCCATCTGAATCGAAGATTGGTTCTGTCATACCTTGCAGCATAGGAAATTTCTTCATTATAAACATACTCATGATAAAGCCAAAATAACTGGTTTTCTCGCTCCATAACGTTAACTGAGATGACAGTTTTCCCAACTCAAGCCTGTTTTATTATTTATTCCACTCAGTTGGTCAAACTAGCCTGGCCAAATACATGCTTATTTTATAAGCTAAATTTCGTCCTGGAAGTTGCATGCTAGATTAAACATACTGCATATGTATATGAAACAAATAATTGTCAAAAGTATTTTCACGCACAACATTGAAGTAGGTGACCAGGACATGGCCTTTAAGTACGATACCCAAGA
The DNA here is from genome assembly GCA_036362985.1 of Ligula intestinalis. Taxonomy (NCBI): domain Eukaryota; kingdom Metazoa; phylum Platyhelminthes; class Cestoda; order Diphyllobothriidea; family Diphyllobothriidae; genus Ligula; species Ligula intestinalis. The sequence goes on along the minus strand of JAYGXS010000006.1, from coordinate 28,243,750 downwards.
TGTCGATAAGGTCAAAGACAATTAACTACCATGGACTTACCGTGAATTATCTATCCTGAAATTAACTTATACTAAAAAATGTGTGCATTTGGAATGAAAATGATGTTATACTCTACTTCCCCATGTATAATAGCTGAATATCTACGTGTGTCATTACCAAACCTTGTACTATGCATAGACACTCTCCTGAAGTTAACTAACTATGTGATCATTGGCGCGTTTTTCTAGATTCAACGGGCTATATAGCAACCGCGCAAATTTGTGATGGCGAAAAGTATTTCAGAATCGGATGGGAGTTGGAGAATTTCCATGTGGAAAAGAGAATAACACAAATTACGCAATTCGTCGCTACTGCAGGGAACTGGAATAGCAATAATATGAGTGAGTCATTTAAGCATGGTCTATGCATTGAACAAACCCTTGTTATACATCTAATACGAATAATCATTGTCTTAACATACGCATCCCTTTCCATACAGGCTGCATTCAACCGCAGTATTCGCTTCCATTAGTCCGCGAGTCTGTTGTGGGTGACGAGATGGTGGTTACATGCGCTATTCGGCTTTCTCTATGCTGCAACTTTGAGGCCGTAAGCGTTCTTATAATTTCACATTTAATCGTATCTAATATTATATTTTTCTTTGGAAATAGGTTGTGATATTTGGGTTAACAGAACCTTTTTGTCAATACAACGACAAAGTTCAAACCTGCGGTAAGTGATATTAATAAAGAATCATCTATTTTGTGCAGATGATTAGTACGGTGGGAAGTACAAATTGTTTTATATTAACCTTGCAGACAGAAAGGTTATCGACAAGGACACAATAGTCTTTTCAACAAAGGTTCCCAAAGAGGCTAAAAACAAGTATTATCCTGACCAGTACGTCTTCTGCAACAGCATGGGCAGTTACATGTCACTGCAAATAGTCTGGGATACAAGTAAGATATACTTCCTGATCAGGACAATCTTCTTAACGCATATTAAAAAATAATGCTCAAATATTATGCACAAAATTATGCAAGTATTCAATTCGTCTCAATGTATCTACGTGTAATCATTGCAAATTTATTTAGCAGTGGTCAGCATATTATTATTATTATTAATTATTGAATAAAATCAAATTCTTATTAAATTTTAGGTTTCTTGATATTTCCAAAATTAGAAATGGTGGATAGGAGGTCGTATACTTCAAATAACCTCAGGTCCAACTTACCCATCCGGAATAAAATTACTTCAGTCCACATCTTGAAATTACCTTCGGAAAATAATTACACATAGCGGATGCGGGAAAGCAGAGTTAACTATATTTATTTCACTTAACACTTACCTCTAAAATTTTTCATCTCAGCCTATCCTATATCAACACCCGGAAAACTCATAACCACCGTTTTGTAGGACAAAATGCTGTGACTAGGGCTAAATGAATGGGACTACATAAATAATTTTAACCAATTTCCTCCATTGCTCTTTCTTTCAAAATATTTTAAACATATTGCTTTACTTAATTAAAATTACTTGCAGATGACCCTTTATGTGGCACAAAATATTCCAGCGTTTACAGTGTCGTCAAGCGTTCGAACATATAAATTAAGATTTACGATTATAAAATGAAATATCGATCAAATGGAATTACAGATGTTTAAAGTTTTTCGATATTAGTTGTTATGAACAGGACCAGGAGGACTAACTTTAGCAATAATTCCAAACAGAAAACAACATTGTCAAGGAAATTGTGCCCCCACAACAAAATAATACAAGTGTTATTCATGTGATTAATCAAAACACTTTCTACAGGGGTCATAACTTTAAATGTATTTTAAGTCGTTAATCCGTCCAAATTTCTGTTTTTTAGGCTTATGTCAAAATGAAAATGGATATTTTTATTGACCTGTAGATCAAGGATAACATTCGCCTGGAACTGAAAGAATTCACTTTTCGTCTTGTATTTTTTATGTTTTGTCATAGTGGATTAAATACAGGCTCTGTTGTGCCATGTTTATAGCAAGATTCTGACATAGCATAGTGTAAAAATGGCATATTTCTAAACGACGTACATTAAATAAAGTGTGTTCCGAATAACCCTTACCATTACATACATAGACGTTTTTAGTTATGGTGAAACACCGGCATTTAGTATGTTATATCTACGCCATGTGGTAAAACAATATGCGTCCGAAGCCTTTTTGTTGCTGCATTTTTTGAATTATAGTTCACATATTTATAGAACATAATTTGCTTTCTTCGGACTGACACTATTCAAAAGTTTGCCAAAATTAATATTCATTACACTTAATAAACTAAATACAAACTGACTTGCCTAAAAATATGCCTTTGCAGAAATAAGCTTGATCGGTGGATCAAACATACATTATCAAAATGAAGCTGTGTGCGGCGCTTTGTGCCACGGCCTTTACTACTCTTATTCCAGAGCGGTAGGTTGGACCTCAGGTAAGGTGACGCAGGTCCCCTCCTAACCACCGTTTCCATTTGTCAGGAGTTTCCATAAACCTTCATTCTGAGAATCGGGTGTTGTCGCAAAATCTTAAATGATCAAACAGCTAATGGAAACCTGCATATATAAGTCACTAACATTTATGAATAAAATTTAAAAAAATGCAAACAGCAGTTATAAAAGTATTTTTTCACTGCCTACTTCAATTTCTTACACATAAAATCCTTTAACTACCGTTTTGGCTGCACAAACTGCTGGAACTGGGAACTAATGCACTGCACTGCACACACTTTTGGTGCTGTTTTCTTCCATGAAACAACAAAACACAGCAAGATCACAAACTTTGCGTTTTGTAGAAAAAATGCGAACTGGCAATGCTGCTCTTTGTGGAAGTACAGAACACGGCGCAGATGCCAATTTGTCTGACTTATTGTACACGTCACTGCAAAAGCACAAAAAACAAATTACTGTTCCGAATAAGTCATGTGAATAAAATATCCACAGATATATGCAAACCGATCTTTGCTTCAATCAAATTAGAATACTGACGTTATATGTATTTCTTTTGGTGGGCCCACACGTTCTTGTTTCTAAATTAAAAAGTGTGATCTAACCAATTTGAATGAGTCAGTATGTATTAGGTTCGCCAGTTATAAGAGTAGATTTGGAACGGCCAGAAGCTCAAAAAGCTGATGGCATTCGGCTGAATATATCGAGGGGCCATTCCAGCCAAATGATGGGTTAGTGCAATAAAATTCTTGCCAAAAATCTAATGCTGTCCACTTTATGTGACACGACTTTGGAGAGCAAATATGCTACAAGTGACAAGTTCTGCAGACCAGCACATTCCTTCCAACAGTTTTCATTTTCATTTGTCTACGACTAATTTTTCCATTTTGATAGTTACTAAGTTAATTGTCATTTCCCATTGTAAGTGGTAACGCCCTTATATATATATATATATGGCTGCTGTTAGGTAGTATTGTAACAGCATAATACGCGTTTATTCGTCACCTGTCAGGCACCGACTTTGCGAACAACCTGTCAGCTAAGTTCATCGACACCACATCCATCGAGCTATCCTGGAAGCCCCCAAAACACGTGGCCCCGGATCTCGTCTACAGGTTGACGGTGGGTACGCGCGTCGCCGAAATCAAGGAACGGGGTTTTGGTGGGTTATACATCATGGACGGTTTGACACCAAACACAGATTACAATGTGTCTGTCTGTCTCGTCTTCAGGAACCCTGATTCCTTGGCGCCCTGCATCACAACATCTGTGACCACACCACCATGTAAGTGCGCATGTGGTTGTATCTAATAAAAGCCATTTCCCTGCATAGACAGACATTGATTATTGGCAGAATATTTTGGTCCAAATTTTTCTATCGCCACACTTGTCCTGCTTTCATCGCGATTCCGACACACAAGACTGCCTTTAGAAAGGAAAGCTGACAGATGTCCAATTTCTCTGACTTAGACGATAACGTATGCAAATGCAAATATTCTACTTTTTTATTCATAGCAAAATCTTATGGCTAGACTCATATGTTCACATAAATGGGTCGTGTTTCCCAAACGATTCGGGTTCCAATGACGTACATCTTAGTCATTCACTTGATAATTTCCATGATTATTCTCTTGACGTCATATATCCGAAACAGCAAAGAAGCGTATCGGACCGCCACACTGGGCGAAAGGGACTCGCTGTTGTTTTTAGCAAAGCCAAAAAAACTTCGGCAAAACACTTGTCTAGGCCTTAAGCTAGTGCCTCTGTGCGGGAGTATGGTTTAATATCAGTGCCATGTGGTAGGACGTCTTGTTTGTAGACGTTGTTTGTGTGGTTGCTCCTCAGAAGCTGTTTGTCTTTGACCCCACGGCTCGTAGACGATAGGTCTCTGACCTTGAAATATTCATGTGCTGGTCATAAACCCCGTTCACAGCTTATGCACCAAGAAGTTTTCAAAATGCCGCGCGTTATAGTGCCTAAAGATGAGCACGCACTGATCGGTACGGTGTCTTCGTTGTGCATGGCGGCTCGATTTATAGTCTCGCCAGGTGTCGCGGAACGCATAACATACATTACAGGCCGAAATAGGTTAACCAAAAAGGAGACTTATACAGGAAGAAACATTTTCTTTTGAAGGTAACACTGCTAGAGGCTCAGTTGTCTAAGAAGTCAGGGGAAGATGACGTACTTTGGGAGATCTGGGTTTGAAAGTCTGCATCCTACCTTGCTTATTTCTGCCTGCGCTAAAGGGATAAGCGACGCTATTCTATTTGCATCCGCTGAAAGCACTGGATTAGAGTTGAGATCGAAAACACTAAGCATATGTTAAATGAGCACACATTGCCGACAGATGCGACGAAAAGCAGCAAGTAAGTATGCCCCTTCAGGGTCTCCTTTTAGAACTTGTACACATAATTCTGCTTCTCAATGACTATTCATACTGAAAGAGCAGTATCCTAATGAGTGAGCCGGGCAGGTGATGATAATTTTTTTGGCAACTCAATTTTTAGAATTTTGATTAAGAATTTAACCAATGCATGTCTTCGCACTTTATATGTTTCCAAGACTCAGCCGATAAAAAAACTGGCACACGTACCATTCTTTTTTAATTATGTTATAGAAGTGATTACTTTTTGCCATTGCAAAATGTTGGGCTAGATTTCGTCATACTGCGTTTACACGAACGGACAATTTGTCAATAATATAGCAGTTTAAATACGAAAAGTCCATCGGAATATGGTCAATGCCCGCTGTAGAATGGCTTCATCAACACTAAAATGCTTTGAAAGTGGTTAACGTGTTATCCGTTTGTATGATAAAATTCGCGTTTGCTCCACTATGCATTCGACTTATTGTCAAGACTTTTAATAGGCATAAGACGATAATGTAGAATGCGTATACGTGAGTTTAGTAAACTATTTAAATGTTGCAAAAAAAATTTAGTTAACCAATCCGGTAGTACAGAATTTGGCAAAATTTATAATAAGCCTTGCTTTTATGTCGAAAACAATGCTAAAGCACAATCTAAAATGACTAAAGTTTACCGTTCCGAGTAAGTAATGCACATACAATTCCCGAAAATATACGAATCTCGATCTCTTCTGCTAACAAATTGGAATAGTGACTTTAAAATTATAAAATCGCGTGGTCAAACATGCTATTGTGTTTTGCCCTAAAGCGGCCGACCGTCCTGTTGGAGTGACGCTGGTTGCGTTGAGTTCTACAGCCGTATTAATGCTTTGGGAACGTCCAATTAACAAGAATCAACGATTTGACAACTATCGACTGAATATCTCGGACGAAATCGGCAGTCGATTGGTGGGCAAAGGCGGTATGGTCGTAGTCGAAGATCTGACACCCTCTACCTCCTACCAGATGACTTTGGAGGCCAAATATGCTGGGGCTGACAAGTTTGGTGAACCAGTACAAAGAAGCGTGACAACCCCTTCAGCAGGTTTAATTGCCATTTTACTACATTTACACTATTTATTGAAATACGGTTTGGATCGTAATCTAAGTAACACGATCAACCCTGCGTGGAAACCTTCTTCACTCGCAGTGTTTACCTAACGGATCCGCAGTTAGTATTGTGCAAATTAAAATAAATAAATAAAAGAGAAAGCTTGTTTTGCGTCATACTTATATTTTACTGTCTATGAACTACTTTTAATAATACAACTCGCTATATAAGTGACAAAGCTGCAGGAAAATATGATAAAATGAAAAAATAATAGAGTGATAAATATGCCACACAACAGTGCTTTGTTCGGTGACCTTTTTCTTTCAGAGGAACAGAACATCGAGTGGGTGTATAGACAAGCATCTTTTCCGTGCTGTTTTCGTCCATACAATTATTGGGAACGAACATAAATATGTGCACAATTGATATTTGTTTTGCCTGGCTCGTCCACATTGGTCGTTATAAACGCAAAGAGTGTTTCAAGAGCATTGCGGTCCGGACCGCTCGGAGGAATCAACACACTTCGCAGTTCGCAGGTTGTGAGGCCAGTTCTGGTCTTTAATAGTAAATCATATTCGTAAGGTAGATTAAAATCATAGCACCTTTGATCAGTGAGCAGAAGCAATAAATCGTAGCATAACAGTATCCAATCGACGGCTCTTAATGCCAATATAACCAAAGGCATAGTTCAGAATGTAAACATATACCTTGTTGCTAACATTACCTTTGGTTGACGTCCAGATTGGTCTTTCACCGTAATTGATCACCATCCAAACCACAAGGCGTTGACAGTTCGTTAACATGGATGTCGACAATGTGTGTTCATTAGGGAAGATACTTAGTCATATGACAGCATTGCAGCCTTGTCTAGTGAACGTACTTCATCACAACAGTAAATGCTTATCTGCTATTAAAGTGTGTGCCGAACAGTTGGAAGAGGAGTTTAACAATGGCCACTGGCTAAGGATGAATAATTGAACGACTATCGTCGGAAAATCAGGGGCAGCCTTCTTACCTATATGATGAGCGCTAGCGGCAGTCCGCCTTTTATGAATTAACATTGGTGGCAAACATATTGTAAATGATAAGTTTGGCAAACGACAACGGGCAATTTTGGCAACGCCCCTAGCATGTACACATGCTTGACTATCTAGGATTCAGCATTTCGATTGCATATGTCCATTTTAACCGTATTGCGCATAATAAGAGATTTTGCATATTGAAAAAAATCTTGTCGTGTCTGTGATTCGCACATCATATAATGCCTAAGAAGTTTGTGTTTACTTGTTCCTTTTTTGGAAGGAGCTGACCTACCGACAAACCTTGAAGCTTGGGCCGTCAACGGCACTGCTGTCAAGGTCCACATGGATCTCCCGAAACACAAAGTCCCAAATTGCTTTTATCAGATAACGGTGGGTACCCAAGTGGAGAAAATACACGCAAACAGGTTCGGCGGCCAATATACGATGGGCAGTTTAGAAGAAGACACAACCTACAAAGTGACTGTCTGTCTCGTCTTAAAAAAACCCGATTTCTCGGTGGGCTGCGTTAACACAATGGTGACCACACAGCTAGGTGAGTGTGTTCGCGGGGTTTTGAAGTGAAACCAAATTTTCCGCACTTACGTGCAATCCTTTACAAACGGGATGTGTTCCTTTGATTGCTAAATGCCAAATAGGCTGGCCTTATTAAATTTGAAATGTTTTAAAAGCAAAAACATATGAACGCTATATATGTCCATATGGTTACCCTCAGAGGACGTCAACTGTGCGTTAAGTTTATCATTTAAATTGTAAATATGCACGCAATATAATTATCGGTGGCCTACTATAACAATAGCGAACATAGAAACATTAATGCCCTTTTTTATCGATCTGATCATCGCAGAAATGTTGTTCCTGTATCAAAGTCAGTCATGTTTTCGCGATGATAGACATGGTGAGTGTTTCGTTGCCACGTTGTAGATGTGACAACTGGCGTTATCGCCAACTATGTAAAGACTCCAAGGTCGTGTGGTGGGTAGTGGAGTCACGAATATTTCGAAGAACAGAAATTGTTCCGCGGAAATAAACATGCTGGAATGTTCAACATTCATTTATGTAAAGTCCGAGAAACCATCTCGCATGCATGCGTGATTGTTGTAGTGACTTCCAATCTAGATTTTTGCCAAAGAGTCTCTTTGTGTCAAAACAACAGGGAGGATGACAATCAAGGTTAAAATAAAGGAAGTCACTTATTTTATCTCGTAAACAGGATTATATGAAAAAAAAGGCTATAGACGGGACCAATAAGCTAGTGTCATCATGTGCCTGGTGGCTCGATTGTCCAGATGGTCGGCTCTGCCTTGTTTGTCTGCTATGTCATCGGCTCCTTCACACGCGACTGTCCCCGCGTGCCTTTGTCTGTGGGTAGGCCGATAGCGTGCTGTGGAAACTCGACAAGTCCGCTAGTTAGGAATATTCCCAATATTCCTCACGACAATATATTATGGGCAGCTTTGCGGTAAATAGAGCAAGAATAATGTAAGGTGAGCCTCCCGAAGCATGTATCTCGGCATCAATGGTAATTCATTTTACGATTTGTGGATGGCCTAGGGATGGCAAGTATTATTGTTTGAAGAAAAATAAATCAGTCCCTAAGGCAGGCATATTTTTACGCATAGAATATCGTTTACGTTCTACATACTAATTAATTCTACGGAAATTTCTCGAGAACAAATAAGGGCTTTACGAAAGGGCACATACCTAAGTCGCATTATAAATGACACTGGTATATGGCGCTATGATAAAATGATAAAATAATAAAGAATAATAAACAAGCCACAGAATAATTTTCTGTTTGGTGCGCTTTATCATTCAGATGTAAAGAACTGCAAGGGGACAGGGGGACAATAATGTTGTCCACAGTGTATTGCTCTATACAGTTTACAGCTTTGTTCATGCAATATTCTGAAATCTGCGTAAGGCTTATAATCTTTCGTTCAACGGAATTGACTGCATTTGTGATACCGATTATCGCGTAGTGTATGCTTAAACCTTTTTAACGAGTTTCGTTCTGACCCCTAGCAAAACGTTTATATTGTTAAAACTGACAACTTAATAAGTATGTCTTTTTATCATTAATTTTAACTGCCTTCATAAAGTGAAATATATTTAATGTAACATTTGCACGATAAAATCTTGTTTGTACTTGTGTGATAGCAAATTGGGCGTTCTTTTAATTTTACACTCAACGAAGGGTGACTTTCGGTTTTGAATAAGTTACTTAACATCAGCTTTTTTTACGTTTGTTAGGTCTTCAACCATAATAAATAGTATCCTTCAATTTATTAGTGCTGCCTTTGCTGCATAAAATATATTTCGAATCTATTTCAGTTTTTGATGACAACCAGGTGACGTCCTCCTCAAATTGTAGGCAAAACTGTACATTTCCGTAAACAGGGTGCACACAGTGCGCAGTTTTTAAGCCTTGAATTCCAGTGTAGCATTCATTCGTTTAGAAATTTTTTTCGCAAAATTGGGCAAATTTTTTAAAACCGAAGGCTACCCTTTCTTTGAGTACAAAATTTAAAGTACGCCTAATTTGCTGTCACAAAGGAACATCAATATTTTTAAGGTGCATCATTTCCATAATCGAGTTTATAAAGGCACTCAAAATCAATGAATAAAAGGCATACTACTTAAGTAGTCAGATTTTACAATTAAAACGTTTTGCTAGGAGTCGCAATGAACCTCGTGAAAAACCCGACTGTCTATCCTGACTGAAATGACTTTATAATACACGAAAATCAGTATCACACTTGGAGTCAATTTTAATTAGCGAAAAAGTAAAAGTATGTTGCATATGTCGACCTATTGCATGATCAAGGGCGTCTTCTAAACAAGTTTTAATAAAGAACACATATTTTTGCAACACTTAAATATGTATCGTTTAGATTGCATAAATTTGTCCTGACTAACGTCAAGAAAACCTCAAGAGAAGGAGGTCCAGGCTGTTCGGTGGAAACGAAATACTTCGCAGACGGAATGTGGTGAGGCTAGCTGTGGTCTGAAACATAAGATCATATTTGTAAGCTTTAGTACAGGCATACCGCCTTTGATCGGTGAGCAGCGTCCTTATTTCGTAATACAGCAGCACCTGCTCGACGCCTGTAAATATCATTTTAACTAAATACATAACGTGAATACATACCTTGTTGTAAACGCTATCCTTTGTCGACGTCCAGATGGGTCGGTCAACTTACTTAATAACCATCCAGTCCACGAAAATTTGGCAGTTTGTTTAGATTAGTGTCGACAAGTTGTGTTCCTTGGGCAAAATATTAACCCATATGACGGCATTGTACACTTGTCTTCAGATATTACTTCATCACAAAAGTAAATGCTAGTCTCATATGACAGCCTGTGCCTTACAGTCGTAAGAAGAGTTTAAGAATGGCCACTGGCTAAGAAAGAAGAATTGTATGACTATTGACGGTAAATCATGGGCGGCCTTCTTACTCATATCATGAGCGCACTTGGCAGTCAATGGCCTTGCAGAATCCATGGGCACATTTGAAAACACTCTCAGCAGGTACAAATGCTCCTCTTTCTATGATTTAGCATTTTAATTTGATATGTTGCAGTTTAACTGTATTGCGCATAAAATGAAATATTGCCGATTAAAAAGAGCTTGTGGGGCCTATGATTTGCACATCAAATAATGCCTTTAACATTTGTGTTTATTCACCGTTTTCTGTTAGGAGCTGACCTTCCGACAAACCTCGAAGCTTGGGCCGTCAATGCCACCACCGTCGAGGTCTACATGAATCTCCCTAAGAACATGGTCCCGTATGGCTTTTATAAGATAACAGTGGGTACCCAACAGGCAAAAATACACCAATACCAGTTTGGTGGCAAATATAGGATGGGCGGTTTAGCAGAAGACACGACCTACAAAGTGACTGTCTGTCTCGTCTTAAACAAACCCGATTTCTCGGCAAAGTGCATTCAGACAATTGTGACCACAGAGCCAGGTGAGTGTGTTCACGGGGTTTTGTAGTCAAACCAAATTTCCTGCGCTAACATGCAATCCTTTATAAACGGGAGGTGTTCCTCCGCTTGCAAAATGCCAAATAGACTGGCCTTATTTATTTTGAAATTATTTGAAAAAAAAACAATTTATACGATGTATCTGTCCGCTTGGTAAACCTCAACTGTGCGTTAAGTTTAACATTAAAATTAGAAATAGGCACGCAATATAATTATCCGTGGTTTGATGTAACAATAGCGAACTTAGAAACATTAATGCCCCTTTTCATCGATGTGATCATCGCAGAAATGTTGTTCCTGCATCAAAGTCAGTCATGTTTTTGCGATGATAGACATGGTGAGTGTTTCGATGCCACGTTGTAGATGTGACAACTGGCGTTGTCGCCAACTATGTTAGGACTCCAAGGTCGTGTGGTGGGTAGTGGAGTCACGAATATTTCGAAGAACAGAAATTGTTCCGCGGAAATAAACATGCTGGTATGTTCGGCATTCATTTATGTAAAGTCCGAGAAACCATCTCGCATGCATGCGTTATTGTTGTAGTGATTTTTAATCTAGATTTGTGCCACCCAGTCTCTTTGTGTCAAACCAACGGGGAGGACGACAATCAAGGTTAAAAAAAAGAAGTCACTTATTTTATCCCGTGAACGGGATTATATGGTAAAAAAGGCTACAGACGAGACCAATAAGCTAGTGTCATCATGTGCCTGGTGGCTCGATTGTCCAGTTGGTCGGCTCTGCCTTGTTTGTCTCCTATGACCTAGGCTACTTCACGTGCGACTGCCCCCGTGCGCCGTTGTCTGTGGGTAGGCCAATAACGTGCTTTGGGAACTCGCCAAGTCCGCTAGTGAGAAATATTCCCAATATATTATGGGCAGATTTGCGGTTAGTAGAGCAAGAATAATGTAAGGTGAGCCTCCCGAAGCATGTATCTCGGCATAAATGATAATTCATTTTACTATTTGTGGACAAACTATGTAAAGCACAGAAGCTCAAAAGACTATGCCTTTTCTATCTGACAATAAAAAGGGGGGTGCTGGGCAATAATTACCGCCGCATTCATTTGATACTTTTTCATGGGCTTGCTTAAGTAGTATCTAGAACTGTGTACTCAGTAATCAGAAGGTAACTAGCTGTTCCCTTTATGCAGATTGCTTCGTTTGAAGTACCGTTTGCTGTCTCTGAAGGGCAGATCCACATTGTTAGTTTAGGCCACAGCTCTGAAAACATGTGGCCGTACACCATACTTCATGCTTACAGTAAATAGCATAAAATTAGGTAGGGGAATAGTAAGATGCATATTGCGGCACTGTATGATACAGCCATGGAACAGACCTTACAGGACGTATCACCGGATCTCCGCAAGCTCACTTCACTTTTTTTCTGCCTGTTTTATTGCAACCTTGCTGCAACTTACCAAACTCCACTATGCTGTCCATGGCCCTGGCATTTTTATTCCTCCTGGTATATTGAAACGCCCTATATTTCGACTCCATTTGCATCTGCTTATGAAGTAAGACCGTAGCTGAGTAAGGAAAAAACATTGTAACATTTCAAATGAACACACATGTGAGGCAGGGGAGATGGAATCCTTAACAATCGCTAGGGAATTCAATTAAACTTTCTGTTGTACGCGTCCAGAGTTTCCTTGTGGAATATATATATATATATATATATATATATATATATATATATATATAT
>JAYGXS010000006.1:28195304-28218512 GCA_036362985.1 Ligula intestinalis | reverse complement strand
TGCCACAATATGTGAAATATTAATACTCTTTCGCTCATTGGCATTTACAAAAGCTGTGTCATCTATTCTGCAGTCTTTTAAGTCAAGATGCGATGTAGGCTTTTTAACGAGCATAGCTCTGACCGCTTACACAACGCACATGCTGTAAAACGCGATGACTACAATAATGTGCGTTTTGATATTGACTGCCTTTATAAATTCAAATATATTTTAGGGAAGACTTGCATAAAAGAGCTATTTCTTGTCTTCGTTTGATAGCAAAATTATTTGTGAAAAATAATTAAGGAAAGGGTACCTTACGCTTTTTAATGTTTTTTTCTAAAAATGAGCTTTTTACGACTGTGAGGTGTGTCTTCATAAAAACTCCTATCCTTCAATTTACCTATGCTGATTTTTCTGAAAAAGCGTGTTTTAAACCTATTGCATCATTTTATGAGAGCTATGTGACTTCTTTGCTAACCTGTAGGCGAAAACGTAAACATCCATCAACAGGATGTACACAGTTCGCAGTTTGTAAACCTTGAATTCCCGTGTAGCTGTCACAAGGTTTCACTATAATTCTGCAATTTAGACACTTTTTTTCTTAAACCGAAAGATACCTTTCCCTTAATATAGTAATTTAAGGAAGTCCTTGTTGGCTACAGAACGAGCACAATAACCCTGTTTTCGTTGACGCATTTCATGAAATATTTTGTAGTTTATAAAGGCATGCAAAATCCACGGCAAATTTGCATACTATATAAATTGTTATTTTTACCGCATAAAATTGTTGTTATTGTTTAGAGCAAAATTCATTAAAAAGCCCGAATTCGATCAAGACTGCAGCATTTCTGGCGCGGACTGTATAATAAGGATAATACACTTTTGTTTGCAACTGCACGTCTACTTTATCTCGTCAGATTGAAAAGTTTTACAGGATAATGTCTTTGACAAACGTCGTCTGCGTCGGTTAAGCAAGTAACCAAAAAAATGTAAAAAAGTTTATATGTTTTTACTTAGTCTAAAACAGAATTAAAGCGGAGGGCTGGGTTCACCCACAACTGTCTCAACGGAAATCTGTGCAAAGAGGCTTCATATTTCTGTAGTCCCTATGGTACACCACAGTAGACATCATCGCAAACCATGTTTGCTTCTACTTATTCTTCTTCGTCCTAAATCATGATCCATCATTCGTGCAATTGCGTGTGAAGTAAGCCTGCATGTACATGGCAGATTCTCGAAGTGGTGCTGCGTCGGGATTTGTGTACTGCATCGCGGTAAAGTGCGCGTGTCAGTGTGACTGGTAAAAGGGGCAAAAGTCTTCAATCACTAAAGACTTATTTGTTGTACAGATCACCGTCCCTGCGCCGACCCCATGATAGCTGCAGGCCCAGGATACAGCCGCGTTTGATATTTTAATTGAAAAATTATTTTCGAAAATGTGCATCCACTTGCTAGGAAATATACCTGTCAAGAGAGCAGAGGCTTAAGAATCTGTTTTACAAATTGCGCTTCATTTTTCTGCAGAAACATTTCAATTCAAGTGAAGCACTTATTTTCTTTACAAATCCATTAATTAAACTGCATAGAGTTCCAAAAACGCCGCAACAGATATTCCAAATAAGTTTTATATATTCACCTACGGTGAAAGATACGGTGCTAATTATACGACGATAAGAACATTATGGGAGCTTTATGCCAAAACAGTAGCCGAATATAGCTCGCGCACATTTTATTAAAGCGAAATGTTTCCTAATTATCTTTATTCGTTCCGCCCTGCTTTCAGTCGGAGAGGAAGTAAAGTAGAAATGCAGACTATAATTCAAGGTAAAGATGAATACACGATGCTTAAGATATCGGCTCTTATAGGAATACTAAAACATGATCTTGATTATTGAGCTGACCAGAGACAGTAAGAAGAAAAATAACGGAAGGCAAACATCATCAAATGAAATATTGCAAGAGACACGATTTACAAGGGACGTGTTGAAATGTGGAGTGAATGTAAGAAGGGCACTTTTGGTAGCGTGAAAACATACGTGCGTCTTAGTTCCACAACTTCGGTGCCAACAGCGCATGTGTATTCCTTTGAATATAAGAGGTGGGCCGCGGTTCGCACTCGACATTCATCATTTAAATATACGCGCTCTCCGTGGTTCATGCCAGAGCAAAGCTATAGGAACACATCGTTTACCTTTCCTCTTGCCAGCTTTCATAACTAGCAGACAGGCAGGCCTATTGAATAATTAAATACGTTTCTGGTTTCCTGCAAACAAATATGCTTTAAAAAATCCAGGATAAAAGTGCAGGAAAAAGTTTTCGATCATTGGTTATTGCTTCCTGCTGGTGGCACGTGACCAGTTGTCTAACAATGCAAAAAAATCACCTTCTCATCTGCGCAAAATAAAACTATGTTTCAATAGTAGAGAATATGCGAATACCAGGAAGCAGTTCAGAAGTAGATGCGATCATGGAAAGAAGAGTTTTATTTGCCTGACTTATTGGTTTCCCTAATCAAAGTTCATAATGTATTCTTACTCAAGGTCATGCACAAATGGGGTGGAGTTATGCACAGGCTGCATGGTCTTTATAGTTCCTAGTAGCCATTCGGGTGTGTGCATATGTGATAATTATTCTTTTCTGTAGCCACAGCTTGGGTCCTTCTTGATGCGCTGCTGGCTTGACACTTCATGACAAAATGTAACATGGTAGTTAAGCATATATCTAGATAGGCTATTTTGATCATACGAGTGAATTCCATTATTAGAAGAGCTTCAGTTCAGAAAACTGCCATCTTAATTTAGCAAATGGAGCAAAGAAGGCACAAATGTTTTGCTTAATTATTCGTAGGGTTTTATCGAACACATTTCCGATGCTAAAGGGTATGACAGAACCTATTTTTGTATAAATATGCATTGTGCAATGTAAGCATTCGGAAATCAGTAAAGCATTGGAAAAATAATCCCTTCTAGAAATGGGAAAATTTTGTGCGAAGTTAATGCAAAGTTAATGCGATCGCATTTATTTTCTGAAGCATGCAATAATGTTTGTAGTTCTCCGAAAATTTCCATTTCTACCATTAAAAAGTCATGCTGGCTAACGATCATTTTCGGTCATTCATCGTCAGCCCAGTACATGACAGGGCGAATAAAATTGGTTAATTTTTTAGAGCGTGTGCAATCAACATTTCCTTTCATTGTTACATTTGTTGCACATTTGTTAACATATATTTAATTTTGAGGAAGGCATTGAAAATTAGACGCGAACAATTTGAATATTTACTTTTACTGTGTTAACCTTTTTAAGTGTTTAGAACAAAGCTCGTTTAAAGGCCACATCCTTTTATGACTTAAAGAACTGCAGAAAAGAGTAAAAGATAATCAGTATCACAGCCTGAATCACTGCCCATTAGCAAAATAATCTCAATCTTTTGCATATCGGGTGTTTTCAGGAATTTTGTCGCGTGCTGTACGATAAGGATGGTAAAATTGTGTTCGCGATTGCATGTCTACTTAAGCTCGTGAAGTATAAAAGTTCAAAATAATAATTTCTTCGTTTAAAGCCATCTACGTCTGTGAAGCAAGTACCCCCAAAGAAAAATGCAAAACAATTTACATGTACTTTATGTGTCTGAAAAATTTTTCAAGCGGAGTTTTGGGCCAACCCACAATGCAAATGTTTCCTTCT
Organism: Ligula intestinalis; assembly: GCA_036362985.1. Lineage (NCBI taxonomy): Eukaryota > Metazoa > Platyhelminthes > Cestoda > Diphyllobothriidea > Diphyllobothriidae > Ligula > Ligula intestinalis. The sequence goes on along the minus strand of JAYGXS010000006.1, from coordinate 28,214,846 downwards.
TCTGTGGTCCCTATGCTACACCCTAGTAGACGTCATCCCAAACAATGTATGCTTCGTCTTATTCTTATTCCTTAATCACGATCCATCGAGCATGCAATTGCGTGTGAATTTAGCCTTCAGGTACATGGCAGATTCTCGAAAAAGTGCTGCGTCGGGTTTTGTGTACTGCATCGGGGTAGTGTGCAGCTGTCAGTGTGACTGGTAGATGTGGCAAAATTATTCAATAAATATCAACTTATTTGTTGCGATCACCATCGCTGCGCCTACACCCCACCTCTTGATAAGGTGCAGGCCCAGGATCCAGCCACATTTGATAGTTGAACAGAAATTTATTTTCGAAACTGTACATCCAGATGCTAGGAGATATACATGCCAAAAGAGCAGAGGCTTTGGAATCCGTTTCACAAATCGTTCTTCATTCCCGGCAGAAAATTTCAATTCAAGTAAACCGTTTATTTTCGTTACGTATCCATTAGCGAAATTTCATAACGATCCAAAATTGTCGCATTAGCTATTCCAAATAAGTTTGATGTATTCACCTACGGTGAAAGGTACGATGCTTATTATAAGACGATACAAAAGAGTATGGGAACGTTATGCCATAATACAGCTCGCGCACATTTGATTCAAACAAACGTATCTGAATTGTATTAATTCGTTCTGCTCTGCATTCATTCGGATAGAAAGTAAAGTAAAAATGCCGACTACAATTCTTGGTAAAGAAAATTCAAAAAGCTGAAGATTATGACTCTTATAAAAATACTTAAACACCATCTTTCTTCTTAAGCTAACCAGTGAGAGTGAGAAAAAAAATAACGGAAGGCACACTTTATCAAACTAATTATTGCAAGAGACTAGATTTACAAGGGACATGTTTGCATGTCGATTGAATGTAAAAAGGGCATTTTTGGTAGTGCTTAAACACACGTGCGTGTCAGGCATACAACTACGGTTCCAAGAGCACATGGTTATTCCTTTGAAAGTTGAAGGCGGGCCGAGGTCCGCACTTGACGTTGACCATGTCATTATACGCGCTTACCGTGGTTCATGCCGGGGCAAAGCTACAGGAACACAGCATTTTCTTTTCCTCTTGCCATCTGACACAACCAGCAGACCCACCAGCCAAAAAAATTAAAGTAAATTTCTAGTTTCCTGCAAATACTAATGCTTAAAAACAGTCCAGGATAAAAATGCAGGAAAATAAATGCTACTCTTTGTTTTTGTTTTTCGCAGGTGGCACGTGACCAGAAGTCTAACTATGGAAACAAATTCACCTTCCCCAACCGCGAAAAAAGACTTTTTTTTCAACAGAAGAGAATATACAAGTTCCAGGGAGCAGTTCAGAAGTAGATGCGATCATTGGAAGAAGTGTTTTATTTGCCTGACGTAATGGTTTTCCTCGGGTTTCGTTAATCATAGTTGATAATTTATTCTGAGTCATGGTCATGCACAGACTGCATCGTGTTTACAGTTCCTTGTGACCATCAAGATGTGTGCGTGTGTGATAATTGTTCACTTCTGTAACCACAGCTTGGGTCTTTCTTGATGCGCTTCTGGCTTGACACTTCATGACAATATTAAACATGGTAGTTAAGCGTTTATCTGGAAAGGCTATTTTGATCAAGCGACTGTATTCAATAATTAAAAGAGCTTGGGCTTGGAAAACTGCCATCTTTATTAAAGTAATGGAGCGAAGTATGCGCAAATTTCTTGCGATAGCATGGGAAGGTATTATCTAACAATTTTCCTATGCTATCAGGTATGACAGAAGCTAGTTTTTATAAAAATGCATTGTGCTGTGGAAGGATTCCAAAATTAGCAAAACATTAGAATAATAATAATTCCTTCCGGAACTGGAAAATTTTGTGCAAAATTGATCAAACGGAATTAAGTGCAAGTTTAAGGAATCGCATTAATTTCATGTAACAAGCAAACATTTTCGTAGTTCTGCGAAAATTTCCATTGCTACGATTGAAAAGTCGTGTTGACCAATTTTTTTTCAGTCATTTATCGTTAGGCCAGTAAATGACATGGGGAATAAAGTTGGATGATTAATCACAGCGTTTATATAATCCTCACGATGAGAAAGGGGGGAAGAAAAGGGTGAGCGTTATTAAGCAATTGGGTTTACCTTCGTCTCCTGAATGCGGGCGCCTGCGCGGGTAGGACGCAGTTGCCATGCCCAGATGAGACAGGGGGATGCTCTCGCGGTCAGCGGGTTGTGTTATGTATGTCTACCACGCAGCTTGTGCTTCACTATTCTCCGTTACTTCGTTTTATCAGGCATCAAGAGGTGTTGGATTTCCGCGTGCAGTCGGCCAAGAGATGCAAATTTCATGTACCAGCGCCTTTTGACAGCGTAAAGTGGGTTTTCTTACCCGGATTGCCACTGTTTCTGCTGTGGCTCACACCCGTTTTCACAGGCCTTTGGAGTAGTGTGTTCGCGTGCTGTATATGACCAAAAAGTGTTCGATAAATCCACCTCACGGTTTAGCAAAACATTTGTGCCTATTTCGCTCCATTACGGTAACTACGATGACAATTTTTCAAACCAAAGCTCCTCTTCTAATTGAAACCACTCGCTTGATCAAACTTGCCTATCCATATATATATGCTTAACTACCACGTTTAATTTTGTCATGAAATGTCAATCCAGTAGCGTATGAAGTAGGACCCAATCAATGGCTACAGAAGTGAACAAGTATCCCGCACGCACACACCTTGATGGCCACTAAGAACTATAAATTCCATGCAGCCAGAGCATATATCCGCCCCATCTATACATGACATTGAATATGCATATGTCCACCGATGATTTAGGATACCCGATGGAACCTAAAAAGTCAGGCAAATAAAACCCAAGCATGAGAGGGAATATTCGCATTCCAGGTAAAGCCAATTTTCAGCCAATCTTGATAAAAGTGCCCACGACCAAAATAACGATTTCGCTTGTATTATTTTATATTCCTCATGTATTATTGCAAGGGAGAATTAGTTCTATTGTGAATGAAAACTGACATCAATATCAGATTAGAAAATAATAAATTGTATCAATTTTTCTATCATTGTATAACAGAAAACAAAAGCAAAATTCTGGTTAATAGTTTTGCCTTAGGATCTTGGTGACAGCCTGTGACCCCTGACTTATCCTCTGAATATAAATAAAAACGGAAGGTAACCCGCCTCACTACTTAGTTATATATTTATTTCAGTCCTGTGTATTGCAAATATATTCCTTGATCAGTATCTGTCAGAAAAGGTCCAGAGGATTTATTTCTTAATTGAATGACAAACCTGGCTTTTTGTATATATTATTTGAGAAGCAGGTTTAAGCAAACGTTATAACGAAGCTTGAGTCAACTACAGCTGGTTAGCGTTTCACCAACAAAATATATATGATGTATAATAAATATCTGATGAAAGATTGGAGATTGAGAAAAAACACAAAATAAAGATTGTTTATTTAGTTCTTTGGCTAAACATGGGGCGCCAAATGTTGTTTGCTGGGATATAATTTCGTCCAAATCAGAATACTGGGAGGGAATGGTGGCGAAAATTTGGCGAAATCAAGCGTTTTTGTTATCCGGAAATTTTCATCGCTTTAAAACTTTGTTCAGGGGAACTTCTTTCTTATGCATAATCACTATAAAAAACAATCATGAAGAGCATAAACTGTTTAGTTATATATGTTAACAAAACGGAAATGTCTGTTTTGTATCCTTGAAATTGAGATGAGAGTAATTTATGATTAACCACCTTATTTTTGGAAAAAGAGGATGCAAAAAATTTTTAAAAAATATATATTGCATACCTTCCATATTTTGCGCCATTAAATTCATTAATAGACTTTCACCACTGTTACTTACTTTACCCAAATTAAAAATGTAGACCGCATATTTAAAGAGTTGCAGGCAATGAATTCAAATGAGGACTTTATAAGTATTTGGTAGCTAAAATAATTGCAAAGTCAATATAGAAAAGAAGATTGTTTACAAAATACACATCTGAGTGAGTTGTCATGGAACATAGCGATCGATATTTTTAAAAAGTTGCCGTGGATTTTATGGCCAATGCGCTTTGCATTTGTTGTGTTAGAACTCAGCCTAGAAGTTAAAAAATATACTGTAAACTATTCCAAATTAAAAAAGGGTAATCTCTTTCATGTATGGCAAAATGTATTCCTTAGTTTTTAGGAAATTTAATATGATAGCAAAAATTTCCCATTCGGATCTTGACTTAGTTGTCAAATAAATATAAATAGCGCAGTTATCCGACGCATGAAAATATAAATAAGTTTTTTTGAAGCACAAATTATTATAAAAAATTTCAAAATCGATCTTAGGCATATCTCTTCTTGATTTTATTTGTGAACTATCATTTCAATCGGCAATGACTTGAGATACCTGTGTGGTTCATTCACCATGACATACAGAGAAAGCTGCATAAAAATGCTTTAAGCTCGTTATTTATGCAAACAATTTTAAAATATACATTATATTTAAGATTTTGGTAAGCACATCAAAAAAAAGTCATAATTTATTGTAAATAGACTGAAGCCAGTGAAAATCGTTTAGTCCCTACTAGAATTTCAAGGAAGACCTGAACCTTTTCGTAACCAAAATCCCAAAATAATAACTAAAGTATTCAGAGGAATGCAATTTTTCTTAGCGCGCAAAAAATGATACGTTTATCATTAACCTGACAATTCCATTACAATTAATTTGTCACTGACCAGCATGTCCACAGGTGAGCTTAAGAAATATATTGTACATGTGATCTTTAAATGGGGCATTTCTAGCCATAGTCCAGTCTAAATCAGGTGATGCAAAAACGAAAGAAACGATGAGCATTTCTCGTAAAAACGTATAAGAATACATACTCGAAATTGGGGCTGTCCGGGACCAGCCATACATGTCACTGCCCGTGATATGTAAGCATACTTATCCTTAATTTTTTACAACAGCATAATTGTCAGCATTCATTTTCTAATGCTACTGAATCACTTGGTTGTTTTGCATGAACGGGCTTCCTCTACATGTAAAACTATAGTTTACATAGTACACCCGATTTCCCTATTTTCGGAATTTTCGATTTTGCTACAAAAACTGGTATTTCTATGATAATTCATGTTCCTTCATAAATCACCTAATTTCCTATTATGAATAACGATCACTATCTTATTGCTGGACGTTTTTGGGGGCCGCAGATTTGGCTACGTTTAAGTAAAAGTAAGTGACTTGTAAGAATCATTCGTTTCATGAGCAAGGCAACCCGATGTAAATTATATCTCCTCGTTCTGCACTGCACTCATTCAGAGAGAGAGAAATAATCCAAACACAGATAACAATGTCATATTAAGATAGCTAAATAGGTGCTCAAAATTATTGCCATTATATAACTACTTAAACATAACCAAGGTGATTGAAGTGAGAAGTAATTTCGCTGAATGTGGCGAAATTATTCAATCCGTTTGATCTTCGTTCCTACGCCGATGCACCCGTGATACATTGCACGCGCTGCATCCTGTCGCTTTTGATGGTTTAACTGAAATTTGTCGAAAATGTGCATACATTTGTTCTGAGATTAACATGGTAGAGAGCAAACACTGTTGATAGCATTAAGGAAGTCGAACGTCATTTCCGTTAGAAATAAGTTAACTTATTCAAAATGCTCTGAAAATTGCCAACTCAGCAAACTTTGTCATTTTTCTTAAATTTTCTGAAGTAAGGCCACAGTTCGTTGAAAATGTACGCACCGTATGCATGTTGTTGCATCACATTACTACTAATGCTCTGCCGGAAATCAAAATATCAGGTTTATCGCATACCTATGTGTTATTGAAGTTGAAAGTTTGAAAACAATCCACGATATTAATTTTGGCAAATCCGCTACTTTCGGTTCTTGAGAGCAACTTGTGACACCTGTTCTATCCTTTTAGTATAAACGAACTAATATTCCGCTCAGCAATTCTTGATAAAATATAACCTTCAGTCTTGTGAGCTGCCGAGAAATTTCCAGGTCACAAAATGTTGTTGGATTTACTATGTGTGTTACTGATAAAAATAAGTTTTTCGTATCTTTAGTTATTGAAACAATTTTCAATTTTGTAAAAAGGCGCCGCTTATCAAATTGCTTGATCAGTTTGCACAACTGAGATGCAAAATCATCCGTGAAAGAGTTAGATATGGATTCCCGAGGTCATGCAGACAGTCTCGGATTTATCCTCACCAACTGAGTAAGACCCTTCGAAAAGATTGTCTACGCCCCATTTTTCAAAATCTCGACCGTATTACTTTGTCAAAGATGGTGGAGTGCAAATTGCTACTCTCGGAACTGCGTTGCTAACTGGACCAATCAAAGCACATGTTGGACTCGGTGAGCCCTATATGTTGCTTGCTGTTCATCAAATAACATCTAAACCTCCAGACTAAAACACGAAATTCATTCCACGCTGATTTAAACAGGTCACTTAACAAACAACCTTTAGACAAATCCTTTCCTCTAAAGCCATATGACTACAAAGCTAACTTGACAGACTGGACACTGACACAATTGCAAGCCAAAACACTCTTCTTAGGGCTCAAAATTTTGTTTACCAAGAAAAAAATAACCCCAACAGAGATTAAGGCACCATTTGAAGATCTGCAAGCTGACTTAAACCGAAATTCGTAGATATCGCCCATCAATATAGAACGAACCTGGTTATTCAGCACACGCTCTTAACTAATGAACACCTTAGAGCTTTAAATGACCTACTAAAAGACATAGATTTCGTTATGTGGAGACCAGACGAAGGTAGCGGTGTCGTGATTCTACTAAAGGAGGATTACGTTAGAAAAGTGGAAAACATATTGAAGGACTCCAGCAAATTCCCTCCCGAAATCCATGGGAAAGAAGATTCAAAAGAAGAGGAAGATCATATTAGAAGAACGTTAAATCGCTGTTGGAAAGACACATAATTAATGGGACCATGGCTGCCCATATTTGGCCTGTAGGTTCAAATATTCCTAAGCTATAAAGGCTACGAAAATTACACAAGCCTAGAGTGTCATTACGGCCAATTCTATCAATGAGAGGTTCACCGCAGCATCAGCTTGCCCAATGGCTATTCTAACAAATTGAACCTTGCTGCTCATACGACCAAGGACAGGTTTTCGTTAGTATATGAACTTAAAAGCTAAAGTTTACGTAGTAAGCACATTATGTCGCTCGACGTGCAAAGTCTGTTAACAAACGTGCCATTGGACGATATTATTAACATCATTTGTGAGCATGCGGTTGGAACATTTCTGGAAGCTAGCCAACTACGGGAACCACTACAGATATGCACTAAGAATGTGCATTTCCTGTTCAACGGGCAGCTGTATTGATAAATCGACGGCGTAGCTATGGACAGTCCATTAGGACCGGTCTAAGCAGATATTTGCCTGTCGAAACTTGAGAGAGAACTAGCTAAACACGCAGCAAAAATTGTTCATAGACGATACACGAATGACATTTTTATCATATTCGAAAGCCTGAAGGAGGGAGAACTACTTCTAAAAACTATGAATGAGGCACACACAACGACCAAATTTACGATCAAGCATGAGGAAAAAGACACACTGGCCTTCTTAGACGTGCTTATCCGCAGGCACAAAGATGGTTCCATTTCGATTTCGATCTACCGGAAAACCACCTGCAAAGCACAATACATGCACTTGCTTAGATTCGTTCCAATTCACGGAAAACGAAACTTGCTGTTGTATTTTTTCAATAGAGCCGTTAGCATCCGTTCTGTGGAAACGATCGATGAAGTGAGGACTTTTCTTAAGAATATTTTCCTTGGAAATGGCTACCCTGAGAAATACATTGATAAGTATCAAAACCGCAGACAAAAAATGACTCCTGTATTATCAGTACAAAAAAGCCAGTGAGCATTTTCCTCCATTTTCAGGGTATTTATGCCTCGAACGTGGTAAAACCGAGGCTTCGAGCCGCAATTGAAAGAACTTATCCCGCCGCTTAACTGTTGTACGTAAACAACAACAATGACCATTCCAGTTCAACCGACCATGGACCCTCTGCCTATACACGCAAATTCAATCTGTGTTTACGAGTTCACACGTGGTTGCGGATGCAAATGTATTGTGCGCCCGCAAAGGCAGTTTGCAAGGCGGTCAGCCGAACACATGCCGAAGTGGTTGCTCAGGGCGGAAGATAAAGTACCCAACAGTTCAATCACTAAGCATTAAGTGGACACTGGCCATACAGTCGAGTAAACAACTGCTTGTAAGGTCGTTCTTCGGGCGACGACCGGGTGACTTCTCCTTTTGGCGGAGGCCGCCGCAATAGGGAGAAGAAAGCCAGAGCTCTGTAAGCAGCTAAACCATGTAATCAACCTCGCATTGCAGTGGTAAGGATCGATAAACTCAATCCCGCTTACGCCTCCTCGTCACCCTTACGACAGACTGTTACCCTGTCCCGTGCCCCCGCCCCCCCCCCCCCCCCCCCCCCCCTCTTAACCACGTCCTGCTTGTAGTCATGAACTGCTATGCGGTGACAATTACGTCCCTCCTCCTCTACCGCTCACCATGAACCCACATATATGACTAATTGTTTCTACTGCCTTTACCTATAATGTTTCATCCATCGAAACTGACACTTAATTGGATAGTTAATTGTCTTATTAATAGGCAACGACCATTGCAGCTGATTGAGAGGTCACTGAATTTCAAGACGTCATTAAATTCTCCCCAACTCGGGATGTTTGCCTTGTTCATATATGGTTATTGATTATATTTGGTTATTTAATTTACGATCTGAAAAGACACATTATGGCACGGAGTAGTCAATGCACACAGTCTATCCGCACTATCTGTACTAGCTCAAGTCTGTCTACACGTTGATATTGCCACGCGGAAGGCGTGAATCGATGAGCCGTAACCACAAGACACTTAGTCACCCTGCCCAACCATCCGGTTGGCATTATTGCTGCAGATTATGAATTGTTAAACACATATGTTTGCCATTTAAACATTCAAAATTAAAATGGAACTACTTGCAGAACTTAGATCGTCTAAAGATTTCTCAAGGTTGTTATAATTAACGAATTCCTAAAGTTCCACACTAGGTATTACGAGGCAACCACATTCTTATCTTATATATGGACTAGGCTAAATATCCCAGCTAGTACTGTAAAACTCTACAAAGTAGACATGTCGCCGGTTCAGCGTCCGCGCTTGGTCGAAATGCACAAACTTACGTTTACACGGTGAACATCACAATTTGGGAGCTTCGGCAGGAACTGCACCAGTCATCAGCTGTCCATGACCGTCTTAATAATCTGCATAGAGTTGGGCTAAGAGGCTAAATGGATACAAGTGGGGAAAAAATAATGTATAGCAGGTAAACTGAACTCCTTATCAGTGTCAAAACAATAAGAGCATCGACCAACCTTTAATACAATGCGAAGCGGTGCATACATAGCTATTCTTCGATAGGTCCTGACAAAACGCTCCTATATGTTTTCTTTCGAGCTCCTTAATTCTGCATTGCTCGGGAACAGCCGAAACAATTTGAGTTCGAATTCAAATCCAAGAATCTGTATGCATGGACTGATGATCTCAAGTCGACCGAGCCTAGAGAAGCTGATTTCAAATAAATCATATCTGCTTTACTGTTGTGAGCAGTATTTAGGAAACGCTTCGGAAAACAAATACCTTTTGACAGAGGTCCATCTTCAAAGCCTTCAGTTACTTCAAATAAATGCGTATGCGGAAAAATTCAGGTCCAGATATTATATACCTGTTATCATTTGTGGAAGAGGATGAAGATAAAGGGGTGATTTCTGGGACCAAAATGTCTTTTAGCTGATGTTTTGACAGCTCCAATTCTTGACCGCTGATTCAGACGCAACAGCCAGGTGGTCAACACAATTCTTGAGAAACCTAAAGTGGTAAGCCTCGAGCCAAATTATAGTATGGTTTCCTTTAAAGTCACGTCTATTTCAACGTCTTTTCCATAGGACCTGGGCGCCGAGACTATCCGACTAATCCTACGAGAAAAACACGATGAACCAGAGAATATCCTTGGACACGCTCAAATCCTCCAGCTCCTAAATTTCTGCCTAAAGACGTACTTAACATTCAACGGAACAATCAACGAGCAGGTAAAGGGCATGCCAATGTGTTTGCCCATTTCCGGACTCATAACAGAGGCAGTACTGCAACGGTTGGAGTCACGCGTTTTCAAACACCGCAGACCGAAATTCTGGGGTCGGTATAAAGATGACACCTTCGTCATAATTGAGCGGGATCACGTGCTGAAATTCAGGTTATGTCTAAACGCCGTCTTCCCGGACATTACACTCAGGAGATAGGAAGAAAATAACACCAAACTGCCCTTTCTGGATGTTCTCGTTAGCTGCAAAGGCGGTGGTTGGCTAAAAGCTTAAGTGTTCAGGAAAGCCACCAACACTATTCTTGTCCTGAACTACAACAGCAACCACCCAATTGGTCACAAACGCAGGTACGCTTGAGCGCTTTACCGGCGGGTTGAGACGCATTGCAGCGAAGTGGACCACAAAGTTGCTGAATTATAACACCTTCGACAGGTTCTGACAGCGAATGGTTACCGGCGCAACTTTTTCAACCAATGCATACGCAAACGAGAGATGACGCTCCTCCCAGCTAGCTCGAAATTTTGGCGAGCTCTTCCACACGTGACGAATTTATCGGAAGCGGTCAGCCATCTACTAACCCCATTTGGAGTTGGAGTTTCGCAAAGGCCAAAAGCAGCCATTAGACGTCATGAGACCGAAAGACCCACTGCCACGGCAGAAAACGGCTGGAGTCGTTTACTGGATCGGGTGCAGTTGTGGAAAAGGCAACTATGTCGGAGAAGCCGGAAGATTCCGCCGGGCGCGAATAGCTGAGCATGCAGCGGCAGTGAAAAAGAAAGACGCCAACTCCCAGGTGGCAGCTCACTCTACGGGACCCGGCCAAATTTTCAAGTTTGACGAGGCTGAAATCCTCGCAATAGGGGACAACCGCGTGAGCCGCGAGCTGGTGGAGTCATGTTTCTCTGGTCCCCAATCCATCAACAAGCGTAACGATTTGACGTTTCCATATGGTGTACTGAGAAGTTTCGTGAGCAAAAGAATCAGTCACGGGGGAAGGGCTGCACACAACAGCAACCCTAACGACGGCGGGAATGATTGTCACGCAATTATCAGACCCACATCTGACGCTGCCGCTGACCTGGCTATTATGGCAATTTGTGGGTCGAACGCGAAGTGTCAAGCCAGTACGGCATCAATTAAGGCCAAAGCGGTGGCTAAAGAAGATAACAATTTTCACACATACACGTGGATAACAACTTAAAACTATAAATGCTATGCAACCTGTGCATGCATCTACCTCATCTGCACATGACCATGCCTATGTTGACAGCACCTATGATTAAGGATTCCCGAGGTAATCTGAAACGTCAGGCAAATAAAACTCTTTTTCCAGTGATCACATATTCTGTCTCTGTCAGTCGATTGTACCTAATGATTAGTGTGGCTGTTTACCTTGCTTGTGCCCTCGCGGGCGCTTCCATGGGGTATGCTAAGTCGTATGTTTGCATTCTTAGTTTTTCCACTTCCGGCCGAACTACTCCCCGGTCTGTGCATACGAAAGCCTTCTGCGTAGCACTTGGTAGGCAGCATGATCTTATATGGCTTTGTTCAGTGTGCTAGTCGAGGACCAAGTTGCTAGCAGAAATCTGGCCATCAATCGATGGCTCGGCGTTTTACTCTTGCTTTCTCAAAAGCGGGCGTGTAGTTTTCCTGCTGTACGTTGTCACTGACCATAGACAGCTTATCCTTGCGGTTGATTTCGAGCTGATGCTCGTGCAAACTTGTGCCAAGTCATCTGCCAATTTCACAAACATTCCTTAAACTGCAGTCTTGTCATGGTGTGCCTTGTACAAAAGCTGATTGTTCTGTCAGCGGTAGCGGATCTTTGGGCCGTCTGATCTATTGTCTAATGGTTAACCCCGGCCTATGAGCCACACCAATCCTGAACGGTTTAAGGATTCTTGCTGTTGCCTCTGATGCATTCTTCATATAAAGGTTGCGAGCTAGAACTTGGGATCTGCTCCATTTGATCGCTAATGGTGGGGTTTTTAAGACACTTGCGTACAAAGCACTTTGGATAAGCGTTGGCTTACAATAGGGCATGCAATTACTTAGTCCACTTTGATTCCCCTTTTCGTCCCTGCACTGACGCAGTGGAAGAGGTTTCTAACACAAATGCGTTTGTGACCAACAGGATGGTTGCTTCTGAAGTGAAGAATGCGCACGGTGTTAGAAGACCGTTATGCCTCTATTTCCGTCTGCCAGTTTCGTCACTAGCACATCGAGGAAGGGTAACTGATTGTTGACTTCTTCTATCATAGTGGATTGGAGGTCAGGAAAGGTGAAGGTCAGTAATGCCTTAAATGTCAGCACTTTGCCCCTTTTGGTGACGACGAAAGCGTCATCATTGTATCTGGCCAACCAGTGCCGGCAATGGGTCCTCAATACTACTGGGGGATAAGAAAGATTACGTCACGCACCTACAAGCTGTCCTTGGAGCAGGTCGCACAATTTTTGAAAACGTGTGAACGAAAAACATTGAAAGGAGGTCTTTTGATAGATAAAAAAACTTTAAAGAATGAAATGGCTGTACCTAGGAAGGATTATTTTCTAAAATTCACAAGCAGAGCCTAGCTGTGCGTTTTGTCTTGGATATAAAAATGTTTTTTTTTACCAAACTACGGGCAAATGACTTGGAAAAAATAAATCCATTTGAAAGACACTTCTGCGTTCGTCGACGCTATAAGTTATCTGAAATTTGCTGGAAGGAATATGCTCCCAATGAAGGTATCAACGAGGTTCCCGTGATATAATAGACAAACTATCTCTTTGACGTTTTGCGGGACATGAACTATCGAACAGGTTTGCTGAATGATCATTGCTGTAATCATTGTAATTGCTACCCACGGCCTGACTGCCACTGCCGTTTTCAGCAGAGTCTAACGCTCTAAACTTTGAGCCAAAAGCTGGTTAATTTGGTGATGAAGTTCATCAGCGAGCGCTTATTTGTTAATTCGTTGTTGTTGCATGGAATTAAGCTAGTCACATAGGCATTTTTTCCGCAGCAGACCCTTTCGTCCTAGAGGGTGTGATAAAAATAGCATCGAACAATCAAATACACAATAAACGGAACTGACAACGAAACAGCTGGCGTCTTCGACTGTCCAGTTGCAATTCAAGTTCGTTTAGACAAGTTGTAGCCTTTTTTACAGATGAGGCCGTGATCATAGTTCAGACAAAAAAACCTTAGAAAAATTAGCAGGTTATTATACAGTTACATCAATGTGAGTGAAAAGGGAGACACTAAAGTTTGAAATTCAAAAGCAAAAGGTCGCTGGTCAAACATATGATAGCCAAAAGTTCATTGGTTTCTGAACGGATAATATATTTGCACCTCTGATAAGCAGTTTCGCCTAACGTATCGTTTGCTGTCCAATATAATGCGCATCTACCGGCAATCGTGAACTCGGGAAAACTTGTAAAAATAGTCGTCCCTTCACGTGCCTTCATGATAACCTAAACTACCACTTCAATGCTTTATGTCAAGGAACGCAAAAAGCACAGTATATAAAGGCAATTATTTAATGAAGGTGATTAATGAACGAAAAAGAAATAGGCAATAATTGAACAGGGTGAACAGTGCCAGTCTCGAGTCCGCATGTTGATTTTCAGTCGCCCATTACAAGATATCGGCTCATCTACTTCTTTGTGGTGGAAGACCGCTGTGCACTAAAAATATATGCACGGACGTGGCGCCATCTTAGGAGAAGATGGTGAAAAAATACCCCGCATCCAAAACAAACCCAAAAAAGTTATTTTGTTAGAACATAGCCCACCTCCCTTCCCCACTCCAACCAGCCTTTTTAGAAAAGGAGCAACAATCCACCTCAGCGCACGTGCCTCCTTCGTTCTGTCTCGCGTTCTCTACGTTTGGTCCATGCTCACGTGTTTGTTTTGTTACAGGCATGGCGAAAGGTTCTGTATTTCTCCGAAAATCTGAAATCTGAACAAAATTCATTTCATAAAGTGCAATAGTTAGGCTTTAGGTTTATTTAATTTCAACAGATTTAAAATCCTGCTCACATAGTCAGCTGAGCAAAAGGGATATGGATGACTCCGTACACCGTAGTACCTTGTACGGCTTAAACAACCCTACTTATGAAATAAATACCTCTCAGTTTAGGGTAGTCCTATCTATGGCTGATGAAACTTTGATGGAATTTGAGAAATGACCTTACTATAGTGGCTCCTTGTCCTACTTAAAAGGGTCAGATTAATGTCAGTTAAAATAAATCTGGTAAAAACGCCAAGCCTCTTACTTATCTCACATGTTGTTGATAATTTACCTGGAGCTCTAGGTTTTGCTGTCAAATTTCGCCAAGATACTGCAGAAACGTTATTTCTATTGCAGTATACTGTACACTCACAGTTACCTGCACTTAAAAAAATCACCTCTCGGTTCTTGGCTCTCTTGTTCATGAAGGCTGTGCAGCCATATTTACCGGACCTTCAGATTGCCACTTCTTGTTACCTGTCTTTATAGCGCACGGAAATAAATGCTTGTCTGTGATTAAAAGTAACCCGTGCGGGACTGTTTATTAAGCCCAGCTCTTTCAATGATCTGGCCTAGAAAGTAATTAAAACCTGAAAAAGTGTCAATAAATAAAATTAGACGAATACTCCGCTGTCGGATTTTATATTAATATCTCGGTAAACTACGGATAGTAAAAGCATATAAGAGGACGGCAGCCATTAACAGGTATCCACAGTGGCTAGCAGCAATTCTAACTCATCATCAGATGTTGTCAATTTGGGTCAACCTACTGCGAAAACTTCATTTCTTTTGCAGTGGACTACACAGCCAGAATTGCACGCACTTCAGAAAACAACCTCTCGTTATTTGTAGATAGATGCTGGTTAGTTGTTAAAAGTAAACACTACGGGACTCCTTATTAAGTCCAGCTCAATTTTCTTTGCATTATTTTGTCCTAGAAAGTAATTAAAACCTGCTGAGGAGCCAAGTTGCAAAGTGCGACGCATACCTTGTTGTGGGATTCCATATGACTATCTTGGTAATCTACGGATAGCTTAGGCATATAAGAGGATAGCAGCTCGCATAGGCCATCCATATTAACAAGCAGGAAGCCTTTATTGTCAACAGATACCGCTATAAAGTTACCAATTCAAAAAAAACTTGTTCTATGCGTGTCTTGCAACCATTTGGTTGAAATTTCAGGGGCTGCAAAGGGCCACGGGAAAGGCACGTGTGTGCGTCTAAATTCCCTGAAAGCAAAATCTCTGCACGTCTGGAGGTAGTACTGTGATAAACTGCTAAAAGATTCAAAAGTGGCTCACCGTCATTGCTTTCAATTATGTTAGTTTTGGTGGAAATATATGTTGGCGTATAGCCTGTTTGCACTCGTGCGTAATGACTGCATATACGTTTTGTTTACTAAGACGTAGTGGAAAGCAGCAAAGTTGTCTTTCCTGCAATCCACAGTCCCTTTGTTAGAGACTCATACATTCTCACATACACGATGCAGACCCTAAAAAACAGCAAAAAAAGGATTCAAGAAGTCTTCGGAGGTCGCAGGCCATTACACATGTGTACTGGCAAAATAATGCACTGCTCGTAGGATTTGCATGCATTCCCAATGTCCGAAAACCAGGTATTCTCCTACAATCGGTCGTTTCCCTCAGAAGCACCACATCATTTAGCCTGGCTGTTTCAACGTCACACCTTCCTAACTCACGGCTCTGCAACAACCGTCATGTCAGTTGAATATCTCCTACAAAGGCTGCAGTGTTTTTAACGAATGCATGTTGATATGGTGTTACCCCTCAATGTCACCTCACTAACAAATTTCGCTGTTGAAACCACCTCAACACTGTTGGGCAAAAAATGCAACGAGATGGACACCAAGCTCGAAAAAGACATCGTGCTGGTATCCTGAAACATTGCGTTAGCACCTTTTTTACCTTAAGTGGAAGAAATGGAACACGTTAACGGTACACCAAGATGGTCGGTGTTGTCCGGTCAGATTTCCCCGGCAACATTACTACGATTGAAGACACTGAACACCAACCACTATCGACCAGAACTGTAGGTCCGGTATGTTGATGACAGGTTTGTCATCATCAGCCGAGACAGTATTGCAGATTTTACAGAGAACCCGAACTATATCCTTCTCAACGTGCCTTTCGTGATGTAGGAAGAAAAAAACTGCAGGTTGCCTACGTCGACGTGCTGGTGTGCAGAAACGAAGGAGTGACACTCAAAACAACAGTATACAGAAAGGCGATAAATAGCAAGCATATTCTGAGTTACCACTTCGGACATCCTGTCACGAGCAAAAAACAGCTGCGTGTGAATGCTATATCGCCGCGTTGAATGACCATTCTACGAGCCGGCCAGCAAGACAGCCGATATCTAGTTTCTCCAGAAAATGTTCACAATGAATGATTATCCGGGCGCATTCGTCAAAAATGAAGTCGAGCAATACCTTATATTGATTGTATGTTCAAAGAATTCGCTCGAATAGTCAGCGAAGTAGGGACTGACGTCGCTGACAGACTGGAAGTGCCAGTCGTAGGCAACTTATGTGGCCTAGGTACCCACCACCCGTTTACCAAAAGACTGCTGTCATTTACCGCATTGCGTGTTTTTATGGTCAAGCCAATTATGTTTGTGTAACTGGCAACCTGTTTCTTAAGAGAATGCACCAGCGGCAACTCGCCACGTGACGAAAGGACGAGCTTACCCTGGTAGTTGCTCACGCATCCACGCCAGCGCACGACTTCGAATTCGAACGCGTGCAAATGCTGAGAGAGTCAGACGTCTTTAATTCGCACCTGCCGCAAGAAACACAGCATTTAGGCGGGGATAAGATCGGCATGCATATCGATCTCTCTAGCACCTTACTCGCGATGCACGAAAAGATCTAGGGCAGAGGTCAAGGGTAAGCTTACTTCCGGAAGAGCTGCTGTAAAAACACATTGATCTGTACGTTTATTAATTCCTTGAGAGTTTGAGAGTTCCAAACGTAGAACTCATACACAAATGCTCCCAGGGATCTTTTTGGCGTCTCTTATTCAGTCATATGGCCTTAAGTATTCTGAAGCATTCAAAATATTGTTTTCTCTCTAGGGGCACATGTTGATTTAACTGGCGCGCACTACTGTATAACTGCATTGGTAACATATGACGTAGCCAATAAAGAGTCAGTTAAGCCAACTTAT
This sequence comes from Ligula intestinalis, assembly GCA_036362985.1. Lineage (NCBI taxonomy): Eukaryota > Metazoa > Platyhelminthes > Cestoda > Diphyllobothriidea > Diphyllobothriidae > Ligula > Ligula intestinalis. Next base: position 28,197,505 of record JAYGXS010000006.1, on the reverse strand, counting down.
TTGATGAAAAATAAACAGGTTTTCAATGGAAGATCCCATATATTCTGAACATTTGTATTGAACCTAACGTAGCTGTAAATTGTAGGAATTGTCGTAAGTTGATCAAGTGTGGCCCGTAATAGACCAACAGAAAGTACAAATCACCATAAGTAGCATTTACCAAACAGGTTATAGGAAATGTTCACCTAGTTGCGCCTTTTGAATCCACAGGGGAAGTCGCATCCTGACTAGTATTTGCGCAGAAGATAGAGTATAGGCAGGGGCTACGGCAGTTAGAATGAAAGTTTCCGACATGGTTACCGGCGTCAACTAGCCAGACTCTCAATCACATGTTGGTTACCCACCATAAACATCTACATACCCATCCACAAATACAGTAGTTTCCAAAAACCATGCAACTGTCATGATGACGTTTGACATGGTACTTTAGCGTCTATTAAGTAACAATGTTTTAAACCATTTAATTTATTCAATTCTACGGAAGCTTTCTTGTTACATAAATTGTCATTTTATTGAGGGTTATTAAAAGAAATTGTAATTAACTTTGGGGAAATCGGGATGAGTCTCATATCGAAGAAATACCCTAGCTATAATGAAATGCAGAAGCAAAATATGCGTTCATGATGATTGTTCCATGAAAGAAGTATATATACGAAGAAGCACGTTTTTTGAATATCTAGTTAAATTACTTTCGATGAGGTAGCCTTTTGTGAAAAGTTTTTTATTAATGATAGAAATAGTATTTTCATTACTCCACTGCCGGCATGATGTGTACTTAACAATGTAGTTTGTTGCTTTGAGGCATTTCTTCATCAAAAACATTTCCATATTTTTAAAAATTATTTTTGGAAACAGTGTATATTGGTATATGTTCTATATACCTCTCGTATTTTAAAGGATTTTGCGGTAAAGTCGAAGATATGCAGAATAAATAAATGCATCCATAAGGAGCATTTAAATCAATACTTATCAAGTAACAGTAACTTTTTCAGAATAGTTTGACTTAATAAAAGTTCTTTCAATTGACAGAAAGTGGTTGCGTCAAGGTTTCAAGTTATGCACAACATCTTAATGCATTGTTCTTATTTATAGCTCTTTTTTGTCTCGCAAAATCACAGGCTTGTTTTAAACACCTAAGTAATTTCAATACTTATTTTAAGTTCGTAATATGCTGTTCGTCATTATTTCTATGTTTTCCTTTAAGCATTCACACCAGTATTCGAGTAATGATCAAACTTATACAAACTTATGAATCTTGTGTGGTTTTTGGCGACTACTGTGCAGACCTCTAGAAAATATGTTATACGCATGAGTATGGAATTAGATCAATTACGCTCACAATAAACAAGAAGGTGCTTTATGGTTTTTTTATTTGGAATGGTGGGAAAATAAAAGTCAATAAACAGAGGCATTTAATTATGACCTTATTTATCTTTAAAAACCACACAGTGTATCTCATTTTCGGCAAAATTCGCTAGAAATTATCATCATCCGACCATCAGCACGATAACTAGGAACGAATCTTCATATCGCCAAACAGTGAGGCATATTGTTCACTAACTGCCTGCCAGTTCTGTTGACTCTCCGCGTGTGACGAGATGGTAATGCAATTAAAGCCCACCAGCTACCGTCGCTCCCTTCTATGTGTGCCTCCCACTACGCAGGTTTCCCGGAAAATAAAATGGAGTACAGTTTGTTGAGAAAGATGGTATTTGCGCCCGCTCATCACGAGTGCGTAGCAGTTTGTTTGGCCCACGCACTCAGACAGACCGAAACCTAACAGCTACCGTTGGTGCCAACATATGATGCGGTTTTCTAACGTTAATGAAGATAAGTCAACAGTAGTTTATGTAGTGATGATCCTTTTCTTCTGTCCGCGTGAGTTATAGCTCAAATGCTTGCAAAATGAGCACAGAGAAAGTAAATACTAATTGGTAAAATCATTGCGGCATTTAGCGAGAAATAATGGTTGCCACTTCGCAATTCACACACCCGATCCCACCTGCCTTGCCCTATGGGCAGTGGCTACCCGTGGTTTGCCTAAATAAAATTATATGGAGTCCGCAGTCTAACGTAGTGTGAAATGGCCATCGCACTATCACTTTCATAATACAATGTTCTCTGGAAATGCTAGTTTCTTATTTATAATTTGTATCTGTTATGTTTTTGTCAGCTTTTTTTATAGATTCAGTCAAACGAGA
>JAYGXS010000006.1:28184332-28195204 GCA_036362985.1 Ligula intestinalis | reverse complement strand
CGCATATTTATGGTGTCGAACTGACAAATGACCTCTTTTTGTATTCATTTCACATGCTTACGCATTCTCTTTGGATTTATTTTGTTGAAATACTTTAGAGAATTTTACAGTCAGTTATTTTTTTCTGACATTTACCGGGCAGTTCAATTATTCTAAAAATGTTTTATTCTTTTCAAACAATCAATAAGTTTTAGACTGTGGTATTCACGAGCATCAGGAATTGTGATATGTCTTCCTATTATTTTTGCTCTCTGAGTGAATTCAGTTCAGAACAAAGAAATAAATTTAAAAGACCGAAAGAAAGAAGTAACACGCAAAGACAGGGCACACTAAGAAGGCATTTTCTGCCTTGTTAGGCGTCATCAGTTGCTAATACCCAACCCCAGTGTGGCCGCTCTAATGCCGGCTTTAAAATGAGCTTGCTTCTCACTGGCAACAAAACGTATATACTGTAAAAAAATATTACTTGACTAATATGCATGCGTATTATTGATTTTTACTCCTTTAATAAATTTAAGTATTCTTTCGGTAAAACCTTCATTCAGAATGTTTGTATTTACATCAAATCAAGTCAAGTCTTATTTTTTGTCATTTCGATCGTAAACATCACGCCACTTTGCATGATTATATAAAAGTTGCATAAAATAATACTCCTTAAACCTTCACCAGCGACATCGTCATCATCACCATCAAGTGTTCGGCATTTGAAGGTATTGGGCTCCCTTTAACATCATCGAAGTGAGTAAACGAGGATAAGATTTAATAAGACCAATTTTTTATGTTAACCTGCTAAAGAAGTGCAGTGAGCTAAAGCTTAGAACCTATGATAATGAGACAAGTCCAAACTAACATAACTGAACAATTATTAAATAAGAGAATCAATTGCATATGCTAATAGATGCACTAGCGTCTGATCCAAGTAATGTGTTCTTAGTCAAACAGCCTTAAACTCAGCTGGAAAAGTATTCGTTTTGTTAAATTTAAACTTACCTAGCGCAAGAATCTAAATAGTAAACTCAGCTAATGGGACCAGACAGAACTAGAACAGAGCCATTCAAGATTTGAGTTAAGATACGCCTACTGTATCACTAAACCTACGCTAGTGGCTAGCGGGAACCTTGCTGCTTGTCCACGAATCATCTGAATAATATTTGCCGCACATAGACTTGGGTTATTTTATATTGCCCGCCAACTGCTACCGCTATAGCTTAATTAAGTATCCTATCGAGCTTGTCTGTAGATATTATTGACTGACAGTGTAAAGAGCTTAAGTATTTCGGATAGGAGGAATATAGGGTGAGAATTTGGTCTTTCGTCTTGACCTAAAGGGGAAAAGTAACTTGCCTTTGGGCCTTTCTTCGTGGTGGAAGCCGTTTCCTCATATCGGGTAGGGAGAGGCGGTGATCAACCCAATTCGTTGGCCAGCTGGTGGAAGAGGTTGGCTGCGTGATATGTGTGAGAAAAGAGTGTGACGCGACGGTTGATATCGTGGCCTTGCTTCAGCGTGCGAATATCAGCTCGAGAAAACGGTTGCGTTTCTCAGAACCAATTGTGTGCAAATGTCAAAAATATCAGTCAGTTGCACCCTATGCTAGCTGCTATTTCTAGTGGCTGTTAAGCAGGACGAGCCCTGCTCCCTTAGAATCAGGCTAGAAGCCTACTTTACGTGAGTAAGGATAGACAGTGCAGTAGTAATGGCGCAAAGCCTACTGGCACTTTATGCTAACTTAAGGTGGTATTTACGAGTTAAGCGCAGTGGAGAGGGTTAAGATTGAGGCAGTCAGCGGTGCGTCTACTATCACTATTAATGGCCCCTGTCACTGTCCCTGCACTCGGTAAGATGATAGAAAGAAGTCACACACACACCCACGCAAAGACTGTTGTCACAAAATGTTAGGTTGGGCGGTGTTTAAGGCTGCATCTGGAGAAAGCTGCTTACGCCTGATTCCCTACACTGTCATCTCAAATTTGTCTTGTCACCGTTTCAAGCGAGGTGAGGTTTAGAGTAGAGGCTCGTCTACTTTCACCATAACTGGCCGCGATCACAGTTCCTGCTCTTGGGCACATCGTTGACATCACCGATTATGGTGTTTGACCTTAAACAGTACGAGTAGGTGAGATTCACACTGCGCAACGTTAACGATATTCCTCAGGCTGGATTGCATGCGATTTCTAACTTGTCCACTTGCAACCACTCTTCCATTTGACATTAGGACACTCGCCGATCGTCCTGTTCGTCTTAGAGATCAATCTAGGGCCCCTGCAAGCAGCCACGTCATGACTTCTGGAATAACACTGAGGCATGCTGATAACGAAGGACACATTAGCCTCCGACAGCAAACCACGCCAAAGCGACTTTGGTGATAGGCAGGTCACAGCGTAGAGAAGTGTCAAGTCAGACACAGAAAAAAACGTCAGTACTAGTAAACTAATGGCGTGGGACAATGCGACAGAAGTTATCTTACCTTCGGCCTCGCATGACTGAGCCCTCTGTTCATGCGAATCGAAATAATCCGACCGGCGGCGACCTCCGTGGCAAGTATTTTTTGCCTCTGCAAGTTCGGTATTGAAGTCTAGGTACCCATTGAGTATCTTTAACACCAAAGGATCCTTGGACTCTCTTAAAAGTGTTAAAATTCCCATCAGAGAATTCCAGAGAGTATTTAGTGAGCGTACGTTGCTTTCAATAAATTCTCATCGGGCCGTTACAATTATATAGGAAGGGGGCAAATAAACATGCTGATAATCGATTTATCACAAAATGCAAATTAGTCATGAGGATAAAAAGGGGTTTGAGGTTGGTAGTAATCAGTTCATGAGGGTTTGTTGAGTCTAGACAGGGGATGGGGTTGGGTGAAGCGGCAGCAAGCGCGAAATGATGCAGGTAGTTTCGAAACCTTTGGCAAAGCCAAACCCGGGGCCTGCTGAAGGTACTTCTGCGCGCACAGAACCGGCTTCCTCAATTTGATGGCATTTGCTTCTGCTGTTGCCAGCGAACGCTGACCCAGGGGTTTAGATAGTTTGGCGATACATTGTAAATTACCTTTAAGGCTTTGCTGGGGTCCACACGGTGTCAGAAGTCAACCATGTGGGCAAGGATCGAGCTATTGATGCTTCTGACTTTGCCTTCGGCCAGCCATGTCTGGTGATGCTCCCGCATTCGTGTTGACAGGCGCCGACTCGTGTGACCAAAATAACTTGCTCCACAGGAACAAGTGAATGAGTATATGCACATGGAGGTGCTCTGAGTCGGCAGCCAATCTTTACCTTTGCCATGCAGGGCCTGGTTTTTTAAGAATAACGCCCGAACGTTCGATGCTGGGAAGGTTCATGCTGTGGCTTGGTTAAGACGTCTGCTGAGAAGTTCGCTTGCTACGTCCCCTTAAAAGGGAACTTTGCGGAACAAGGTCTTCTTTTCGACTGTTGGTGTAATAGGCTTCGGTTTTTTCTTCAAAATATTCTTCATGATATGTCTGTCCGGATACCCGTTCTCCCAAAGCAGGTCCTAGAGTTTTTGGAGCTCTTCATCAATAGTGCCAACCAAAAAAATATTCCTGGCTCTTCGCCTTAAACCTTGGATCAGATGACATATCTGTTGGATAGGCATAAAACTCTTACAGTTTGTGTACTCTCAGGACCATGTTTTTACGATAAATCCTCATTTTGATGCTACCGTCGTGTTTTTAACTTACGAGGACATTCAACAAGGGAAGCAAACCTGCCTACTCCACTTCCAAGATTAACTTGATGGAGGGCTGTGCTTCATTCACACTGCTTTCGAAATGTATTTTGTGAGCGTACGCTGCTTACGATAAATTGTCATGGGGCTGATACAATTATATAGGAAGGGGTGCAAATGGACGTACTGGTAAAGCTGTTATCACAAAAGCCAAATGAGTCATGGGGATTAAGAAGGGGATTGAGGTTGGCAGTGATCAACTAATGAGGTTTTGTTGAGTCCGGACAAGGGAAATGGTTGGGAATAGCGGCAGCAAGCATAAAATGGTGCAGATAGTTACGCTACCGTTGGCCAAGCCATGCTTGGGCCTGCGGGAGGTACTTCTGCGCGCACCGGACTGGCGTTTTAAACCGGATCTCGGCTGCTTCTGCTGTTGCCAGCTAAATGCTGAACCAGGGGGTTTCGGTAGTTCGGCGAGGCATTTTAAATTACCTAAAAGGCTTTGCTGGAGTCCAAAGGATGTCCGGAGTCAACCATGTGGGCAAGGATTAAGCTATTGATGCTTTGGACTTAGCCTTTCGCCAGCCATGCCGGAATGTGCTCCCGTATTCTTTTTGATATGCGCCGACTCGTGCAATCGATATAATTTGCTCGACAGGAGCAAGTAAGGGAGATGACTCCAAGCTCCGGACAGTATGTGGACACCAGCGTAAACACTAATGTACTTTAAAAGGTGTCGCAAACATACCCAACACCCTGGCTCAGTGCGACAAAGCTATAATGATACATTCCAATTTCTCAATGGCATTATAGATGTGAACATAAATGGCATGAGGATGTTCCCCTTACGCGTCTCATCACTGTGAACAAACGTCCCTGTAACAAAAGCAGTCGGCTATATCTGCGACTTCGTAATGGCAAAGCAAATAGAAGTAGGAATACCAACTTCGGCATTAAAGAAACTACTACTTAATTGCACATTCAACGTGCAGTTCCTTTTTGACAGCCACGTATGTAGACAGCTAGACGGTGTTGCTATGGGCTCTCCTCTCGGACATCTTCTGGCAAACATCTTCATGGGCAAGCGCGAGAAGTCGCAACTCAGCAAACCAATCCATGAATTAAAACATCATTGTCGATAAATCGATGACATCTTTGCCATTGCCCCAGTAGAGACTGACGTGGCTGCGTTTATTTGTACTATGATTGAAGCACATCCCTCCATCAGTTTTAACTTGGAATTGGAGGCGGCACGTTGGATTCCCTTATCAAATGTCATCTTAATTCAAAGGCCCGACGGTAGCATCCGAAAGAGCGTAAATAAGAAGAAAATTTGGTCCAGAGAGTTCACAAACTTCACACAGAATTCACAAAATTTTGTGACCTATCCTAAAGGTACGTCATATAATCCGAAGCGCTTGGTAGTGATACAGCCGGTAGCAATTATTTTCAGAAGCAAAACTATTGTTCAAATTAAAACACTACAATCCGTATTGGCAATGCATACAAGGAAAACACACTTTGGTGATGGAATGATAAAAAAGAGTGCATTTAGAGCGTGAAATTTGTAAGCACTCTTTTTACTCGGAAATTTATTTAAAATTAATGGAGTAATTTTTACCTCCAAATATAGCAGTTATACAAAGCTTGGCAGGCATTTGCTCGAAATAAATGTCATGATACACCGCAACATTACTTTTATATTAAAATAAATTATCTTGCTGTTTTAAAGAACTCACTTTTGGTTCCTCTGCATTCGACGTTTTTCTTAATGCCCTGTGGTTTTTTTGCAGAAACCTTCGTCAACAGACAGATATGTTTCATCTAGAACGATTCTCTAATTTTAAAAGAAAAAGGTTTTAACGCCTTTTCTGAGTTGAGAAGAAATGATTTACATAAGTCGTTTATCTAGATGATTTGATGTGCGCTAAGATATGAATGTATATTGATGTCTGTGTCAATATATGACACTCATTAAAGGTAATTTAAGTGACAACGTTAGTTTTAAGCGATAAAATGCAACTTCGATCTATCAATAACGGCCCATTTTTAAACACTATTCGAACACAAATGTGTCTTTAAAATGCACACAGTAACCTAAAATCGTTGTGGAACAAAAGCCTCGATCCAAGTGCAATCATCTAAATCCGCGAAAATATTATGTTTTCGACCAGTAGAATGGTCATCATCTGGCTCTTCCTGGCATTAAATGTCTGTATAAGTAAATATATTTTTACAAAATTATATATTCAAGTCCTTTGGAAGTGTGCCCCTAATGAGTGTTGTATGGTTACTCTCGAAATGACAAAGCATAAATTCATTAAAAGTTGCAGGCAATATTTTCGTATGTTTATTTATAAATTATTTTTCAACCGTCTCCTCACTAGAAAACTGACATAATCCATCTTTTACAAATGCCAATGCCTAGAATTTCAAGGTCACTTGCAGATTTATTAAGGCGAGTAAAAACGCCAAACTGGGGCGTTTTTAGACAAAAGTGTCTTCATTTAAAATAATGCTGTTTTCTTGGTGGTTTTGAACTCTTACGCTAGCCCATTATCAAGGAATTAACCTAAAGCTCTGTAGTTCATTTTTCTGCGTAAGGCTTGATAAGAATCCGGACGGTAGATAAGCCTACCAATAGATTGCTCGAATCTGTTCCTTGGTGAGGATTTACTGGAGGAGTTCAGGGAGGAATGCTGTAGAAAATACAATGACTTATGCATAGTAACATTTATTATAGCCAAAAAATGGTTGTTTAAATCAAGCTACGTGGGCTTCAGTACTCTAACCAATCTTTTTGGGGAAACAGTTTTTCTAGATCTAGCTGGTTACACTGGTAAAACATATTTAAATGCAAAGGTTCGTAATTCGCGGTTCAAAGATTGCAGTATTTGAAGCGAAGCCGATGAAATCCTATTGCCTAGTACAAATTAATTTACATTTTTGAGTATTTTGTAGGCATTCCACCACTGTCATTGTATTACACAGGACTGGCTCCAGGCAGATACTTTTACCGAATAGGGGCATTCATTTTTGTGCAACTATGATTATTTTTTACTCCGTCATGTGAACGCTGCACAAACTTTAGCAATAACGAAAATCCTGCGGATGGAATCAGAAGCGCCAGCAAGAATAAAGTCTTGTTCCAGTGATTCCTTTTTCTTCTTCTGAATCATTACTATCTTTTGTATTTACTCACAAACAGCTAGTTTACAGGATAAACATAATTGTAAAACGTATAGACGATAGCTTCAGCTCGAGGTTTTCATTGCTATTTAAATGATTGCTTAGGAAACTTTACCTCACAGAACATGTGTTTTAGCACTGCTGTCTGCATGCCATTGCTTGGATATGTGCAACTTTTGGCAAAGAAGAGCGCACAGATGTCGCTATGTTTGGGAATTTAATACCATTTTTTTGGTTTTTTCTAGAATGGAGACGATCAATAAACTAAAGAAAAATATTTTTTGTTTAAAAATAAGGATAAAACGATTAGCACAGGAAATTGTAGGTACTTTACGGTTTTCACAGGAGAAATCACTTTTTCTTCAAAAAAATGATAAAGTAGGTGGACGAAACCGCCAAATATTTGGGGAGACACTTGCATTAAACAAACGTTATATATATTTACTTTATGCTTCCTCCAGTTACCATGTCCATGCGACTCTACATGCACAGCTCAGCTCATTTTAACTTGATTTGCACCTAATAAATCAGATGTCATGAATAGTTAGACAACAGTTTATATCTGAATGACTCTCGAAACACAGTTAGTCGAAAGTCACCTCTTCTGAGAGACGATCTTCAAAACTTTGAATGTGACTTATTCGCAATCCATAATTACGTTTAAGCTTTAATGTACACTTGAATTACAGCCTAGCATTAATGCAAAATGTCCTAAAAATGCAAAATATGCATGAGATTTTGCTAATTGGAGTTAAGTGTGGTTGTATAACTGTTTATCATTTAGTCTCTTTTGAAGTCATTTCACTCAGGTCGGGATGCCATCTTCTGGACGAGGTTCTCTGCGAACGCTTCAAAAAAAAGTACTGCCAAAAGTAGAACATTAATAATGATTAATTTTTATTACTGATTTTGCCCTTTTTGAAAATTAAAATAGATATTTAATAATGAAGCAAAAACACAAAAGTATCCCATTAACATGATTGTTAGTGAATTACCCTTTCTTCAAAATTTCTACATAAAAAATGCTATATCTCTGTTTTTAAACAATGCTCTTATAAATGAGCTTTTTTTAGGATTATGAGGTGCTCATGCATTGCACATCTCCTCTTTAAAATATTAATGCTGCCTTTAACGTCTACAGCACGTTACACAGCCCTTGTTATATTTTTTGCTCGAGAAATATGTGGCTACCATCACAAACCGCAAGTTGAGAAATACTTTTTCTTGAGGATGATGTACACATTGCACAGTTTTAAAACAGTGAATTCAGATGAATCACTCAGTCGGCTTCAACATTTTAAGTCAATTAAAAAAGCTTTTTGAAAACGAAAATTACCCCATTTTTAAAAAAAATATTATAAATATGTCTAATTTTCTACAAAACGTGTACAACAAGTATTCTTTTGTAAAGTTTTTACATCAAAATTCCTAATTTATTATGGCAGTCAACATTTAAAAAAAATTGCATTTAGGTATAAATGAGTATATTGCACTCAGTAAACAATCATAATCACTTAACTATCAAACGTCCTGCGCATATATAAACCAATTTTTACTGTTTTCGGCTTTTTCGCCCACCAGTGATGACAAAACACCTGGCTACTAAAAGCCTTCCCCCAACGATCGCATCTTTTCTTGGACTTAATCAGATAATCTTGAATAATGCCTTTGATGTTCTTATTTCTCATGTTTTCAATTTTCTCCGTATTATCTGTCGATGTTTTCTGGAATAAGTGAAGATCAGATAGTGTTTTTGTTTTTTCTGCAAATTAGGGGGTTTAAATATAGGCTACTTAGATAAAATAACCAATTTAGTTGAGAGATTGTCCTTCAGATCATTTTGACTTATCTAAGACATTTCTGACGAAAATGAAGTCTCTAACTTGGTTCCAGGTTTATCTACGAACCACTTAATTCCCAGGTTCCGAAAATTCGCAGTCCATTCGACAAACGTGGCGGGATTGAGCCCATGTACCTGCTGATGTGTGTGATGAAGGTTTCGCGAACATTGACGAAACGTCAGGCAAAAATATATTGTTTCAGCGATCACATCCACTTCTTCTCATTTATTAACGTTCTTCTTTCTCACAGCAGATTGTGAAAAAATACACATCATGCGGATTTTACCTGACTTCATTGATAAAAATTTGGCTTCAAAGTTCTTTTTTGGCTTTGTTTTATTTTCCGTCGAAGCTTAATGCAAACATCTTATTTCAGATTTTGCGTTCGTAGGTGCCGACACCAAAAGGGGTTTTAATGTAGGTACTGTGCAGAAAATAACCAAGCCAGTTAAATTAATGTCATCCAGGGGCTGAATAAATTTTATTATATATGTCTGACAAAAATGACGCAAGATTTGTGTAACACAGTCAGAAGTCTGTAGCTATCTTCGCGGTTTACCTTGTGTACACTTAATGCGCTGTTTTTTAAATGTTTCACTCCATTCAACTAACGATGCCAGATCAATTGCGTGCACTCGAAGATATGCGAGCCTATGCGGGGGAAAGGTAGTCTGCACGTGAATAATTTTCTAATGGTTGAAGGTTTTACGGAAGTTACCACACTCAGTGCTCCTATGGGAACCTGTGCCACAACAGACATGACATATGGGCTACTTGAGTTGCCTTCTGTCACAGAAGCGAATACATGTAAACAGCCCACCTGCCCATGCCACACATCCTCAATTATGCTACGAATGTATCCGGATTTTTTTAAGAGCAACCATCACGGCCAGATGATAACGAATTGGGTGCGTTAAAGGGGCCATGGAAGTGAGCCACGTTGCGGCCTATTTTTATATCTAGAAAACAGCCCGGAATTTAGTCATTCGTTTTGCATTCTATTTCTGAATTAATAAGATAGACAAACCTGTTTTGTTTTTTTTTCGTCTTCCGATAACCAAACAGGTAATTTCCCCATTTTCTACTGTCTTAACATTTCTGCAATTCCTTTACTATGGCACTATTGTTTGTTGCCTGTAATGCATATAAAAATTGGATCGATATTTTCCTCCCAAATTTACCGCTCGTTTGGAGCCCACCAACAGGGGACAGCAAATTCACTGCCCAACCAGGATTTACTAAGCAATAATCTACGATCAACCAGCATGACTACTAGGCTGACATAATTATTAAGTTGATTTTGGCAGATTTGGTTAAATTAATTGACCCAATTGTAAAAACATTCACGAAATTTGGCATTCAGCCTAGTTGTCATTCTGGTGGATTCTAGATGATTGTTTATAAAATCCTTCTTGGGCGGTCAACTTGCTGTCCCGTATTGGTGGCATCCATATGAGCGGCAAAGTTGGGCGGATAATAACGATCCAACTGTAATCAAACTCACAGTGTGTGGTGCGACGTCCGTCTCTCAAGTGGCTAGAGCGTTGGCTTGCGTAAAAGGCCTCCCTGGTATGCAGGTTCCAATCCCTCCGCATGCTCCGATTCTCCTCACAATTGGGTCAATTAACTTAACCGAACCTGCCCAAATTAGTTAAATAATTGAAAAACTAGTTATGTCAGTCGTGTGTATATACAAGAGCAGTTGACGCCTAAATCACAATTTATTTACAGAAGATAATAAACCTAACCATTCTTGCATGCAATACAAATCTGAGTTTCGTTGCATTCTATGAGAATAAACTTATATCCAGTTTATCCGTAATTCACGGTCTAGGATATTTCCGCCAGTCCCTAAGGCTGAGACAATTCTTTCAAAAAGGAGGGGAGACTAATTATTTATTTTTTCAATTAGAGAGCGATCATTGTGGCTCTTGTTGGCACAGAGGTACTTGGGCAAACATATTGTGTCAGCGTTTGTATCCTGGATGGTTTTTGAGCTTAACACATCGATAGCACATACATGCGTCTGCATGGCGACTGAATCTTTTCAATTATTTTTCAGGCTGCTTGCAGAATATTTTAGTCAGCGAACAGCATCATTATTGGACACAGGTTTGTTTGCAGCTTCGTCTTCTGTTGCAAATGGACAGCCAATTCAAAATA
>JAYGXS010000006.1:28162579-28184232 GCA_036362985.1 Ligula intestinalis | reverse complement strand
GACAGGCTTACCAGCCTCTCGTCTCAGCGGACAACTCTGTTAACTGTCCCAATGTCCTGACATGTCCGCCAGACTTGGCCTAGTGTCTGCTCAACTGTCTCCTTCACCACCTGCGGCCGAACGACCACGACAGTCTTGTGTGCTATTCCAACAAAGCACGGCCGTCTCGGACTTTTTCTCAACAGAGTCAAGGTCTCCTCTGCAGGCAGGGCTTACCAAGCACGTTTTTTGTCAGCCTGACTTCTTACTCATAGTTCTTTATGTTCATTTTCCCTTGTCCGGCCGTCTGGCCTGCCCAATCAGACAGCCCACATGCACTCCGGCCTTCTGACGCAACAAATGGAAAATGCCTAGACCACACACCACTGCTACCTTGTTCACAAAATATTTTTTTAACAACACACCGCCTCTGACAAGCTCCCTGACAGACATTTATATCTCTGCCAAGCAACTGGCCTTGTGCATGAATAAATTTGGCTGCCTTGTCCTGTCAGATCAAATGCTCATAGTGTAGCGGTTATAGTAGATCACATGTCCTAGAACGCAGCACACCCTTTCGTGTGCAAGTGCATTCTTGTGGCATACTATGGTACAAGTGCATCATGTCATGCCTGCCCACCTAGCTTGCGTCAAGGTGACCTAACCGATGCGGTTTTGTTGAGGTCTTAGTCAGCCAATCACAGTCTCCACATTGGGCAAGCGACGAATGGCATGCTTTCACGCGTTCCCGATGCAAGCTGGCTCTCTGCCAAAAATCGCCAGGCCGACCTAGCTAATTAAAGTGCTCTTACTCTTTGTCTACTGCCCTGCGTTCTCTCAAATAGTAACTTGAAATCCGGTTGATCTCCTGAGCGTAAGGGCTCTCGCTATTCAATATATTCTAATCAATTTTCCTCACTTTCTCTACACAGTACATTCTTCCATCTACTCTGGCCTATACGGGCTTCTCATATGAACTAGGTTACCATGGTTTGAAGATCGCAGTTGCACGGTTTAACTAACTGAACCCACTGTGATACAAGAATAGTAGCCGCCAAAGACCATGGAACGCTAATTATGAAGTATTGCTGGACACTTGAGCATATATTTGAATACACTATTAAGATAAACTGCGTTCATTCGATTGTTTCAAGGCTTTTTCTTCAGGAAAATTGCCGTTTTAATAAGGGTTTTTTAAGAGGAATGGACATGTAATATAACGGAAATGAGTATAGGCTCTTATCGAAAGAATTTTTTATGCTATTACGTATGACAGAACACAACTTTTCATTAGTGTGCATTTCACTATGGTGGAATTCTGAAGTGACGGAAACGATATGAAAAGTATATCTGCTAGAACCGGCAAATGTTTCCCAAAATTGTTCACATGGAAGTGAGTTAAGGTTGAAGTTATCGCATTAATTTTCTGAAACAAGGAACAATTCAACTTTTTAATTTTTTTCCTACTATTCTCTTAGGTATTGTGCCACAAAATGCGGTAGTAAATTGCAGTGAGAAAGTTCTTTTACCGCAGCGATAACTATCAGCGTCAGCTTGATATGGAAACGGGAAGGCGCGATATATGTCCTTTTTTCCGTGGTGAGCTGTGCATTCCTGATATCTAACAATTATCTATGTAAAGATGATTTTTTCCGCTTACGAAAAATGGCAGCCGAAGGACTGGCGTGTAATTCATTAGCGTGTATGTTAAATGTAAGCAAGGCTTAAGTATTGTGAATCATTAATTATAAAACATTGTCAAAATGAAGAATTCGGAAGTAAAACGCTCTGCAGCAACACATAATGACAATTTTCTTCGTCGAATGTTAATGATCTATCTTTCTGTGTCCATTTTCGCTATTCACAGGAAAAATTTGTCAATGTTTTCTCAGACCCTACTTTAAAAAAATAATGTAGAATTGTTGCCAGCATCAGACGATGGCTACGGGCAAGCCATTTTTAGAAAGAAAACACATTATGAAACGTTTTTTTTTATTTGCGCAGGAATATATTAGCCGCAGAATTTCATTTTGGAAAAGCATTTCCTTCTGTGATGAATACCCGTTATAAGACATGTCCACAAAGGCGGCTTATACGGTCATATGCCAAAAGAACTTTCCAAAAGACCCCATTGTTGCGATATCAACCTTTAAGAACTGTCGACGCCTCATGCTGTGGATGGCGATCAAGTTCGGTGAGCTTCTAATCTAGCGGTTGACAAAAGCGAATGTTAACCGTTCGCCTATGTCAACATTGTTAAGGATGTATTTGGTTATGATGACATTCACAGGCGTCGAATGGGTACGTTTATCTAAGAAGACAATGCTTCTACTCACCGATCAAAGGAGGCATGATAAAATTTACCTTACGACTCTTATCTTATTTTTCAAGACTACAGTTAGCCTTTCTGCACGTGACCCTTGAACAATTTTCACACAAGTCAAAAGCCCCGACCTCCATCCAATTGAAAATATATTTGCCTTAATCAAGCAAAAATGGAACAAGCCTTCGACATGCCTTGCAATGGAAAATAAATTGGCGTTTGTTCTGGATAATTATATAGACCAAACCACAATTGATAACACAATCATATGCCCTCCCGTATGACTACTCTTATGAAGGCTAAAGAACGCTCAACAAAACATAAATATGTAACCTTTTTATAACCTTTCCTCATTTTGTCATTTCATTCAATTTTCTTACACTTTCGTCACTTATATAACGACTTTATATCCCGACCTGTCTTACTGCCCTTTTTTGGATTTGACGGTTTATGGTAAAACATTTTAGTTCTTGGACAATAATTGGTACTTTATGCATCAAAATATGCCTCCTTTTAAAGGTTTATTCAAGCTGTCAGGCAGTATTACTTACGAATCCGTTAGGTGAACGCATTGTGAGCTAGAACATTTTTCATGCAGACTTGCCGTTATTTCACCATCAACAGCGAGAACTGTACGTCCACGATCCGGTGTGCTAACACCCCTGCGGGCGTACTAGGCCAAACGATTGCACTTCCGCAAGAGAGGAGGTCCAATAAGACGAGAAAATGATAGACAATCGAGAATCGCGGGGAAAGCCCCTATCGCGTCCTACTTTAATTGAGGGTTTGACCCTTTTGTTTAAATCCGATGATGTGTTTGAGCATAAAGGTGAAACGTCAATCATGCTCAATCCTAGATGTCCATTAGGCGAGATTCCATCAGACACTCGCATATTTCACGAAACGACTTCCTAATGTTGTCTTAAAACTAGCTGACTGGCAAAACAGATAAGTATTCTCGCTAAAAAAAAACTGAGCCCTAGTCACCCTACATTCATTACGAGTGCCTCCATGCACGCCCTTATTTTAATGTCTGAAGCCTTTCGCAGGTTCCAAAAAAAATTCTAGTAACTGTTCTACAACACAGCCAACGAATCAATGGACTGAATTTCTTAAAAAAAACATCCACCAGTACAACACCAGTCACTTACTTAATGATGAAAACCAATGTGCAAAAAGATGTATTATTATTTCGTAGTTTCTGGGAAAATTTCCAAAAATTTCACGAAAAAAATTGGAAGAAAACAAACAGATAGTTGTACAAATATTAAGATTGTGAAAAAGCAGGAAACATTAGTGGAAGAAAGAATAGCAAGAACAAGAGAAACGTTGTTCACTTTAGGACACGCCGGCCGGGTATAGAATTCGCCACCGAATGTTAATTATCTCCCTTTGTTTCTTTTGGAGGTGCTATGGAAAAAAAGCATATTGTTATTGACAAGGGGTCACGTACTGCCTTACACAATATATATGGCAAAAAGCAAGACATTGTTATGCCGGTGTCCCTTCCCTTCAATTCTCAGCCAGGTTCCCGGTTGAATCCACTACAGCGACGAGTTCATAACAATAAACTTCCCATGGCTACTTATCTCACTACATACCCCTTCTAAAGCGGATGTTATTGTCCGGACGTTCGGCTGCCTCGCTACCGACTACTTTCATCATCTTTATAAAAGGTATTCTCTACAGGATAATTTTTTTCTCTCAAAAGGCGTCAAAATCCGTCTCTTCTCACTGCAAACCGAGGTGGAGTGACATAATCTCTCTCAAGGACTGCAGGTGTTGGCATAAGCAGGCGTAAATTTCAAAAAAGTCCTAAAAACCCTAATTGGCTCCCAACGCAACAAAAGCATGATGAGTAGTACACACGATGAGTAATAAAATGCTGAACACAGTGTCGATAAAATGCTGCGCTCCCAATATTCTATGGCCTTCCCGAGGTGCAACAATCAGATATCCCCTTACCACCGATTGTTTTCAACAGGTGTATGCCAACATTTATTTTGGCCAAGTGGTTGTTTCGGAGTCACCAATTTCTAACTCAGACCCCAGCAAAAAACGTTAATTCTGTTGAACAATTCATAAAAAGTCTGTGGAGCATTCGTCGAACACATGGTGAAGTGATGGATCTTTTCTATATGACGTCACTCTTTACCTCGATAGCGCAACATATTGTACTCGAACCCAACAAAACACCGTTCGAAGAGAAATACAACAAAAAAACGTGAAACTCAAAATATGGCATCATATTGGACGCCTAAAACACTGCCTGAGCACCGTTCCCACCTACAGTGGAACAGTCTCAGAACAAGTTAAAGGAAGGTCAATGCTGCTGCGTTTTCCGGTGGTATTGAAACAACTTGAGGGCCAAGCATATTTATGACTCGTTTGTCATCATTAGTCGAGTCATGATTAGGGATTCCACATAAAATGTGAACTCGATCTTCCCTTATATCCAGTACACGACACAGTAGGAAAAAAATTGTCAGTTTTCGTTTCTTTACGTGCTGGTATACAGAAATGTTGTTCGGAATTTAAAAACAACAACTTATAGGAAGGTGACAACTATCTTTCACATCCTGAGTTACCTCACAAACCATCCTGTCTCGCCAAATTCAACTGCGTGCGAACGCTATATCGCCGCGTAGAAACCCACTGCAGTGAACCTGCCCACAAAAAAGCGGAGACCCGGTTTCTCTGAAAACTTTTCACATTGAATGGTTATCCTGGGGCATTCGTCGAAAAGTGCGAGCAAGGATCTTAGCGAATTAAACGAACGGGACAGCCAGAACTGGCACGCCGGCGAGCAAAAACATATATTGTTAGTGTGTCCGAATAATTCACTAAACGGGTCAGTTAATGTAGCACTGGCGTCGGTCACAGGCCAAAAGCAACAATCCGCAGACAACTTATGCGGCCTAAGGACCTAGTACTCGTTAACTAAATGTTCCGTGGCAGTTACTGCCTCCATTCACTGCGATGCGACATTGGGGCAGAAAGTCACGCCAAAAATGCTGCTTTGTGGTAAACCAGCCACTTTTTATAACCCAGTAAACACCCACTCATTGGTTTCTGTGACTTTCGTATCAACCGTCAACCTATAGAGGAGATTCTGGGGGAACGTCTTCTGAGACCGAGTCATGCGAGTTTAAATGATATGGCATCAAGCACCTGTAGCAGTTCCACAGCCCACCTTCTTTAAACTCGAGACGCCACTGACGTGCTCCGGCAGGGACAAGCTGGGTTGTCCAGTCACGTCTTTACCAGCGTGATGACGCCTGTCCGCACCGACGAGCGGCCTTTGCCCTCGCACGACGAAGTTGCATAAACGTGCTCCAACCTGGTCGACCGTGCAGCGTCCCGAAACGCTCGTGGTTCAACAGCTTCCTGAAGCGCTTTCCAGTCATCGGTCTATTACTGCGCTGACGGACAACTTTGAATTCGTTCTGAGCGAGACGCCGCGCCTTAAGGCGGCTCTCACGGCCATGCCAGACCGATTGGCCCCTACCTCGTGATGTCCGTGGACCCACACGAAAGGCGGAGTTTCCGCTCTATCCATAATTAACGGCTTCATACGTTCCATACAGGCGCTTTTGCTAACTTATTTCTTCTCTAGGCGGTTGACCTCATCTTTAGGGAAGTACCATTTACGTGCGTATAATCATATTTGGCTTACGAGCCTCCCAAATGTTATGCATTCTAAGGTGTCTGCAAACGATTTCAACTGCTTTCTCGATCTAAGACCTATTTGAGTGTATGGCTTGCGTGGCTAATTGCGTGGATAATTTTTTTTTCGAACCATAATTCGAACCTGTAATCTAGTTCGATATGATCGTTTTCTTTGTCTTAAATTTGTGTTTTCTCTGGAATAAAAAGACATTAGATTTAAAACCTTAACTGACAGGTAGGATAATAAACCTCATAATTTAGGATGAATTCTGCGGTAGGCAGACATGCATAATTTTCCGCCTAATTTGCGCTGTAAAAGAACGTCAGGAATGGGAGTTTGGCGTTGATTATGCGAAGCGTGTCGTCGATTACGTTGCAGATGGTGCTCATTTGATCTTAACCTACGATAACTAAGCTATCCTCGAAATATCGCAGCACAACTTGGGGTTGAATATTGGCAGAGCAATTTACCAAGTCTGCATTGTGACCTCGGCAAGAAAGTTCTATGGACATCTGAGGGCGTACAAGCTTTTTTCCGCTGAAGAAATGATTGTCTCCCTTGACGCTGTCTATACCAATCGACGTAGTAAGGAAGTGCACAGACAAATTCCAACAACCATTTCTAATGGATATTCCTGCACGTTTCGTACCTTAACTTCTGGACCTATATTAGCAGATCAACATTTTGTTCGACCATGTGGATAGATCTGTCCCTCTTATTTTGTCCAAGGTCTTCAGTTTAAAATTATTTGCTCTCTGGACTCATTTTATGTGGCAAATTGTCTGACTTCGATAAGTATCGATAAGTTATGGAACACAAAAAATATCGACCGATTTTCAGCAGCCAATGACAGCAAAATATTGTTTGCCCAATAATGCCAGAAGCGAACATGCTTGGCAGTCCCCTAAAAGCCAATGTTTCTCCTTAGACAGTGAGTTGGAGGACGGAGTGTGAGGACCCCACTAGTCTAGTCACCACTGCCAGGGCTTTCCCCGTGGCGGTAGATTCAGCGCGCTGGAGATCAACCAGCGGTCGAATGAACCTGAGAAAGCGAATCTTAGTGTTGTACGCAATACGCGCTACTCCTGGGGAATTTAAAGGCTAAACCCTTCTTATTGTGCTCTTCCTTGGGGATTCCAACGGGCGTAACTAGATGATGGCACCACAAAGTGCTTTCGTCAAAATGCATTGAAGGCTTGCTTATGTTGTGCTCATTTTTTGATCATTTTGAAAAGCATGCGTTCAGAAAATTGTCCTGAGCAGAAAGGAGATCTTACCTGTATCCCAAATTAGTCGTATTGACATGTAACTGCCCATGCTGTTGCAGAAGACGTACTGGTCAGGATAATACTTGTTATTGGCATCCTTAGGAACCTTCGTTGAATATACTATTGTGTCCTTGTCGATAACATTTCTTTCTGCAAGAAGAAGAAACACCTTTTTACGTTCTGTATTTTGAATTGCTTGCAAAAGTTATTTAATTTTCAGTGAATATCGCATACCGCAGGTTTTAACTTGCTCGTTGTACTCACAAAAGGTTTTCTCTAATCCAAAGATGACAACCTGTTTCCAAAGAAAAAATAAGATAATATCGAAAAGGACAAATTAGGCGGGAAAAATAATTAAATCGCTTACGGCCTCAAAGTTGCAGCATAAAGAAAGCCGAATAGCGCAAGTAACCACTGTCTCGTCACCCACAACGGCCTCGCGGATTAATGGAAGGGAATGCTGAGGTTGAATGCAGCCTAAAGAGAAACGAATGCAGGTAAAAAATACGTGCACTATGAAGTATTTGCCCTTGCTGCATTGCAAGAATAAGTTCAGCGTATATGCCATAGGAAAATGAATTACTGATAGTATTTCTAGACCAGTCCGGCGTCGGTAGTATAAATTGGGTTATCTGTGTTATTCTTTCCGGCACCCTGAAATCCTCCAACTCCCATCCGACCCTGAAATACTGCTTTAAATCACAGATCATTGCGGCTACGACATAGCCCGTTCCATCTAGAAATGCAAAACAGTGACCATGTTTTAATGTTTTTAATTTCAAGATATTACCTATTAATATTTAAATATATAGTAAAGGGGTAATCATACCTTATATCTATGGCAAAGTACAATCTATTTCCGTTCAACAGAATGCGTGTGTCAAATGGAAAATAAATATTGAGACATGCATGCGTTCACGTGAGCTAAGTGATGCCTGGTACAGCTAGAAACAAAGTCAGTTGCAGCACAAAAATACACGAAATACATTGCCTTCCTGATAATGGAAAATAGCAGCCATTTTTCACGACTTTGTGTTAAAAGACAACCTATTTCTTATAAGTCATGAGACGGTTAAGAAATTTTAATTTGAATAAGATTTTCTTTACGACAACAAGTAACTTCAATGAGTTTTTTTGCAAGTTTGGCACCCCAAATCATCTTCGGGCTAACAGGAGAGGTTAGGTAAACAACAAAATTTTCTAAACTGCCGAAAAAATTAAACGTTATATGGGCTGAGACTTATTGGTAGGTGTGGACTTTTAAGATCTCTCGTGCGGATTCTGTCTTTTTCATTGTTCTTTGACGTGCTTATGAATACCGTTTACGTGCCAATTGGTGCATGAATATTCCAAGTGCATGGCATCGAGGAATTATTACCCATTTCCGAAGGGGTAACCTCCCTTGATGTCTGTTATATCTCATACAAAAATATATCCTGTGTCGAGGCAATGCACAAACACTTCGGACAAATGGTGTGGTTTAATGTTGCTAGTGGATACGCTTCACATTAATGTTGATGTCTTCGGCAGTATTGTAATCCTATTCCTTTACTGTTACTGTAAGTCCGAAGACGAGTTGATGCGCTAAACTCGAAAATGCACTCAGCATAAATGAGAAGATAAGGCGATCGCGGGAGCCATTGTTTTATCGTCCTGACGTTTCAAAAGCGTACAGGCTTCCGTCATTAGAGGTGTTAATTGTACCGCACCTCACAGCAACTGTGAAACCTAATGGACGTAGGAGCATAAGGAGGATTCCCGGCCTGGGAAGACAGCTCCGGTCAATGACGGCTGCAGAAACGCGAACACCGGAAGTTGACGAGAGACCCCTTGACTGACATTTTTACGCTTCACTGGGCACGATGACTGAACATCCCGTCTTACCCTCTCTTCCCTTTCCCTCCCTCCTCTGTTTTGGTTAAACCCTATTGACTATGACTGCCAACACCATTAAATACTGTGAGGCGCGGTAAAATTACCACCTCTGATGGCGAAAGCCTGTACGCTTTTGAAACGTCAGGACGATAAATCAGTGGTTCCCGATCATCATTCCCCAAAGAAGGCGAAGAAGAAAACAAGGCGCTGTCGTGGACCACACTGTAATTGTGCTGACGTTTCGGAAATACACTATTTTCCATCATCAGAGTGGTGGGTTGTGTGTTCCTGCTTGCCGAGAGTTGGAATGCCGCGCAGCCCATCTGGTGTTGTGGCGATGGCTGACGCACGAGCGCTGAACTTCGTGCTGTCAGTTGATTGGCTGCGGCACCTCCATTGTGGGTGGCTGGCGCCCGTGTGTGTCATCCGTTGCCTCTCCGTGTGTCGTTAACGCGTCTACGTTAACCGGCCCGGTAGTGTGACTACCGCCCGACCTCCCCTCTGAGCCGGATGTGCGGATCAGCCCTCGTTCGAGGCACGGTGTCTGTCGGTGTCCGCCAATCAACGGACAGCACGAAGTTAAGCGCTCGTGCGTCAGCCATCGCTACAACACCACATGGTCTGCGCGGCATTCCAACTCTCGGCAAGCAGGAACACACAACCCACCACTCTGATGATGGAAAATAGTGTATTTCCGAAACGTCAGCACAATTACAGTGTGGTCCACGACAGCGCCTTGTTTTCTTCTTCGCCTTCTTTGGGGGATGATGATCAGGATAATTTATCTGGACCTCGTGTTTTCACCTATGTTAAGATATATATAAATGTATATATATATATATATATGACAATGATGTTATACCATACTTCCGCATAGATACTAGCTAAAAGCCCAGACACGTGTTTCGCCGATGTTTCTGCTACTGCATTGATTGTATTCGACGAAAATGTTCATCGAACTCTAGGGTCTGACCCTTAAAAGTCATGTCCCATCCACCTACTTCCATGTCATGCATCTAATAATTTAAGAGATTATTTCCTTGATATATATATATATATATATGGCACCCCCGAGATTGAAACACGGGACCTTCCATCATTGCGCAAGAGACGCTGCCTCTAGTCCACGAGTCCACTGCTTTGTTGCTTGTGATCAGTAATATGATGAATAAATGCAGGTGAATTACCGACCTACTCAGGGAACACTTAAGTTACAGGTCCAAATTTCGCCAATATATAAAAGTCACCAAAGACAATGCACCTTCCATTATAACATTTTACTGAGAACTTTAGCAAATATTAATTATACTATTTTGATTCACTCAGTTGATTGAATTCTGCCATATATTTTCAGTTAGTTTAATCATCACATGAGTTAGTTTTATTAAGATAAATAGCCATTAATTTTGAGGATGTTCAGAAGTATACTCATGCAGAAGGAATTAAGTATGCTTTTACCAAAGAGAGAACCAAACTGCACGTCAATGTTGATTATATTTTCAAGGAACTTTAAATTAAGATTAATAGTTAAAGAAGATGTTTTTTCCAAAACTGGGAACATTTATTCTCAAATTGTTCAAATTCAAGTGCATTCAAGTTAAGGGAATCGCATTTATGTGAACATTTTTGCACAAAAATGCAATATCAGAAAGAAGGAAATATTATTAGAATGCACAAATGTCAGTGTGCATGTGCAAAATATCGAATATCTTAACGCCAATTCAATATCAAGAAAGCCGTTTGAACGTTAGTCGTGTAGCTATATAGTAGTCATTTTACTTAACGTTTACCGTTTGCGTTATTAAGAAATGGACAAACAGAAAAATAATAAATATTCCAAAAAATGGCAATGTATAGTGCCACTTATTTTTCAATTCGAAACATTATATCAGAAAATGGCATTTTTTTCACCTATGCAGTAGATAATTCATTATCAAGAGAAAAGAAATGTTTTTTATCTTTAGTAAAACTGAATCGTTTTTCTGCAGGAAACTTTGTGATTCCTACATTTTGTTGTAGGATTTCGTTGGGAAAAATATACTATACACATAAGTGCGTTAGCTGAATATCTAATGACAGCACTTACTAAGAGTTTCCTTTCATTTAAAGTTTTTATTAAGCTTAGGAATGGTATTTATAGAACTCCACTGCTAACAGGATTCACTCTCAGCAATTTGGTTTGGCCTTTCGAAGCATTTCCACAAAAGAGCAAAATTGTTCATAATTTTAAGAACTAATATCCAAAAACATTTTATTTCGGTGAGTGCTCTTTATATCTATCTTATATAAAAGGTTTTGATATAAACGTCAAATAGATGCGCAATTTATCAAATTAACATTGAAGACACTAAAAACGAAGAATATGATGACATACATTTTTTTAACAACGATCAATAAAGGCTTATCAAGTAATGGTAAAATATAAACAACATTTTGACTTCAGAAAAGTTCTTTTTCTACATCAAGAAAGTGGTTGATTCAAGATTTCTTCTTATCAAAATATGTCAACGAATCTTTTTTTTTATCTAAAAAGGTATTTTTAACATATCCAGAGTTACGGGATTATGGAAAAAATTTAACTTTTATTATAATTTATCTGTTTTTCTTAAGGTAATGTCACCAGTATATGAGTCACCACCAAATTTATACAAAGTTATGAAAGTTCCATGGTCATTGACGACTACTGTATGTATATATGACATGTATGTAACGTGTTTACACAACGTAAAACAGTGTAAGCTCTTTTTATGCAGAAATAATTCAGCTCGGAAGCACTCGATAGTGATACAGGCGGTAGCAATTTTTTTTCAAAAGCGAAAATGCTGCTCAAATTAAAACACTACAATCCGTACTAGCAATGCATACAAGGAAGACACACCTTAGTGGTGGAATGAAACTGCATTTTCAGCATGCAGTTTGTAAGCACTGTTAAACTCGTAAACGTGTTTAATATAAACTGAGTGATTCATACTTCCGAAGATAGCAGTTATCGAGAGCGTAGGCAGGCATTTGTTCGAAAAAAACTGTCATGATACACAACAACATTACTTTTATATTTAAATTAATTATCTACTTGTTTTAAGGAACTCACTTTTAGTTTCTTTGCATTCAAATTTTTTCTTAGTGCCCAGCGTTTTTTCGCAGAAACCGTCTTCAAATGGTAGATATGTTTCATCTAGAACGATTCTCTAATTTAATAAAAAGAATGAGGTTTAAGAGCCTCTTTCTGAGTCTAGAAGGAATGATTTAGATAAGCTTTTTATATAGATGCTTTTGATTTGCGCTAACATATACGTGTATATTGCTGTCTGTGTTAATATTTGACATTCATAGAAGGTAACTTAAGCGAAAATGCTAGTTTTAAGTCATAAAATGCAAAATTGATCTAACATTAACGGCCCATTTATAAACACTTTTTGAACACAAACGTGTTTTAAATGTGCATAAACCAACCTTTAGTCGTTGTGGAACAAAAGCCTCGATCCAAGTGCAATCATCAAAATCCGCGATTATATTATCTTGTCGACCAGGAGAATGGTCATCAGCTGGCTCTTCCTGGCATTTAATGTCTGTATAAATAAATATATTTTTACAAAATTATATATTCTAGTCTTTTGGATATGTGTCGCTTATGAGCGTTGTATGGTTACTCTCGACGTGACAAAACATAAACCCATTAAGATTTACAGAAACCGTTTTCGTATGTTTATTTATAAATCATTATTTATCATCCCCTTATGAAATATTACCTTGATACGTGGTGTAAGGTTTATACTTGTTAAGGTTAAATGAAAAATTGCATTTTGAAATTTTTGGAAATGGGAACTTACATAAAAAAAATACAGTGATAAGAATCAGCGCTTCCAGCTTCATTGTTTTTCGTTTGTGAGGCAGAAAATCCTGAAGTTGTATTTATATGACATAGACCGTTATGAACCACAGGCGGATACTTAGCCTGTCTGCAGTTGAGGTGGGTGCAACTGCACCTTCATGGGTGACTCCTCTCCGAAAATATTTACATGAAAGGAGTTGCAGTTAAAATCTACATCATGTGAATGGGAGAAAGCCATTAATATAACACGTCACCGGTTAGTTTGCTCAGATTACCTGCTAGCCCATAACTCGTCAACAATGCTACCGTCTCCTTACTAGAATACTGACATTATCCATCTTCTGCAAATGCCAATGCCTAGCATTTCAAGGTCACTTGCAGATTTATTCAGATGAGTAAAAACGCCAAACTGTGACAATATAAAGACAAAAGGGTTATATTTTAAAATAATGCTGTTTTTTTCCATCGGTTTGAAATTTAAAGCGAGGCCATTATCAAGGAGTTGACCTTCAGCTCTGTCGTTCATTTTTATGCGTAAGGCTTGTTAAGAATCCAGACGATCAACAAGCCTACCAATATATTGCTCGAATCAGTTGCTTGGTGAGAATTTTTGGAGGAGTTAATGGAGGATCGCTGCAGAAAATACAATGAGTTATGCATGATAACATTCTTAACAGCCAACAAATGGTTGTTTAAATCAAGCTACACGGGCTTCGGTGCTGTAACCGATCTTTTTGGGACCTATCTACCTAGTTGTCAGCGAAGGTTTATAGGTTCATGGTTAAAGTCTGCAGTGTTTGAAGCAAAGTCAATGTTAACCCATTGCCTAGTACATACTGATATTTATTTTTGAATATTTTGTCAGCATTCCGCCATTGTCATTGTATTACACAGAACTGGCTCCAGGCAGATACTTTTACCGAAAAGGGGCATTCATTTTTGTGCAAATATGATTATTTTTTTACTCCGTCATGTGAACGGTGCACAACCCTTAGCAATAACAAAAATCATGCGGATGGAGTCCAAAACGTCAGCAAGATTAAAGTCTTCTTCCAGTGATTCCTTTTTCTTCTACTGAATCATTACTATATTTTGTATTTACTAACAAACAGCTAGTTTACAGGATAAACATAATTGTTAAACGTATAGACGATAGCTTCAGCTCGAGGTTTTCATTGCTATTTAAATGATTGCTTAGGAAACTTTACCTCACAGAACATGTGTTTTAGCACTGCTGTCTGCATGCCATTGCTTGGATATGTGCAACTTTTGGCAAAGAAGAGCGCACAGATGTCGCTATGTTTGGGAATTTAATACCATTTTTTTGGTTTTTTCTAGAATGGAGACGATCAATAAACTAAAGAAAAATATTTTTTGTTTAAAAATAAGGATAAAACGATTAGCACAGGCAATTGTAGGTACTTTACGGTTTTCACAGGAGAAATCACTTTTTCTTCAAAAAAATGATAAAGTAGGTGGACGAAACCGCCAAATATTTGGGGAGACACTTGCATTAAACAAACGTTATATATATTTACTTTATGCTTCCTCCAGTTACCATGTCCATGCGACTCTACATGCACAGCTCAGCTCATTTTAACTTGATTTGCACCTAATAAATCAGATGTCATGAATAGTTAGACAACAGTTTATATCTGAATGACTCTCGAAACACAGTTAGTCGAAAGTCACCTCTTCTGAGAGACGATCTTCAAAACTTTGAATGTGACTTATTCGCAATCCATAATTACGTTTAAGCTTTAATGTACACTTGAATTACAGCCTAGCATTAATGCAAAATGTCCTAAAAATGCAAAATATGCATGAGATTTTGCTAATTGGAGTTAAGTGTGGTTGTATAACTGTTTATCATTTAGTCTCTTTTGAAGTCATTTCACTCTGGTCGGGATGTCATCTTCTGGACTAGGTTCTCTGCGAACGCTTGAAAAAAAAACAAAATTACTGCCAAAAGAAGAACATTTATAATGATTAAATTTTATTACTGATTTTTCCCTATTTTAAAATTAAAATAGATATTTAATAATAAAGCAAAAACGCAAAAGTATCCCATTAACATGATTGTTAGTGAATTGCCCTTTCTTCAAAATTTCTACATAAAAAATGGTATATCTCTGTTTTGAAAAATGTTCTTATAAATGAGCTTTTTTAGGATTATGAGGCACCCATGCATTGCACATCTCCTCTACAAATATAAAAATGCTGCCTATAACGTATACAGCACGTTACACAGCCCTTGTTATACTTTTTGCTCGAGAAATATGTGGCTTCCATCACAAACCACAAGTTGAGAAATACTTTTTTGAGGATGATGTACACAGTGCACAGTTTTAAAACGTGGGATTCCGATGAAGCAGTCAGTCGGCTTAAAAATATTAAGTCAATTAACATAATTTTTAAAAACGAAATTTTTCCTTTTTTAAGAACAAAATTATAAGAATGTCTAATTTTCTAAAAAACGTGTACAACAAGTTTTCTTTTGTAAAGTTTTTACATCAAAATTCCTAATTTATTATGGCAGTCAACATTAAAAAAATTGCAAACGGCTCAAGAAGTTTCCTGTAACAGTACGTTACTTTTCTAAGCGCTCAGTAAGGAGCTCGTTAAAAAACGGTAACCTCTTGAGACTCAAGTGCCATGAGAATAGGTTACCCTTCAGTCAGTGTTGCACATTGCGCACATTCTTAACATCAAATTTGAATGAAGATAGTACGTTTCAAACTTATTCAGCAGTTTAGAAACCATGTGCTTTGTGCTCTCTGTTTATCAATTAAATACCATTGTTAGTAAATTTCAGAAATTATTTCTAAATGTTACCATTTTTAAATCAAAATAATTAAAAAGAGACTTAATTTGCTGCAGAACGTGTTAAGGAAGTTTTATTGTTTATACATTTCATAAATATATTCTCTTGCCTAAGGCAATGCCCACAAGCGACAGAGTATCACTGTGTATTGCATATTTTATCTTGTTACACTTATTCTAGGTGATACTTTATTTAACAACTTTCTTAAAGAAAGACTTTTCCTTAATGCAAAAAATGATGGCATGTCAATTTTACATAAGGTTTTTTATCACCTACTGGGTTCTAGAAATACTTTCTGATGAAAAAAACCAATACCTATGACATTTTCATTGCGTGCACGTCCCTTTTTGGTTAGGCAACTAATTTCGACTGCAAGCAAATGAAAAAAAAAACAGTCTTAGCCGATGTTTGTTAAGATATTGCGTTTTTTTATTCGTTTTAAGTTAACATTTCTTTTTTATGGCTGACATTCAAAGGTCAGGTATATATATACATAAATATATATATATATATATGAGTATATTTTAATCATTCAACAATCATAATTTTTTGATTATGAAACGTCCTGCAACGATCGCATCTTTTCGTGGACTTAATCAGATGTCATTTCTACAATAATGCCATTTATGTTCTTATTTCTTATTCATTAATTTTCTCTGTATTCTCTGTCGTTGTTTTCTGAAATAAGTGAAGCTCAGAGAGTAGTTTCGTTAATTTGAAAATGAGGGTGTTTCAATAAAGGCTGCTTAGAGATAATAAACTATTTATTTGGCAGATTGCCCTTCAGATCATTTTGACTTATCTAAGACATTTTTGACGAAAATAAAGGATGATTTGTGTAACATGGTCAGAAGTCTCTAACTTGTTTCCAGGTTTATCTACGTTCCACTTAATTCCCAGGTTCCGAAAATTCGCACTTCATTCGAAAAACGTGGCGGGATGGAGCGCATGTACCTGTTGATGTGTGTGATGAAGGTTTCGCGAACATTGACGAAACGTCAGGCAAAAATATATTGTTTCAGCGATCACATCTACTTCTTCTCATTTATTAACATTTTTCTTTCTCACAGCAGATTGTGAAAAAATACACATCATGCGGATTATGCCAGACTTCATTTATATAAATTTGGCTTCAAAGTTCTTTTTTGGCTTTGTTTTAATTTCCGTCGAAGTTTAATACAAACATCTTATTTCAGATTTTGCGTTCGTAGGTGCCGAAACCAAAGGGGGTTTTAATGTAGGTACTATGCAGAAAATAACCAAGCCAGTTAAATTAATATTATCCACGGGCTACGTTAATTTTATTATATATGTCTGACGAAAATATCGCAAGATTTGTGTAACCCAGTCAGAAGTCTGTAACTTTCTTCGTGGTTCACCTTGTGTCAACTTAATACGCTGTTTTTGAAATGTGTCACTCCAGTCAACTAACGACGCCAGATCTATCGTGTGCACTTGAGGATGTGTAAGCCTATGCGGGGGAACGGTAGTCTGTGCGTGAATGGGTCTCCCATTGCTGAAGGTTTCACAAAAGCTACCACACTCAGTGCTTCTTTGGGAACCTGTGCCACAACAGACATGACATATGGGCCACTTGAGTTGTCTTCTGTCACAGAAGCAAATGCATGTAAACAGCCCATCTGCCTATGCCACATATCGTCAATTATGCAACGAATGTATCCGGATTTTATAAGAGCAACCAGCAGGGCCTGAGGATAAAGAATTGGGTGTGTTAAAGGGGCCATGGAACAACAGTCAGGAATTCCGTCATTCGATTTGCCTTCTATTTCTGAATTAATATGATAGACAAACCCGCTTTGTTTATTTTCGTCTTCCCCTTTTTCTACTGTCTAAACATTTCTGCCATTCCTTCACTATGGCACTATTGTTTGTTGCCTGAAATACATAGAAAACTTTGATTGATATTTTCCTCCCAAATTTACCGCTCGTATGGAGCCCACCAACACGGGACAGAAAATTCACTGCCCAAGCAGAATTTCTCAAGCAATCATCTAGAATCATTCAGAATAACTACAACGCTGACATAATTATTAAGTTGATTTTAGCAGATTTGGTTAATTTAGTTGACCCATTTGGTAAAACACTCGCGACATTTGGCATTCAGCCTAGTTGTCATTCTGGTGAATTCTAGATGATTGCTTATAAAATCCTTCTTGGGCGGTCAACTTGCTGTCCCGTATTGGTGGCATCCATATGAGTGGCAAAGTTGGGCGGAAAATATCGATCCAACTGTAATTAAACTCACGGTGTGAAGTGCGACGTCCGTATATCAAGTGGCTAGAGCGTTGGCTTGCGTAAAAGGCCTCCTTGTTATGCGGGTTCCAAACCCACCGAATGTCCCGAGTCTTTTCACAATAAGGTCAATTAGTTGAACCAAACCTGCCAAAATCAACTTAATAATTAACAAAATGTTTATGTCTGTCGTGTGTATATACAAGAGCAGTTGACACCTGAATCACAATTCATTGACAGAAGTAAATAAACCTAACCATTCTTGCACGCAATACAAATCTGAGTTTCGTTGCATTCTATGAGAATAAATATATATCCAGTTTATCCGTAATTCACGGTCTAGGAAATTTCCGCCAGTACCCAAGATTGAGAAAATTCTTTCAAAAACGATGGAGGACGCATTATTTATCTTACCAATGACAGGACGATCCTTGGGGCACTTGCTAACCGCGTTTGTATCCTGGATGGTTTTCGAGCTTAAAATGTCGATAGCACATACATTTGTCTGCAGGGCGACTGAAACTTTTCAATTATTTTTCGGGCTGCTTGCAGAATATTAAAGTCAGCGAACAACAGCCTTATTTAACACACGTTTGTTTGCGTTCTCGTCTTCTGTACCGAATAGAAAGCCATCTCGAAATATGTATAGGCGTTCCATTTTTCGGGGTTTAATAAGTAAGACTTAAAAGAAGAAAATTATGAAAATTGATTGTCGTCAGGGATTACGACAACGGTGATAGATTGGTTTGCAATAAAAGGCCGACTTTGTGTTGTTACATGATAACGTCTCTTAAAGACATTTATTCGTCTCAGATATAGATTTTGTAGGATTAATCAGATAATATTACAGCTGATAAGTAGTTCAATTGGCTAATAATCTACACCTGAAAAATCCTTGTGGCATAGTTATTTGTCCAGATGACAAAAAGTGCACTCGTACACTGACTTAAATATGATTTCAGAATCATCTTTATAAATACTAAACAAATATTTTAACCTTTTACTTTTCTCAGATCTTGTTGAACTGATTTTGTCTCAGGCAAGCACAGCCAGACAAAGTACAGACGAAATGCATGCCAAACATATTTTTGCCAGTCCAAAGTGCATATGCGGCATTGCTGACACTGTTTCTGTCAACTGAATCAAAGGAATTATTGAATTTACCTTTACTTTCACACAATTCCAATACTTAATGTACTTTTGTAAATATGATATCAGAATGCTGTCTATCTTATACTCCGTTTCCTCTCCGTGAATGTTCCCATTGATTCAAACCTTTTTGTTTTCAAGAACGAAGAAATATGAAACTGTTGTTTTTCATGGTGTGTGAATTATCCACGTGTCACATATGGACACCACGAACCAAGGGTAAAATTGTTTTGCTCGAATTTATACACCGTATTGTTTTCAATCTTAAAATTGCAATAGCACATTTATCTTCACTGAAACGGAAAGTTCCCTGATAGCACTGTTCTAGGTGTAAAGGATTGACTGGTCATGTGTTGCGCCATATGGTCAAAGGCATGGTTGAGCAAAGTTTTTTAACACAGAGGGCCAAAAAAGCCGATATTTGTAAATATATTTCAGAAAGAGACATATGCTTATTTTTAAAATGATTTGGCCTGATAATTGTAATGATCCGAGTACAAGCCATTGCTTAGACACATAAAGAGTTGCCAAAATAATAATATCTGAAGTTTCTGAAAGAGCCATACGTGATCATCAAAAGAGCTTTATATGGCTCGTGAGCCATGGGTGGCCGACACCGAGTCTAGGGGTTTATTCCGCGGCGTGAATGCATTACTGTGCGGTAGGGGAATTTACAAGCCTTCATCAAATTGATGGTCGAAAACACACACACACCACCCCCCACCTTTCCCCAAGTAGATTGCATTCCGTCTGATCTTAGCAGGGTTTTTTTGCCCTAGGCATTTGCCGGCAAAAGTAACCAACACAAGACATCGGTCCAGGCACCGTATTTGGCCCGCTTGCTGCGACAAGCTTCACAGTCCACCGACTTGTCGAAGGGGTGGGGGGGATGGGAGCGGACTACATCGACCGAGCCAGATATCGGTGGGTGCCGCGCAAGCATATTTTCCTGCGGGGGGTCAGGTAGATCCTATACTGCTAAGTCACAGGTTTCAGTAGAGCCTGCGGCCTGCCGCTAGCACATTTGCATTTAGACTGAAAATATTTCAATTATTTGCAGGCTGCTTGCAGAATATTATAGTCAGTGTACAGCAGCATTATGGTAGACAGGCTTGCTTGCGTTCATGTTTTCTGCAACAAATGGAAAACCATCCCGAAATATGTATGAGCGTTCTATTTTTTGGGGGATTTAGGAAACAAGATTTAAAGGAAGAAAATGATGAAAATTGACTTTTTTACGCATTGCGACTTAACACAAGCACAGAAGATAGACATATGTGTGAAGGTGGACTACTAACAACTGGACGCGGCTTACGCCGAAGACGCTGGCTGATATAGTACGGTCCAAATTCCTGTAACGTGTCGACATATGCGAAAGGCCGATGCTCTCTCAATACATTGAGTATATGTGTAAATCTTGTTGTCTTTTCTGCACTATTCTGCGGCCATGATAGGATGCCAACTATTTCAGGAGCTTTCTTTGACCAATATCGAACCGTATTTTTTGGAAAAAGCGGTAAAGTAAGTAATACACTTGTTTGTCACTAAATTTGACTGCTTTAATAAATATAGGTTTACGTGAATGAATGCAGGTGTTTCACCAATCTAGTCAAGGTACAATTAAGTTCCGCTTTGCCAAGGAGCTCGCAACGCAAACCCTCAATGAACGTCACATAGTGACAAAAGTGATATAATTAAGAAGTGGATCCGACAAAGCAAAGGGAGACCGGAATGGCCATTTCTGCCTTATTAGCCGTCATCAATCAGTCATACCCAATCTTCAACGTCCTTCGGTCATTGCTTTGGAGACGCTGCCTCTAGTCCGTGGGTCCCCTGCTTTGTCGGTTG
The DNA here is from genome assembly GCA_036362985.1 of Ligula intestinalis. NCBI lineage: Eukaryota > Metazoa > Platyhelminthes > Cestoda > Diphyllobothriidea > Diphyllobothriidae > Ligula > Ligula intestinalis. The sequence continues at coordinate 28,163,211 of JAYGXS010000006.1, read as the reverse complement.
TGATCGGGAATATGATGCATGAATGCATGAATCACCTTTTTCACTATGTGACGGTCATTGAGGGTTTGCGTTGCGAGCTCCTTGGCAAATCGGAACTTAATTGTTCCTTGACTAGATCGGTGAAACACCTGCATTCATTCATCATATTCCCGATCACAACCGACAAAGCAGGGGTCCCGCGGAATAGAGGCAGCGTCTCCAACGAAATGACCGAAGGTCCCGGTTTCAAATCTCGTGGGTGCCAACCCTCGAGATTGGGTAGGACTGGCTGATGACGGCTAATAAGCCGAAAATGGTCATTCCGGTCTGCCTTTGCTTTGTCAGATCCACTTCTGCATAGGTATGCGTTTTTAAACATTAACATTTTGCTGGCTATTTTTCGGTAGTTTAATTAATCACAGAATGACTTTTGCGTCGTACTTGGACAAATGAATTCGCGCAGAACAATCAAAGGCTAATCGTAACCGCATGTTCATCTGCGTGGGATGTTTCCTCGAACAAGCGATAGATTTTCTGCTAAAAAGCACAAACTGCTTTGCATCTTTTGAATTCGGATCTATGCTTTAAGCACTTTTCACTGTCTGCTCTGTTCTTACTGGCTTCTGTTATCCGACATCCCCAAACGTGATTGT
>JAYGXS010000006.1:28140330-28150704 GCA_036362985.1 Ligula intestinalis | reverse complement strand
CTGAACAAGAGATAGGTCAAGCGTGAGATCCATTAATTTGGAACTAAAGGAAGTTGACGCCGCCTCAACTGTCAGGTTGTCCCATTTAATTGCAGGGGCATTGAAGTCACCAACGATGAGAACCTCCTGGTGGCTAGCAGCTTCTTTCACCAGACCAAGGAGTGAGTCGTCGGCTCCACTTAGAATGTTTGGTGGCCGGTAAACGGCCAGGAATTCAAGGTTCTGTGAATTCGCCTTCTTGGTCTTTAACAAGACGGACTCATACTCCAGGACTACAGTGTGTTCTGTTTCTACCACAGAGATTTCAGTTCTGACATACACGACAACCCCACCTCTTTGTCGGTTTTGGCGGTCTTTGAGGAAAAGCTGGTATGCTGGAATCGAAATCTCCGAATCTGCGATTTCTATTTTTAGCCATGTTTCCGTTATGGCAACAACATCAGGTTTCTGCTCCGAAAGTATTGCCTTGAGTTCATCAATTTTTGATGGAAGACTTTGGACATTAGTGTAAAGAAAGCTCAATTTAGACTTATTTACCACTTTATGCAGGCGGATGCCTCTTGCGTGAGTTTGCATGCAGGGAGCTTTCGGTGCTGATGGAGACGGACTGTTGTCCATCCCGACTAGGCTGTTAGTGTTATCGGCTTTCTCCAGAGTAGTGACCTCGGGACATGGACGATTTCCCCGTTCAGAATTCGAAGATTGCTCTCGCCGAGTACTCATCTCCTGTGGAGTTCTACGTTTAGCAATCTCCATTTCTCCTGCTCCGCGGGGAAAAATCCCGCTGAAAAAAAAACCGTCTGGTGTGAGTATCTAAGTATTGGTTTCCTGCTTAACAATAGCTGACCTCAGCCTCACTCTTCAGAACGACCTTCAACGGTCTTGGTTGGCGTTATTCATCTTTTGAGTCTGTTATACGGCCCATTCGGAATGCCTTTAGAACTTCGACTTTCTCCTTACCCTTTAGGAGAAATTTCAGATACTCTTTAAATAACTTCCTGTCCTCTTCTAATCTTGATTTCGGGGTATCGGAAGTACCTTCTGTCATGCCTTTTATGACTATGCAGTTTATATAAGTGGTACTCACCCTCCGACTGCCGTCCCCTTCTGCTTTTCTAGGGTTTGTTAGGATATATTCGCTTCGAGGTTCAGCGCTCCTGTTCGTTTTGGCCTGCGAAGGTGCTGTTTTTGTTTGGCTCGTGCTCAATCTCGGCCAACTTATATTAGAACTTGGGCTTGGTTGACCTTTTTTGGGAGCCCGAGAGCGCTTCTTCGTTCTCTTGGAAGCCAGTGGGTTGACCGTTTCCCCTGTCCATGGCAGACTACCAACTCCATCAAGCACCCTGGCTGCCGGTTCATTTTTGTGCTTAGACACTTCGGCGAGGAATTTTGTTCCTCCGTACGTTAGGTTTCCTCGCTCAAGTTCACGCATCGCCGGTTTCTCCTCACGAGGGAGAAATAAAGAAAAAAATTTCAGCTCCTCCATCTCCACCCTTAGACTATTAACTGCCTTCTCAGGGTTTTTAAATTTGTTCAAAAGGGTAAAATATGATACGGAGGCTTCATCTTCATGAGTTACATCCCTTAAACTTTTACGAATTTTAGTTCGCTTGGCAGGAGGAGATTTCAAAGAACTTCTAGATCGAATTTCCGTAGTTAGTAAGAGAAGTTGGAAACCATCAAAGCATCCGGTGATGGCGAAGTGGGGTAGGCATTTGACTTCAACGCGGGGGATCCAGGGTTTCGAAACCGATGACGCGGCGTGACTTTTTTCCTTGTTGCGATGATGTCGGGATTTTGAATGCAGGCACTGGCGAACATTCCTTCCCATCTTCCAAAGCTGTATCAAACATAGTTTCAATTTTTTCTGTCACCATCTTTTCACAACAGACCGTTAATGAATCAAATAATAAAGTGGATTGCTTTTTGACTGTTAATAACCGATTTTGATTGTTGTCATCCTGTGTCTTCGTGGAGGACTTGATTAGACGCTCAACTTGGTGTTCGTAAATTGAGTCTACTGAACTCAAGCGACTTTTAGCCCTTTTAGCGGGGGGTGATTTCATCGCATCAATCTTGCGACTTCTGCCCTCGAAATTGCGACTAGGGGGTTGAAACCAAATTTAATTAGAGTCCTCCGTCGACGCTGATGGTGTAGTGGTAACGACTGGTGACGAAGGACTGCAGGTTTTGGGTTCGAGTCCCTTTCACGCCGCAGCTTTTACAAGCTGCTATACACATTCATTTTTGTCTCCCATAATAGATCAGACTGACGATAAACGATATTAAATCGCTATGCAATATGTATAAAGCGTTAAACTGTATGAAAAAGGTTATTGAAACGACTCAGCCGTTTGTAGAGAGCTGGAATCCGGGAGAATTGTTGACAGAAGGCAGTGACGGAGATGATGCTCGTTTTGACTAATGTCCTGTCGTTTCTTCTGAGGCTGGAGTTATTGCGAAAGTGAATCCAATAGCTAACAACGAAAGTCCACCAGAGGGCTAGGTGAACCGAAATCCCGAAAATAATATTTCCCACGAAGGACAAGAAATTTAGACCGCAATTTGAAGCGCGCTTGTTAGTCTATACAAAGGAAGATTACGAGGACTTCCTCAGTCACCTGCCGAATAATGTCAGCTGCACTCCAGATACGTTATGCCAGTTCAAAAACCAATTTACGAACTGACTTTTACAGTTTAAATATCTTAAACACTTGGCGGCCGCAATGAGAGCAAGGTTTTTAGGATCCTCCTCTCCATCATCATAGGACCGCTCTTATGCCAGCAACTTATATGCGATCGTACAGGCCATTCTACAAAAAAGCAATCATTTTTGCAAAGCCCGCTGTACAATAAATTCAGTGGTAGATTAAAATTATTTTCATCACGTACAGAGACCATCCGCCAAATAAGGCCAGTAGTCATTCGTTCGGACGATAACATTCAGAAGATGGCCATAGATTGGTTTCAAGGATCGCAAGACCGCTATGGTGGCCGTTGTAAACGGCGGAAAATTGGCAATTAGGAAACATGGTTGAGATTACTTTTACTGTAACATCTACTTAGCTTCAAAAGTAAACTCCGATGTCTGCGGCTGCGGCGCAATCCTCCGTCACAGGACATTGTTAGTGAAATGGTATTGACTGTATTCGGTGTCTAATACTTTTTCTAAGCAGATTTTGTAGAAATAGCATTTGCATGAAGCCTTTCTGCTTGACTTAGATTTTGATAAAATAAAGACCATTGTTTGCCTATTTTCAGGCCTATTTCAATGACTCTTGGTTACAGTTCCTACTACAAGAGTTTTCCCAATGGTTTCGAAGTAAAATGTACGCCTTTGTGACACGAGTTTACTGCAGCTGGTTGATAACGTACAAAACCTACATGTTTCAATGTTTTTAGGTATCTTTTCAACCTGTCTCTATTCAAAGCCCACCCAGTTCCCTTTCTGCAGCTGAGTGCAGATAGTGACGCCGGCCGATGCTTTGTTCACCGGCTAGATAAGTAGAAACGGTCGATACGAATTGGATCAGATGAAACTGTCATACGTTGCCTCTATCAGAAGCCCACGCTGCTCATATGACGCAGGTGGGGCAGACAAATTGGCTGGCCAGTACTAAGTGCCTCAGATGGTCGCGTTGGGAAGCATATGGGTGATTGTGTGCGTGCGTAAGCGTGCACGCGCGTACTCTAAACAAGAGACCTTGGTGCGTCGGGCTGCATCACTCCTCAAAGTGCATTCTTACGCTCCTATTTTGACTTTTTGTCAACGGAGTTTCAGATTGTTTTGACTATCAGGTCAGGTCAGGTTTTATTGAGGGAAATATAGGTAAATACCTTTGAACTCCCTATTGGTACAGTTTTTTCAATGCATTTGATCTGCAGAACATTTCAGATCAGTGGCGTTGCCAAAAATTTGAGGGCCGACAGTGAAAAAACTCTTTAGGCATTGTTCAGAAGTCTAGGGGTTTGAATGCCATTTGAGAGATTTAAGGAGAAAAACTGTCGCCCGGGGGAGGGGGGGTGCAGAGTATATTCGAAGCGGATGGCCTGTGCTAAGAGTGTTTGAAGCATGTCAGGGAGAGTCCATCGCGGTTTTCGCCATAATACCAAGGGTCCCACGAAGAGAAGGTTGCGGAGGTCACGCGAACCTCATCGAGTGTCGGCGATGCGCCCATCGTGCACCCTTGTTGGTTTAACGAGTCTGCCTGCTAATTGACAGAAGAAATATAATCGGTAGTTTTCTAAACAAACATATTACTGAAAATTAGCGAGAAGTATGTTTTTTATAATGTGATTATTCCACAATTTGCATTCGGCAACTGGCAGTTTATTTTCGGGGGCTCAGTGGCTATTTGTTCTAACTTAATAGTGTCGTAAACATGCCTACAGATGCGTCTGACGTGTGCTCAGATGGCGACATAACAATGTCCGCGGGCAGAGCATTCCAGGTCTGAATTGGGAAAAGTTTTACAAATCCGCGTAGCCTCGGATCACAACGTTTGGTGGACTCGAAGCTTGCAATCCTTGTTAGTTCGTAACTAACATATTACTGAAAATCAGTGAGTAATATGTTTATATACATATATATATATATAATTTCATTCTCGCCATATCCAATTTTAGTGGGCATTTCGGGTATGAAAATCTAAATTTCGCTTGAATGCATCCACAGATGGGGACATAACAATTTCCTCGGGGAGTGCATTCCAAGCTTCAACTACTCTATTACCACAGAAGAACTTGCGTGTGTCTAGTCTGGCCCCTGTTATGCGTAGTTTGAAGAGATGCCCTCTTAAGTTGGTCGTTGTTGCTAACTCGAAGAAGTCGCCAGGTAGAAGACCCTTCATGTACTTTGTTCATTTAAAAGTCGCTTATAAGTATAAAACAGCAGATCACAACATCGTGATCGAGCTGATAAAAAAGGATCTTCAGGCCTTCGCCCAGTGGCGCCTCACCCTTTCATTGCACAAATGCTCCGTAATGATTGTTGGCGATGATCATCAACCGGAATTAAGCAGAGATGGCTACGAACTAAATGCCCCAGGAGTAATCAAGCATTTGGGCATATCCTTCTCTAATAGTCTGAATTTGTCAGAGCACTGGGCCCTCATAGTCTCGAAAGCACGCCGAACCACCGGATTTATCCTTAGAAATTTTAAGACCATAAAGATTAGAACTAGCTTTTATAATATGTACGCAAGACCTAGTCTTGAATACTGTTCGCCCCTATTCAGTCTTCTATGCACTAATGAAAGTAAGAAAAAAGAATCAGTGCAGCACTTCTTCACTAGAAGAGTTTTCACTACAGAACACCGTAAATTGGCCTACCAAAAAAGGTGCGAACTTATAAAGCTGGATCCAATAGGCTTCGTAGTTTACAGAAGGGTCTTTTTTTACTGTTTAAAGTTTTTAAATGGCCAAATCTTTAATCCTCTCAGTACATTAAGGCAGCTCAAGCACTCTATGTGCGCCAGCCATCGAGATTTGTTTTTATTTCTTTCAATGGCATGCACAGTTAAGTACCGGCGATTCTTCGCAGTAAACGCCATACCAATCTGGAATACGCTGCCCAAAATTATTAAAACGCAGCAAAGCTACCCTAGGTGTAAGAGAGCCATTACTAGTTTTATACATTGAGGACAACTTTCTCGAATTTCGGGAACTGACTCGGTGGAATCTCTCTTTCACTCTGATGGCGGTCGTGGACTTTGAACCCTGCCAGGCTTCATGCTGAAGATAATGCTGCTGAAGCTGCAAACCGCAATCTGCTAACCCTTTAGCCAACCGCGCATAACTTTTGCAAACAACCATTGGAGGAAGGCTGAAAACACCGTGTTCTTTTGTCAAACCTCTCCGTCTGGAACTAATGTTTTTAAACGATATGAAACAGTTCTCCTGCTGATGAGTCAACTCAGCTTACAACTGTACATTTATTCCGTTTGTATCATACCTTTGAAGGCAGGTTTTTTTCACTTGAAACAAATTCCTTTTCTCGCCCAGTATTGACAAAGCACAACATTGAAACAAAACCAATACTGGCTGCAAAATAAAGAGTTTGTTTTAGGTTTTTTCCTGTCTTCGAGGTTTTGGAAGACGCCCAAGAGATGCTTTACCAACTTTTGAAAATTGCCTGTAAACTGGCATGATAAACATAGATATATGTGTAAAAAAGCTGAGCCGACAAAGCGAAGGGAGACCGGTTTGGGCATTTTTGGCTTATTAATCGTCATCAGCCAGTCATACCCAATCTCGAGTGTTGGTACCCCCGAGATTTGAACCCGCGACCTTCGGTCATTGCGTTGGAGACGCGCATTTTCCACATAGGGGATCGATAGCCAGATCTTTGGTTTTTCGTCATCTGGTCGACTTTGGATGTGCATTCTTCGTACTCACGTATGAAGGATCGCGGATAACCGTTGAATATTAACAGGGAATTGAAATATTTCGCCTCCGCCTTTTTCCCGTCCTCATCGCTGCCGTGCGTTTGAGCGCGTTGGAATAGAGATCTAACGCAAATGCGTTTGTGACCAATTAGGTGGTTATTTTGGAGTTGCAGGATGCGTTTGGTGGTCGTTGCCTTCCAATAGACCGTAGTTTTTATCCTCCCATCGGAAGTCCTCTTGAAATGCACATCCAGGAAAGGCAACTGGTCGTTATCTTCCTCCTCCATCGTAAATTGGATGTCAGGGAATATAAAATTCAGTAAGATCTTAAAGCTCTGAACGTCGTTCCTTTTGATAACGATCAAAGTGTCGCCGACGTATCTGGTCCAGAATTTCGGACACTAAACCCGGAAGACTAGTCGCTCTAGCCTCTGCAGGAACGCCTTGGAAATTAGTCCCGACAGGGGGAACCCATCGGTGTTCCCTTCGTCTGTTCATAAACCTGGTTGTTGAAGATGATGAAAGTTCTAAGGCCCACACGAAGTCGACCAGACGACGAAAAACCAAAGTTTTGGCTATGGATACCCTACGTGAAAAATGCTTCAGGGGTGACAGCTCGACTCGTGAACCCTTTCGGAATTGGGTGGCCCACAAACCCGATTCAACCATTCGCCAGCAGTTAATGAGACCTAAGGACCCGCTTCCGGCAACAGAACAATCAGCAGTGGTCTACAGCATACCATGCCAAAATTGCAGCGCAAGGTATTTTGGTGAAACGGGTAAACGCCTCTGCATACGAATGCATGAACACCAACTTGCAGTCGATCACGAGGATAAACTGTCGCTGGCATATGGCCATATGGACCGGGAGAATCATAAGTTCACTTTCGAAAAGGCCAAAGTCATCGGCCGATCCAACGACAAGATGACCAGATTGGTGCTTGAAAGTTGGGCATCCATGGGCACAATCAACAGAAATATTGATTTAAATCCAGCCTATCAGGCCCTCTGGACAAGACTCCAATCAGCACCGGCGCTAGCGAGCGACTTGCAACTTCATCAACAGTGGTTACCGACGCGGCAGGGGAGGAGAACTAATCACGACTCAAACGGCCGACATGAGTCATCAATCCACCCGACGAGCACAAACATGTGAGCCAGGTCCGCACTTTGAATGCCAACCGGTCCAGCCATCCAAGATTGGAAGGAGAGCCGATAGTAGCCAGCCAATTGCACACGATACGCACACAGACCTGATAGTGACAACAACAGACGGACAGGCGACGGGGTATGTAGGAGGACGGGCAGAGAGGGCCCTTCGCCGCGCACACGACCAGAATGACTCACCTACCCACCGACGGACACCGGACCCGGAACGAAGGCTGATCCGCGCATCCAGCTCAGAGGGGAGGTCGGGCGGTGGTCACACTACCGGGCTGGTTAACTCAGACGCGCTGACGACACACGGACAGGCAACGGATGACACACACGGGCGCAAGCAACCCACAATGGAGGTGCCGCAGCCAATCAATGGACATCACGAAGTTCAGCGCCCATGCGTAATCCATCGCTACAACACCAGATGGGCTGCGCGGCATTCCAACTCTCGGCAAGCAGGAAGACGTAACCCACCATTCAGATGATGGAAAATAGTGTGTATCAGAAACAGCAGCACAATTACAGTGTGGTCCACGACAGCGCCTTGTTAACTTCTTCACCTGATTTTGGTGGGTGGTGATCAATATATATATACATAGACTGCTGATTGAAGCGTGAATGCATGTCCCTAGAAATAACTGAGAAGAAGACGCAATCTCGGGAATAATCGGTATAATATCCTGACGTTTCGAAATCATACAGGCTTGCACCGTCGGAGGTTGGTGTTTGTACACGCCTCACGGTCTTTACAGGTGCAACAACTGACTTCTCGTTCGGTCTCAGTCTTTTGGCGCTAGATCACCTGCGGAGGCGGGGCTGGAGCTCCGTCATCGTCCTGCTGACCAGGGTTTCTCGCCGTCACCTCGTCGGAGGCGGAAGGCAGTGTTCACATGCCAGTCGTCATTGCTCGCGTCGGCATCGATCGCGTCGGTGCCACATGTCCCGCTGGTTTCCCCCGTGGGCACATTCCCATGTTCGTCCTACCGCCGGAACATCGAACTCCGCCATCAGTGTTAATGCAGAGACGTTTGTCACATGCAACTGTGTTCAAGCCCGACAGGAGGTCCTGTTGGTTCACGCTGCCCGCGGCGTCGATGACGGCTGCATTGGTGTCTGGGGTAGGCTGCCGGACGCCTGTATTCTGGCCCGGTGTGGGATTTATAGTCGTCGCGACCCGCCTGATTTCCTGCCGGCGATTTCGTTGATTGAGCCGCACGCGTAACGCCTGGTAAGCTGCCGGGAGAATCGTTCAGCGGTTGATAGTATTTGGTATGGTGTGCCATGCTTCAAGTGTTTCTCTGGCTGTCCGGTCACAACCTCGGGCTAGGATTTCAGCGTCATCAAAAGCGAAGGTGTGTACAGGAGCCGAATAATGTTCCGCCACCAACGAGCGTGGATCCATCCGGTCGACTGCCCTTGTGTGCTCGCGCATACGCGTCTGTACTCGCTTTCCGATCTCTCCAATGTAGTTAGCCTCACAGGAACTACACAGGATGCGATAGACGACGTTTGCTGCTTCTTGTGGGACAGAGGGGTCTTTGGTCTAATGACCAGTCATCTTTTTGTTGCCTCAGGTCTGTGGGCTACCCAGATATTCAGTGGTTGTAACAGACGAGTGACTGCTTCAGAAACATTCTCTATGTATGGCATTGGTCTCCACAATGTCGGTTGTTCCACCGCCGGTATAACAGCTCGTTTCGGTTACCTACTGCGTTCTAGGAAGCTGCGAATGTGACCGTTAGAGATGAACAACCGTCGAAGATATTTAAGTTCAGCTGCTTTGTCACCTGCCTTGTTGCAATGTGTTGCTGCCCTTTTGTAAAGCGTTGCACACAGCTGCCTTTGTGGCTCAACGGATGGTTATTTTGGTAATTGAGTACCTGACGTGCGTCGGTTGCTTTTTGTTATACCGTCGTCTTTAGGCTCCCGTCAGTCTTTCAGTGAACCGGGACGTCTAGGAACGCAAGTTGATTGTTGCTCTCAGCCTTTGCTGTAAAATGAATGTCGGCAAAAATGGAGTACAACGTCGTGTGAAATTCAGAGACCTCATATTAACGTTCCGTATTATGAATAACCTGCATTGTTGTTTCGTTCCTGATGATTTCTTTGTCCAGGCTAACACGCCACCTTTGCGCGGGCATTCCCTTAAACTACGCCCGGGCAAAGCAGGGATCGACGGAAGAAAATTTTCCTTTACACACAGAATAGTTTCAGCGTGGAACGCTCTTCCAGAAGAGGTTGTCCTCTCCACTAGTGTCCATGCATTTAAGAGTAGACTGGACATGTATCAAGTGCAAACGCAATGAAGGTGAAAACTCCTTCATCTGATTCCAATGAATCACTTACAAATGAACCACATTGTTTATCACATCCACTGCATCAAATTATACTACTTGCGATTTGCGAGTAGTCATATATTTTTCTGTATTTTTCTGTCATATTCTTGTGAAGACTGTCTTCCCGGAACATGTAACTGTCGTAAATTTTAAATTTTTCTTTGTATCAACTTATTTCATATCATCCTGTTACCAACAGGGAGTTCAAAGGCATTAGCCTATCTTTCCCTCAATGCCCTTCCTGCGGATATTGTCATGTCCCCTTCCGTGGATGTCTTCGAGGCAAACCTAGACCGATATAATGAGTATCGTCACGATTAAGTACTCCAAATCCAATCACTGAACTATTCCGATTCTAAAAATTGAAGCGCTCTACATCCAAATCCTGAAATGCTAGAAATGCTAGAAATATATACTAATAGTAATTTGTAAGTAGTATTATTATTGGTAATTAACCAAATGAGTTTCTGACATTATCTACCTATGGCGTCTCT
>JAYGXS010000006.1:28095459-28108045 GCA_036362985.1 Ligula intestinalis | reverse complement strand
GATTCTTTTCGCGGTGTGTTTGTGTATGCGTGTGCCCTCCGGATAATACATCATCACCTGGGTTGGTTTAAATTAGCTCTCGCGTGGGAGATGCCCGCTTCCCGGTGCTGTCCTGTTTACTATGCGCGCGTGCCGGCTTGTCATTTTGTAACTACAAGCTATCCACACACACAAACACACTGTGCCTTACTAAAATATTTTTAATTTTGTAGCTATACACATGTAGGCGCGGGGCTGCGCGTCGATCAGGCATGACCGCCGCACGGTGGGGGGGGAGGGGCGGGCAGGCTGCGAGTTAGGGCCTAGTGTTATGATTTGTTGACGAACACACACATCAATGCACACACACACACACACGACAGTTTCCCCGTCGATTTCGACGATGGGCACCACGCGCTCCAACAGGCCGTAGCAAACGCTGAAGCAAGCCGCAACTGACACAAAGGCGAGCTGGGCAAGCAATACGTAAGCGACAGCAAGCAGGAGCAACGCAGAGAACTTGTGCGAGAGACAACAGGAATTTAGGCAGACTTGCACAGAATCTACCCACTCGCTCGCCACTCCCACCTCCGTTTCCGGTGTAAAGACAAAGTCAATAAGACCGGGGATGAGGGAGGGTGTAGATGGCTGGTGCGATAAACACTCAGCACACGCACACTTGACACAACCATCTCGCTAGGTATGCTCTCGACTGCGCGGGAGCGCCATAAAGGCCACATTAAGAGGGAGCCATTGCAGCCTGGCTCTCAGTCCTCCCTCTGCTCCCGTACGTACACACAGACACACGCGTACGGAAGGAGCAGCTACGTGGGGGCCCGAGTTTTACCGTCAATTGGCAGACCCTCCAAGCCACGGCTTTTAGCGCACCGTGATAGATTCAGACGCATTCAGCTTTATTATAGTGAGGGAAGAAACGCGCCGAGGTCGACCTCACTCTCTCCCCCACCGCATAGTGACCGCCTAGCTTTTCGGTCACCCGCAGTGGGGCCTGAAACCCAGTGGGAGCGCGAGCGCAGTCACCAACAGGGAATCAGAAGTGAGAGAAAGCGCCAGCGCCTTCCAGGCCGCAGGGACCGTGGTTGGCTGAAGACTGGCATTGCATGTGCACACAGACCATTGGATCTCAGAAGGGTGAGAGCAGCCCTGCATGAAGCCTGGGCCAACACCCTCCTGAGGGGGGTAACCAGTCAGTCAACGACTGAAAGGCACTACCCGTGCTCTGTTGCCGGTGGGCGTCCGTGGGCGAGGCTGAAATGAGAGCAAGAGACAATTGGTGAACTTTGCAATTGTGGACGTGCAGAAGACGAAAAAGAAAAGAATAAGAAGAAGAAGAAGAGGAGTAGAAGGAAGATGGAGTAGAAGAAAAAGAGGAAGAAGGAGGAGGGGAAAGGACAAAGGGGAAAAATAGAAAAACGGAAAGAGGAAGATAGGGAGAGGAGGCGAGGGGAGAACGCAGGCATGTCGAGAGAGAGGGGAGGAGATGAAGTATAGAAAAGAACAATGAGAGCAAAATCTCAACTTATCTTGCAGTAGAGAACACACACACACAGAACGAAACTTGCATAGCATGGGCGCTGGTGCGTTGTAACCTAGGCATGTTTGGTAGTTTGCCTGTGACATGGCTGCCATCAATAGCATACAGTACTATTCGCTATACATGAATGAAAGAAAACGTTCGCGTTCCAGGTATTTGTATTGGTAAAAAAGACAGATGATCGAACACCGGAACAATTTGTTTTTTTTTATTCTGAGCTTTCGAACTCTTACTGGTGTCCATTGTCAGAGGTGGGAAGCAGCAACAAAAGATTTGCTGGTTATAGCCGATTAACAAACATTTAAAATTTGAACGTGCAAAAAATCGATAACTGTTACGTTTGGGCGACTAATTGTCACGTCAGCATGGAAAATGGTCCACAGATAAGAATTCTGTCAACAAATGTGTCGAATTGGCGCCGGCCTACAGAGCCTTTCGCTCTTACATACGATCGCAGCCTGACGTCCGTTATAATTAATTTTTCTCACATCCTCCATAAACAGTCTGTACCCATCTGAGAGGCAACTGGCTCCAACCTATTCTTCATTCCGTCTATACAGAATAAACTATTCCTACCACGCTGCCGTCCCACGTCCTCTCCTCTTGTAAGGAACCAGGCTTTGAGCTCGGAGCTGCTAGGGTTTTCCCTATTAACCCCTTGCGATAGGATAATGACGCCTAAGGCAGAGCTAGGTAAGTGAATTTCGTAAGCGCAGCCAGTGAAAGTTAATCAACGAATGCAAATATTTTCCGATCTAAGCCCGTAACTCAATGGTTAGAAATTTGGACTTCTGATTAAAAGGTCGCAGGTTCAAGCCTCGGGTGGAGCACAACTTGCAATTTGGTATAACTGGCTGATGGCGGTTAATGCGCCAGAAGTGGCCATTCTAGTCTCCTTCGTATTTATCGGTATCGGGGTCTGAGTAATGGTTGCGCCTAGATCACTACAATCATCAGGTCGAAACCCAGGTCGGAGGGAGAATTCGAGAGTCGCCAGAATGAGGCTTTTTTTGTGTATGGCCCTCTGAGTTGCTATCTTAGGTGACTGGCTGGCTAGTAGTCCTTGTTGGATCAAGAGCCCCGCCTGGTTGGCCGCAATCCCGGCGGCGAGGAGGAGGAGGAGGAGGAGTTGGAGCAGCGTGGTCGGGAGGGGCTGCTCCGCCATCAAGACCACACATGGAGAGGAGGGAAGAGATAGATTCACCCTAGGGAGGTTGGTGTAGCAGATCTTGGCTGCTGTGGGGGCGGGTGGGAACGCGGCAAAGACACGTCTGTTATGGTTCCCATCTCAGGTGGCAGTGCCCACTGGCGAAGCCAGGGCTGGTACTGACTGCGTCCACCCAGGCCCGAGAGAGTCGACTGAGTGTTGTGTGGGGTGATGACAGTTACTTGAGTAGGATTGTAAATCAAGTTCAAGTGTTATGTTATTGGCGTGCTGCAATTGCCCGAGGGGATGTAGCCTGTAAAGGTCTTTGCTGCATCGATCGAGGGGTTTCTTAGTCAAGTGGCCCAAAGAAAGTCTTGATAACTTGGACGCGCATGTAGGAACGAGTGTGTGCGTGGCTGATGAAGCTGAGGTGAACTGTGGGAGGGAGGCACCGGAACGCCAAAGAACATAGGACGCTGGCGCAGCTGTTAGTGGTTAGCCAGAAGCAGCTGTGAGGTCGGGCTTTGGGGAACGGGGGTGCCAGTGAAAGAAAGCACTGCAACAGTTGCTTATGACAACACGACTTCGTAGTAGCGAGCCTTGGACAGCGAGGGGAGGAAATACATTGTGGCTGTCCGCCACACCGGCAATGCTCGCCGTCTAAACTACAAGCTTCTGCGCGACTCCTGGCGGGCCTCGAGAATGGGCAGCCCCAAAGCAGAGCGGGAAGAGTGAGTCCCGTCAGCGAGTGATGTAACCATCAACTACAGCCCTCGTGTCCGCCAAGGCGTGCCCTCCATCAACCACCTTATTCCGTGAGTTTGTAAGTATTTGGCCTGGAACGCTGAAATGGACATTCAATAAATAATGATAAAAAAATATTGTATATTTAAGGCCCAGAGGGCCTCGTCATTGCAAACTAAGTGCAGTGGAAAAATAAATACAAAGTTGATAAATGCTGCTCTCCGTGAAACAACCACATAGGCAGCGGGAGCGTTTAGTAGTGCTGGTAGATTAATTCATGTCCACCAGCATATCGTCGTTTTAAAATAGTAGTCAACACTCTCTAAAACGCATGGTGAACTAAGGAGGAAGCAGTGAAAAAAAACTACTATTAAAGCTGGGGCACAGTTCAGCAAAACCCCGCCTAAAAAAAACAAACCGTAGGAGAAACGTAGGAGGACATTGTTGTTTTGTCTCGAAAATTATGGTCTTAAGTTAGCGCTCACAGCTCCCTGATGACAAAGTTCTGATATTTGCATTTATTTGAGCCAGTTTGTAGAAACCTCGATGCCTTCAGTGCGTTTTGAAGCCAGAACAGTTACAGCAGGCTTGGTTTACAGCTGACAACGCCCTACTCATTTGAACCACGAGGTCCTGCCAGAATGGGCACTGTAGGCAAACTTATGATGAGGATCGAGAATTTCCTCCTTGGTCGTTCCTAAATTGTCTGTGTAAGAGACAACGATTAAAATGCTCAGTTAAAGCGAGCGGAATCCCACAACCCGGAATGACCCTTTTTTCGTTTATTGTAATAATTTCTGAAAGAAATTGGATGTGAACGTATTATATTTGCAGATATAAAGGCAGAAATAGTGCTGCTGACTCCTAAGAAGATACTTGGCGATTAAATGGATGGCCCCTGTTCTTCAGGTGAAACAAATTTACATTGATGTATCTGGTTAATCTAATTCTGGTCTCTGATACGCGATCATACTACGTAAATGGAGTGCCCCTCCGAGAAGCTGAAACGGAGAGAGACCTCGGCAGAGGGAGAGATATGGGTGAAAACCTATGACCTTTTACGCGATGTTGCTAGGCGTCCAAGGCCGAAACTTCAATGCTTTTTGCCATCAAGCAAGCCTTTACCGAATGGCACGCCAGAACTTTATCTTGGTGTAATACGGGAAGCGGTTGTAATAAAGACTACCGAAGAAGGGGAAGTTAAATAAAAAGTAGGGCATATAAACGTCGACAAAAATAGGAATGATGATTTAAGTAATGTAGTGTTCGGCAACAAAGTATCTCACCATAACTATAAAGAGAAATACAACCAATAGAAAATAAGAAAAAAATATTCAAAATAAATCTAAGTAAATTGGCTATATTTCTCTTCATATTGATGGTGCATTTTTTGTTGCCAAACAGTAGGTTATTAAAGTAATTTTTGCAACCCAAATTTAACTTCTATCAACTGCTTTTCTTGAATCGTTGGTTCCTTTTTAAGGCCATATCTTGAATATGCGATTCAAGCCTGGAGACCTTTGGCACAGTAGGATAGCAATATTATCAAAAGGGTGTATATAAGAGGCCGAGGAGCACTGATCTTTATCCTCTGAGTTGTAGGCCGGCACTGGGAGAATTGATACAAGCTTGACGTAGTGTGCGTAACTTGAATTGCGCCCTTCTACGTTATGACCTTTTCAAACTCGCCACTACAACATACCTCTTCAAATTCCGTGTCAATAAGGCAGATTGGCTGTGATGCAGTATTTTATTGTCTAACCGGGTCATGGAGTAGCCTACACGAGGAGACTGTTATGTCTCAATCTGTAAAGACATTCAAACATCGACTTGATATCCATATGCTGTAGCATGGCGCAGACCGTATGAAAAAGCCACATTCAACTGGTTCAAAAGTTTGGCAAGCTCATCCGTACCTGAAGAGAGTATCAGAAGCGGTCAGCCATCTTCTCACCCCACTTGGAGTTGGAGTTGTGCACAGGCCAGAAGCAACCATCAGACGCCGGGTCATGAGGCCGAAAGACCCACTGCCACGGTAAGAAACGGCTGGAGTCGTTTACCGGGTCTGGTGCAGTTGTGTTGGACAAAGCAACTACGTCGGAAAAACCGGGAGATTACTCCGGACGCGGAGCCCCCAGTCCATCAACAAGCGCAACGATTTGGCTTTCCCATAGGGTGTACTGGGACATTGCCTGAGCAAGAGAATCAGTCACGTGGGAAGGGCCGGGCGCAGAACCAACAACTCTAACGACAGCGAGTATAATTTTCGCCCAATTATCAAGCCCGCATCCGACGCGGACAAGACCACTGGGGCAAGTAATGAGCCAGCACCGCACGAATTAAGACCTCAAGCGGTAGCTAAATGAAGTGACAATTGTGGCATGCATGCGGATGGCAGCTACAAACTATAAATAACGTGCAATTTACGCATGTATCACCCTTAATCTGCGCATGCCTCAGACTTTTCCACGATAACCTATGATTAAGGATTTTCGGCGGAATCTGAAACGTCAAGACAGCTTGTTCTAGTGGTCAGTTCTTTTTCTTCTGAACTGCTTCCTGGAACTCGCATATTCAATTCTATCGGCAATAACTTTAGAACACCAGCGAACAATGCGATTCTGTCTACATTCACCTGACCGTAATTTCATCTGTTTCTGCTGCTTGAGATTTTTATTGCAAAAATATGGATTTCAGAGGCATAAGTCTCTTTTCCTCAACTGCATGGATTGACTGACTGACCATCTGAACTCGTCTGTGTGTATCACATGCACAACCTGGTCTTCGAGCACAAACACCGGAATTTAAAGCAGAAAGAGGCGAGCAGCTCGAGCTTTAGGTGTGTGAGAGTGTCAGATATCATGATATTAAGGTGTAATTGCATCCTGACTCTCGGTTCACAAAAACAATCATCACGTCAAATGCAAAGTTTGAGTTTAGATGGAAAGCTTCTGAGCCACTCCGTTTAGCGGACCATTCTTTTATTCTGTAGGAATCCGTCGCACAGAGCAACTGCGTTGAATCACGCTGCCTTTTGTGCGCTGAGCTTCGCTCGCTGCGCGCTATTGTCCTTTTGCACGCTTGATTTCAACTCACCACGTTTACGCTTGTGGCTAATCGATATTTCCATCTCATCTGATTGCCGGCAGCCGATTGATTACTCATTTCACAGCCCTAACTTGTCACCTTTCCACTTTTGCTCCGAAGCGGCTGGCTAGTGTACGCGGCGCCACTGTAAGGCTTTTTGAGCAGTGAGGTTGTTTGCATTCTTCCAGTCTTCCCAGACTTGTGATTTAGGGATCCCTCTGGTGTCGAAACGGCAACTAGGTCTCGATAATCCAACACACCTGCCAGCAACTTTGCACTTCAGCTCATTTTACACAATTCCACATAGTCCGTCCTGCTCTAAGTAATTTAGATAAGAGCTATCGTGCATGCAAAGGTCCTTTTAATGAATATTCCTCAGCTGTTACTACGATCCCGCGTCTTCTTCTTCTTCTTCTTCTTCTTCTTAATAAACCTTCTCCCGGCTGGGCCATCTCTTGGCTTGGGGACTTTTTCACTTCCTGCACTCAGTTCGTTCAGTGCGACAGGTTAACATCCGTGGTCCTTCCCGACAACTGCGGAGTTCTCCAAGGGTCTATATTTTACCTTCACCTCTTCTCCCTCCTGATTGACGACCTACGATCGCCAAATGAATGTTTGTAATTTACATATACTGATGATATGGATTTTTGGCAGCCTTTCGAAAATCAGATACATCTCCAAGTACTGAACGATGGCCTGGACCAGGTCTCAGAATGATTGTCAGCATATAGTGACTAGAAGTCAGTCCAGTGTCTTTTTCGATTGCGACCCTATCCCAGTCCTCCATCCATTAATATTCTGCCCATCGAGGTATTTTCTTTCCGTTACCTTGGTGTAACTCTGGCATCTATGAAGCCCTAATCTGGCAATTTATCAGTGCCTGCATTTTTCTTCTCATTCTTTACTGCTCTCCAATTATTTTTCCAGTTTTACTCAAAAAGGCCTTTCGCATGCTATGCACCGAAGCTTCCATAATATGGTTTACCGTATATCGGCATATCAGCCCTCTGTCGTCCCATTCCTAGCACGCTACCTCACATGTGAAGAAATGGAAATTCAGAAGTTGAAATCAGACCACTCTCCATAACAGATGCAGATATCGTGCAGATCTCTAGACTTTGAGTATTCTATGACCTTTTTTACCTTACTTTTTTATTTACTCGTTGTGAATAAGGTTACTTTTTGCTGAAAACTTTTGATATTACCTTCAAAATAAAGCACTTCTCTCGTTTCTCTCTCATACGTCACAGTGAGAGTAATGCGAGATAAGCTATTCCTAATATATCAACGACTGTGTAGACAACCCGAGTTGCAGCGCCAGCATGTTTGCTGACAACGTCAAACTCTGGAAATCCATCAGATCTGACGCTGATAGGCAAGCGTTTAAATGAGTTTCAATCGACTTAACAGCTGGTCTGCTCGTTGGCTCTTAAATGTCAGCGTTGGTAAGTGCGTGGTGTTAAGGCTCCATACTAGGAAAACCAATAAGGAGGATGATTCCTTTCAATATGTCCTCGATGAGCTATCCAGTTCAAATGTTGACGAACAGAAAGAAATCGGTGTTCTATAAAAATCCTCGCTTGAACCATAATCGCAGTGTCTACAGGCAGCCATGCGCGCGAACAGGGTGCTGTTTGCGATTAGACGGGGTTTCCTCCACATCGACAAGGAACTCTTCAGAAAAACCTGCGGAGTGTTTGTTCGGTCCCACTTAAAGTATGCGGCCCGGGCCTGGCGTCCGTGGTTTAAGAAGGATTATCTGAAGCTAAAACGAGTGCAAGCGAGGGCTACGAAGATGTTCAAGAATCTTTGTCATCTGGCTTATGAAGAGAGATTGACTCTGTCCTCTCGTAAATCACGTTGTTCGTAATGTGAAATATCCTCTAGAGAAACTATGCAAGGAAGACGAGCGAATTTTTATCTCTAACGACAATTGTCTTCAAGCAAGAGAGAGGGCTGTAAATCTGTCCATATTTTCTTCTGTAGAGAGCTAGGTTGCAGTAGAAACGCGTTGACAGTTCGGTTAGTTAGCCCATGGCACAGCTGTTTGTATTATTGGTTCTTCGGTGTTTTGCCGTTTTTTTTGTACGCGTAACAGTCACGGGTGTTAAAATTAACCTCTGCACTTCAGCCAATGTAATGCGGCTCAGGGACGCATGTTCTATTGCCGCATTACGAGCGGATCATTTCTTTCGAGTTTCCTTGATTCATTATGCCTATTTCTTCCAAATGGATATAATTTGGTGCAATTGGATTGGCAAAGCATGTAGATCACGCCAAAATATACAGTTCTGAGATCTTCCGAAAATGCTCGTTCGTATTATGCTGATAAAATAGGCTTAATGGTTCTTCCAATTAACCAATTAGTCCGTGAACTCCTTTCGGGTAAACAATGGGAGATCTGACTCCTTTTTTTCTGTCATCTGAGCCAATCCCACGAAGTTTACCTATGCACTCGAAGATTTCTTCCACTTTCTTCCATATCAATTGTATTCCTGCCATCTTTTTTTACATGCTAAGGTGCGAAGTGGACCCTAGGGCAAATAAGAACTCTCATTTTGAGGGCGCGATTCCCCAATACGTCCATTTACGCACCCAATCCCCCTCGCACGCTACGATTGGCTGGCTGTTGTCAGCTGTGAATCAGTGATTGGTGCGATGCTGCAGCCCTCGGCGCCAATCGTATTATGACTAATATGATTGTGTGAGTATGGCGACACGGGTCGCTTGCTTATGTTAACAGAATCAACTACTGGATCAAGCCCCTCTCTCTCTTCACTGCTGCGCCATGGAAAATACTCTTCAACGAACTGCAATCAGTTATGTTCCGCGTTCCTATTCACTGGACATTTCCCCTATGGCAGTGGAGTCTATGGCGCTAATGCGGTGCCTTTCGCCATCCTTTGGCTTTCCAGAGGCTTTGCCTGATCGAGACATGCCAGGCTATACGAAGAATCTGCCCCTGGGTGTCAACTACTCTCCCGGTATGCCCGCGAAGCCGGTGGACGAACCTTCCGATTCTGTCTCTAGTTCCTCCAGTCCTCCAGGGCTACCGGATATGGAGTTTGCGCTAGACCAGACTGCCAAGCCACCCTTCTCCTATATTGCCTTGATTGCAATGGCAATCAAGAGTGCTCCAGATCGACGCATTACCCTTAGCGGTGCGTAGTTTACTATGTCTTTCTATGCTCTCTGTGATTTTGATTTGTATGTATGCGTGGCTACGGATTGCATGATTGGTCCGCGGAAGTCTGCGGTCAAAGGGCGAGTAGTTAGGAAAATCAACTACAGGAACTAGTAGTTTTTATGAGAGGGCTTTCCAGCTAAATTAAAATTGTTTGAAAATCACCCCATTATCATAGCACTGAAATTAAGCAAAAGATTGGAAGCTAGAAGACATACAAAATATAACAAATCTACGATAAAAACCGACCCTTTTTGACCATGTTTGTAATGCAACCATCCCACCTGGGGCGACCAACAGTCAGGAGGCGGCCTGTTGCTGACGGTGGGTGAGAGTGCGAGATCAACCCTGGGCGGATTTCTTTCCTCACTATAATCAATCTGATGCGCTTGAAGCTACCACGATGCGATAAATGCAGTGGCTTGGAAGGTTGCCAAATGACGGGATGACTTGTACACCGCAGTCAGTCCACTGTGTTTATTGTTATGTAGAGTGGCCTACTGCGGGCTGAGATTCAGGCTCAATGGCTCTTACTGTAGCCATTATGGTGCTCCCAGTCGGGAGTCTATCCTGCTAGGTAAGCTGTTGTTACGCGTGTTTAGTGTTGGCCACACCAGTCGCCTGTGTCCACCCGCTTCTCTGACGATGGTCTCCTACAGGAGCTTCCTCTTCTCAAACTATACACGTTAATAGAATGTGAACCTTTGCCTCAATTTGCATTGCAATCATTAAAGTTTGGAAATCTGGAGGCCTCTCGAAACACTCCATTTAGGAGGTTATATCAAAGTTGAAGTTAGCCTGTTATCGATATAAAGTATAAATTTAAGTTGACAGATAGCGCGTTAAGTTATTTTCAGTTAAGATTACTGGACAACAGTCATCTGTACGATCAAATACCTTTCAAGGAGTATTGTGCAAATTTATTATAAAACTGAAAAATTTGATTTTCTGACTGGAACAGATTTTTATTGTTGCTGATTTCTCCGAGAATTCGGTTGACTCTCCATTCTTACAACATAGAATGCCGTATATCGATCAGAATATTAAATAGCTAGCTTACTTACTCGGCCTTGGACTGATCGTTATTTTGTTCTCTTTCTGTACCAGCCGTCTTGTGGATGCTTGTAGGGCTTGACTTCTGCTGGCCTGTGATGACACAGGACTTTATAGTCCGCAGGAAGGCCTACATATGTGTTGCTAGAGTCGGCGTCTAAAATCCATGTGCAAAATGTGAGTCTTTTTGGTTTGGCGTGTCACAGCCTGAAACGGTTGCTCCTTGAATATAAGTAGTAAGGGTTATTTCTCCAGAATGAGCAGCAAGCCGATTTTCTTATGTACCGACAGCCCCAATCGTTGTATCACATTTGGTGTACAACTGCCGGGTTTTTTGGTCTGTCCGAAGATAACGTCACACGTCGACGAATTATTGCCTACTCTGGTGGATCTAAGAAGTCGAAGGACTGCTTCAAAACTCTCCTTCATATAGTGGAAAATTCCGGTTGGTGTTCTTTCGTTCGCTCATTCATTCGCGGGTTGCTTTGCTGGTTAAAGTGTATGAGGCAGTGGCTGGCAGACTTTATCGACGCAAATGGTACAAACGGTGAGAGCGCCAGCAGACCTGATAATTTTACGCTTAATCTTTGGATTCAAGCTCTAATCGACTGCTTGTTGCTTGCTTCCAACGGTCGAAAGCAAAAAGGACATGGCTGTCATAGTAGCTTTTGAATGACTACCAAATTGTGACACGACTTTTGATCTCAAGGGTAAGGAAAGGGAGAACAAGACTTTAATCCAGCTCTTGCTTTGATCAACCTGCGATCTGTGATTGGCCAGTTCTACTATCCACAGCTTTGTGGTCGCGGGTTTGAGTTTCCGCAGACCGCAAAGTGCTTACAAGCCTATAGAATTGATTCTAAACTCAGAATGAATGAACTTCTCGCAGTGCAAGAATTCCGGTTAACTGAGACTGGCTACGTAGTCAACAAGTAAATTCACGCAGTGCATTGCAGCTACCAAGGAGCATGTGACATTTGGATAAAAACACTCAGCAGCAGGCCATCCAATTTGCGCATATTCTCTCTCCCCCCTCCTACGGGTGACAGTTTCTCTCCTTCAAATCCCTCAAATGGCATTCAAATCTCTAGAATTTCCGAACAATGCCTAGGGAGTTTTTTTCACTGTCTGTTCTTTTAACCCAGTACCATTACTGGCAACGCCACATGTTCTGCTGTACCAATGCACTAAATAGCTGTTCTGTACCAATAGGGAGTTCACAGGTATTGACCTATATTCCCCTTAAAAAACCTGAACTGACCTGACACTGACATAAATGTCACAGTGCTCATAAATATTTCCAGTACATGACTCACAGTGACTGTTTAGCCCTACACTTACCGAACAAAGCGTTTAGCAAGTTGTCTCCGAAACGAATATCGTAAAGATTGGTTGAGGGGCAAGCATCTGGCGATTTCTTATAAAGTTGGCTCCTAGTATTGCGGGCAAAGATAAGGAAGGCTGGCTATTGGCTCTTGCTGGATCAGGCCCCCGCCGGGTCGGCGAGGAGGGAAACTCGGAGCAGCGCGGTCGGGCGGGGGGGGGCTGCTTCGTCATCAAAAACAGAGATGTACAGGAGTGGAGATAGATCCACCGTAGGGAGGTTTGGTGAAGCAGACCTTGGCCGCCGTGAGGATGGGTGGGAACGCGGTCGAATCCGCATCTGCTGTGGTTCCCTGCTCTGGCAGTCGTAACAGCTGAAAGTAGGCAAATAGCATTGCTGGAAAAGACGAGGTAGACTGGAATGGTCATTTCTGGTGGGGTTGGAGGCCACTTTTGTCTGGCTACGACTAGCTGACATCACAAGTAAACCAAAAATGGCCATTTCAGTGTCCCT
>JAYGXS010000006.1:28065609-28095449 GCA_036362985.1 Ligula intestinalis | reverse complement strand
CGCGAGGAGAAGGCGAAAACACATTTTGCGGAGGGAGGTGTGTGAACAAGCGCTCCCCGCTGGTCCACCGCACGTGCTTGCGGATACAAGACGCCACCGTCTCATAAGGGGGAGGGGGTGGGGTCGGAACTAATGGTACAGGCTGCCCCCCCCCTGGACCCTCTCAACATGCTTTTACTCCGCTGACAGCAGGGACCGGTCAAAGCTCTACAAATATTTACACATACCCGTGGAGTCGGCTACCTTGCGCCGCCCTCACATTTATGTCAGCAAACAAGCTGGTTTGATCAGAGAAAAGTGCTGGCGACTACTAACTGGTTTTGTTGGCCTAGGCATGTTGAAACTAGGCCGCCAAAGTGAACCTCGAGTACGCGCCTTGAAGTCCAACCCCTCCCCTCCCCCCCCCCCCCCCCACCAATGTCCACATCGGACGCAGGGCGGAGGAGGCGCCTCTAAACGGGGATAGAGGCGTGGGATGGGGGAGGGGGCTGAAACAAGGAGTGGGTGACGGTGCGAGCTGGGAGGGGGGGGAGGACGAGTGTTTGCCCGACTGGTCGGTGTGTGTGTGCGTTAGTGTGTAAATATCACGAAGGCTGGCGTGTGTGCGCGTATCAAGTTGAGCCTTGTTTGTTTACGATTTCGACGGTAGATGTGAGGTTAGTGGTAGTAATTAATGCTGACAGCACGCACAACCACGCGCCGAGACAGGGCTCGCTGGACAGACCCCCCTACCCCGGCCCCGGGGGGTTGTAGGCGGTCGACGTTCGTCTGAATTATCGACACGCGCACAACCTCGCCGCATGTGGATTGTTTACAAAATAGTAAATCGCGGACCAACCGCCCTCACCCTCTCCCGCTTACATGCCTGGCTGCCTTCGGTGCCAACACGCCTGACGATGATCCATTTTGAACCAACTCCAGTGCAGGTCATGATGACTGGGCTTCTTGTTTACTCATTCGTTTCTCTCCTTGTGCGTGGGTGTAGGACGCTGATGAGACAGAGCTGCCGATAGTAACTGTAAGACACCGGTTGCTGAAGGTTCAACGGTCGTTGGGGCTCCTTCTCGAACCCCACAAGCAGCTGCAAAATAGCTTATAGTTTATGCACATAACATTGACGCAAAAACTAGAAAACTAAGGGGACTCACTCGTCGGCTGGTTGTGACTGGCCGATGACGGCTGACGAGCTAGAAGTGGCCATTCCAGTCTCCCTTGTCTCTGAGGACTTCTGTTAGCGATCGGTGAACGTTCATCAACGAGTGGCAAGCGGCATGACACCGAGTTTGTGGCTCACTGTTTAGGGCTCGCGAGTTCGAGGCTCGGGGGAGGGGGCACCATTTGGGACTGGCTATGACTTTCTGATGAGGGTTAATAAGCTAGAAATGGCCACTCCAGACTTTCTTGTATTTGCCAGCAATTATATCTACCTAAATGATTAGCCACTGCACTGCTGCAGCTAGCGGGGCTCTCGAATGGACCCAAGGCAGAGCGGGACGAATGAGTACCGTTAGCAACCGCAGAAACTGTCTTCAATGAATGTCAATATTTACCGATCTAAACCGTGGTTCAACGTCATAGCGCTAGACTTCTGACCAGAAAAGGTCGTGAGTTTGAACCTCAGATGGTGCTCCACTTAGATTTTGCTACGACTGGATGACAACGGCTAATTAGCCAGAAAGGGATACTCTAATTCCCTCCTGCCTATGCTGGCAATCCTATCTGTAGTTGTAAAATCTAAATCTGTGGTCCGGCCGACATAGATCAGACCGAGGGCTCTGGCCAGACTCAATAATCGTGGATCTGCTTTTCCCTAGGCTCTGCGAGGATGCCGCCTTTTATAGCTTCCTCACGTGCGCACTATAGCAATAAAACAGGCTTTTGTTGATGGGGCAAGATAGACTAGCTCTCGATTTCGTGGTTGTTTTTTCTATAATGTCTGAAACGGGGGGAGGGTAGGGCGGTTGTTTTGAGGCAGCCAGACATGCTCAATTAAGCGCTGTATAAGCTACTAACCCGAATTCTGGCGCGAATCTGAAGTAAAACCCCATATATATATGCCTTCCACACGCAAGACGGGGCTGAAATCGTGAGTCAGCCATGCGTGTTTAATCTGAGATCTAGTTGTAGTATCTCATTCGTTCCTCTGAAACAAAACAGGCATTTGTAATGGTCAGGACATAAACTGCAGCAGATGATAGACTGTAGACTGTCCGAACAACCTGATCCGTGAGTAGTTCTATAAAAAGTCTCATCGCAACTTCTACTCATTCCGCAGAGCAGTTATGAACCAACACAAAAGATGAAGGTCCAATGGTTCGTTGAACGTTCACCTGCCCGACGACGGAACTCATATGTGCCAGCATGTCTTGGACCTCGCCAGGGATCCTTATAGCCATAACAGATGGTAGAAGAGATAAGGAAGAAGACGTGTCGAGCACCGGATCAATTGAATAACTGTGCTCAGCATTCGAAATCTTACAGGAATTCATCTTCAGATATGAAAAGCAGCAGCCAAAAAGAGGTTAATTATAGTGACCACAGGCCAATCAACTTTCAGAAATCATCAGGTTTTCAAAGGATCAGAAACAGCTTATAAATAGGGATGGGGCAGGAGGGCAATTAGCTGTCAGTGGAATCGGGGGCAATTATAGCGGTTGCTACTCCTCACCTCTGAAGATGGACTCCTGTAAGGGTTCGAAAGCTCAGGACACTAAATCGATTGATCCGGTGCTCAAATCGTCTTCTTATTTATCCATCCAGATGCCTGGAATGCGAACCTTTTCATTGAGATGGTAATAGGCAGATATTACTGCCGGCAAAACCATTCGTCAGCCATTCATACGCAGACCGAAGTGGTGTTCTATCCAAACCTTTAAATCGCCACCCTTTTGGTCAGAGTCAGTTTTACCGTCAGTATATTGACAGAAAATGAATGTAAAAGGGGGCTTATTTATGGGACCTTTTAAGGAAACGGATGATGCAGTAGAAGTGTAGGAACTGGGGTACTAGGCACCCCCGTATTTCAGATGATCTTTGTTAGTAGTGGGGTTGGAATTGAAGGTTAGGTGAGGACTAGCGCAAACAGTAGAATTAAGGTTTGGGTCCAGAGTTAGCATTAGGTTTGGAGAGAGAGATAGAGAGCGATATATGCTTTATCTTGAAGGTAAATATCCAAATTTTTTAGCAAAATTGGCTCCATTCAGTGGGAACAAGGCATAAGTTAACGTAAGAGGTCATAGAACACTCAAAGTCTAAAGGTTTGCACGATATCCACATCTGCTATAAAGACAAGTCTAATTTTAACTTCGGAATTTCAGTTCTTTACATGTGGAGTAACTCGCCAAGAATGAGAGTATTAAGTAGAAAATGACTCGATCGCAGGGAAAATACTTTTTATCGCCTGACATTTCGATATCCATCGCGGATGTATCATCAGAGACATAGTTAAAGGGCAGTAGCAGAAACGGGTAATGAAGGCACAGAGGTTTGCAGTTAATATAGGGCACAGTCATTGTTGCAAGCATACAGAGACAATTAACGTTAATTGCCTTCTTGCGCGTGGATTGTTTGTTGGAGAGCATGCGGGCTCTGACCTGTTGAACTTTAATCATGCATAGTGGATTGGGACGTGATGATTGCTCGGTTATCTGGCCTTGTGGCGTTTGTGTAGACCTGTCCGTGCCCCAAGTGGCAACTTGCTTTGAAAAATTGAGTTTCAGCACCGAAAAAGGATTGAGCAAATCATTAAACTTGTTTCTGGATTGGGGGCCCGTGTAGTACCCATTTCTGCTTCTGCTCTTTGACCATGTTTCTGATGAGGAATCCGCGACGGATCTCGAAACGTCAGGCGCCAATCTTAATGCCATATTAACACAACGTGGTTTTTCCAACAGACTAAGTAACTCGGAAACCGGTGAAGTTAGTGATTAATTGCATGCTACCCTCAATATGACACCAGAACAGAGACTACCCACAATACAGATGGCTTTGCGGAAAATTCCACGGAAATTATGGTTAGTTCTAAGGAGAGGATTGAGGTTAGGTTGAAGGGCAGGGTTAGGGTTATCTGTAATAACAATGCTGAGAGTAGGGTTGGACCATGGTTTTGGTTTTTTATATGACTGGTTTTTGTCTTTAGAAACGGAACTATCTGGTCTTCCTAGAATTTTGCGCAGGACCGCCTTTATTACTTCGGCGGGGTGTTCGTATTCCGTGTCTTCTTATATTACAGATTATCCCATGTTTAATTCGAAAAGGGTAATAATTAAAGGTAAGGTCAACGTAAGTGCGAATGTCAGAATTAAGGTTAGGTCCAGAGAGAGTGTTAGGTTTAGGGCATGACCACTTGTCATAGTCAGTGGTTACCGATTATTCTGTCGAGCTTTTTGGCCGGATTTAACATTCTATTTGCATAATTTGATTGTTTCAGTGTAGAAAGTAGCTCGAACTTCAGTCCCGCGCGATATAAGAAAAAGCCAATAAGAAACCCCTCGAGTTAGATGGTAATTATAGGACCTCCTCTCCCTCAAAAGAAAGCAAGCAAAACGCGCGAGCAATGAGCACGCACAAAATAGATGGCTTTGCTGAACATATTCGAATGAAGTAAAAGGTAAGTGTTAAGTGCAATGCTTATGGTTTAGATTTATGCTTGGAGCGATGTAAGGTTTATGAAACAGCAATATATCCGCTTCCTAAAATGTTTCGCGGCACCACCTTTTGAGTCGAGTGTTCCTATTTCCGTGTTCGGTTTCGGGGGACGCATATACCTAATTAAATAAAGACAAAACAGCGGAAAGCAGTCGTAGGAACGGGTTTTCTGCTGATGTCCCTGATGAAGAGTCCGTGTCGAAAGTCGAAACATCACGCGAATAAAAGTTATGTCCCAGTGATCGCATCTTCTTCTCAATTACTTCCTGGAACCTTTATCGTTTGAGTGGAGTGTTCCTACGTCCGTGTTCTATTTCGCAGACATATACACTTAATCTCATAAAAAATTTGCTGTTCGTCCGATATGGTCAAAAGGTCAAGTAACTGGTTTGCGCATGGAATGGTCAAGAAGCTTCCGTCGTCCTGCCTACTCCGCTCCCATTGACAATGCTTTTTTTCCACGATCCCAAAAGTAAGTCTGGTCATGAGCGACTATTCTGGGATGTCTGTATGATGGAGTGGGACCGACCAACAAAGACAAGGGGGACCGGAATGGCTATTTCTGGCCTATTATCCGTCATCAGCCAGTCATATCCAATCCCAGGCGCGGATCACCCGGGATTCGAACGCGGGATCCTTTAGAGTCATGGAGTGTGACACTTTACCACTGAGCAGTAGATCCACAGTTTTGTCGGTTGCGATCGGGAATATGATGATAGTACTGCGTATACTAAGTGTATATAGTTACCTCCCGGCAGAAATTGCTAAGAAAGAGAGGAGACAATGAGGCGAAGAAACCGCAGGTCCTCCTCTCAATAGCAACACATCCTCCATGCAGTAACCCGCAAACGAACGCTGTGTTCTGTACAGATGGTCCACAGACGAGCTGTCTGATGGGCAAGGTCTGATTAATATTTTGAGCACGTGCTGGTCTACAATCTGTAGTGTCGCCGTTAAATGAGATCGCTATGTCGGTTGACATGTCCAAAAATTCCGGAAAGATAAATTCATTCTCGAGTTGCAACCCTGACCAGGTGAAGGCACCCGTAAGGCTTAATCTTCATCCACTTGAAAGAGTAGACAGCTTTAAATACTTCGGGACGAGGCTGCTACCGAATGGGCAGAGCAAGGACAATATTTTCTCCCGTATCGATGCTGCCTGCTGGGTTTTCTCATCCTTCGAAAGCACCTATGGAGCCGACGTGACATCTCCATCACCACAAAGCTTCGTGTATACCGTGCACTCATCTGATCAGTCCTCCTCTATGGATATATTTACTGGGCTGTTCGCGCCGAAGATGAGCGAAAACTGGAGGTAATTGACTACCGGTGCCTGAGGATGATCCTGCGAGTTAATTATAGCGACTGAGGTGGTTTGTACACCTTCTCCGTCGTCCGCCCCACGAGCTCAGCTATGCTGCCCTCAACCCGGCGCCGCAGTCCACCTGGAAACGTCGAAGGGGAAGGCCACTGAAGACCTGGCTCCACACCGTCCGCCAAGACATGGAAGCAGTTCTTGGACCTTCTATCTTCGGTCTCTTTCGCTGGATAAGAGACTGGGTGGAGCTTTGCAGATCCGCTGCTGCCAATCGTCACGCATGGAGATGTACCTCCCATTTAACCAGTGAGGCTGGGTAGAGCAGACATGATCACAGCCGTAACAAGTACAGGTAAGTACACGTGCTACCCAGTATAAGGCGGGCTATTGACCGTTAGCGGTTCCTGCACACGTCTCCTGACAGTGCGTCTGTGATGGGAGCAGAAGGAGCAGAGTGAAACCGCACCAGTCACCAGCGTCCCGAAAGCAGGTGGTGGCGGTGGTGGTGGTAGTGGTAGTGGTGTACAAGGCGACCACGCCTAGACCATGGGCTTTCTTCTATTCTTCGTCATCGCAGACCAACCCTCTGATTATCTCGGCTATGCGCGTGTGTAGTGCCCCTGACATCTAGACTAAAAACAACACGTTGACAGTATGACGCTGGCGCGCGCCCGTAAGGTATCCTTCGAGGTACAGTGCGCATAAACACTGCAAAGTGGTTCACTGCGTCAGTTGTCGAATTTACCCACCACAAAAGGGAAAGTAAATATGCCAACAATCAATCCTCATAGTGCTGTTGGGGGATAAACGTTCTATCTTCAAACCAAAGTTAATTCTATTATTCTGAGCTATCGGCAGCAGACAAGAGAAATGAGAAAACTGCCAGCGCTGGAATGATTTTGCAGCCTAGCTACGAGTAAATAGGAGGAGTGGGAAGAAGAGAGCATTCGTGATTGGTCCATTGTTTTCTCATTGGGTCAATTGGGTCAACTACAATAAAGCAAATCTGCCAGGCCCCTTAATAATTACGTCAGCCTAGTAGTCATTCTGGTGGATTCTAGATGATTGCTTAGAAAATCCTGCTCGGGCAGTAAAATTACTGTTCCATGTTGGTGGGTTTCATACGAGAGGTAAAGTTGGGCGGGTAAGACCGATCCAAGTCTGATTAAACTCACGGTGTGAAGCGTGTATTTGTAGCTTAATTGTAGAGCATTGGCTTTCGGTTGAGGCTTTCCCCAGCTTGCGGGTTCAAAAACCGCCAAATACCAAAAATTTTTCACAGTTAGGTCAACTAAAATCAAGCGAATCTGCCAAACTCCCTAATGGTTTTCTCGATTGTCTAACCATGGCCTCTTGTGCGATGCCGAAAGCTCAGAATTGTCTACCCAGTGATCGCGTCTTTTGCTTCTGTACAGCAAGAACTTGCGGCACACATATCTGCTTCGATTGATAAAGTGAATTCCTTAAATTGCAAAAAAATTGGTTTCTTCGTAAACACTATTTACGTTTATCATGCCAGTTTACAGGCAAAGTTTAAAAATAGTGTTGATTGGTAAAACACCTCTTGGGGGCCTTCCAAAACCTCGAAGACCGGAAAAAGCTAAAATAAACTCGCTCTCTCTTTTGCAGTCAGCATTTTTTTTGTTTCCATTTTGTATTTTGTCAATGCTGGGCGAAATAGGGAGTGTGTTTCAAGTGGAAAAAAAATCCTGAGGCTCATTCTTGAGCCCCATCAGCAGCCGCACAGCTGATATTAGTCGAGACAGGTAGCATTTACAGCGCCATTGTCGCCCACATTGTTGATTCCGAAAGTCTTGTGAACCACAACGATGCCTTCTTGGTGATTTATAATGCCCCACCAAACTATCCAAAGTACTTCGGTCAACGCCTACTAGCAACAGCAGAAGCAACCGCTATGAGGCTGAGGAAGCCTTGTACTTGTACTTGTTACGGCTATGATCATGCCTGATCACGACACACTTTGCAATCCCAACGCTCATGATAAACTTAAAAATTACATCACATTTCGCGATTTCAACAAACAAATAAACGCTCTTTTGCAATTAAAAAGTCTAGTTTAGTAGTCCTGTTACTTTGTGTGTTATCTGAAACAAAAAAGCAATGGCAAAGCTTTTTTCTGCTGAAGTTACATACAAGCGTTTCTACACAGGGAGACCAAGTAAGCACTTGTTGTACTTGTACACGTTACGGCTGTGATCGTGCCTGATCTAGCCGGCATCAATGATGTCACGAATGGTACCTCGCCATGTGTGGTGATTGGCGGCTGCGGATTTCGAAAGCTCCATCCAGTCCCTTCTCCAGCGACGGAAGCCGAAGATAGAAGGTCCAAGAAATGCTTCCATTTCTTGACGGATGGTGTCTAGCCAAGTCTTTAGTGGCCCTCCTCTTCGACGTTTCCGGGTGGGCCGCGGTGCTGGATCGAGGGCAGCATATCTACGCTCGTTGGGCGGACGACGGAGAACGCGTCCAAACCACCTCAGTCGACTTTCTTGAATGGCCTGAGATATCCTCGTGATACGATTGCAACGAGTGTGGACTGTCTCATTTGAGATGAAGTCGCTATACGTAACTCGCAGGATCGTTCTCCGGCGCTTGTGGTCAAAGGCCTCCAGCCTTCGCTCATGTTCAGTGCGCACAGCCCAGCATACATATCCGTAGAGGAGGACGGACCGGATGGATGCACGGTTTACACGAAGCTTCGTGGCGATGGAGATGTCACGTCAGCTCCATAGACGCTTTCGAAGAATTGAGAAAACCCAGCAGGCGGCATCGATACGGGAGACAATGTCGTCCTTCCTCTGCCCATTCGGTAACAGCCTCTTCCCGAGGTATTTAAAGCTGTCTACTTCCTCAAGTTGATGGCCATTAATCCCCAGGGGTGCCTTTTCCTGGTCAGGGATGCAGCTCGAGAACAACTTCGTCTTTCCGGAATTTATGTACATGCCTACCGACATAGCGATCTCATTTAACCGCGACACTACCGACTCTATACCACCAAAGCTCGAGGCTAGCAGCGAAATATCATCGGCGTAGTCAAGGTCTGTTATCCGGCGTCCGGATGCAAGCTTAACACCGTCCTTTCCATGTAGGGCCTTGTCGAGAATTCAGTCAATGACGTAGTTAAACTGAATGGGCGTAGGGACACAGCCCTGTTGGACGCCAAATCGGATATCGAAGGATTGATAGAGATTGTTGTGGACCAGAAATCGTGCGGTGGGCGACCGATAGAAGGCCTTAATCATGGCATTGAGTTTAGTTGGCACTCCATCGAGTTCCATTATTCGCCACAGAGACTCACTATGGAATGAATCGGATGCGGCGGCGAAGCCGACACAGCAAATGGCCGTTGGTTGCTGGTACCTATTGCGGAAAGCGGCGTCGTATGCCCAGATGAACCCTCTGCAAGCCTCGCGTCTGGCGCGAATCACAGCGCACGCAGTCGTCTGCGCTCTCCTTGCCTTCTTTTCACCCCTCCTCTTCCCCTGGACTGGCCCCACCAACCGCTAGCCGGCGGGTTATCAACCTTATCCTCAAGACAAAAAAGGCTGGAATGGCCGTTTATGGCCTATTAGTTGTCATCAGCTGGTCATACCTAACGCCCAGTGGTACCCCACCCGAGGCTCAAGCTTGCGACCTCTGGATCAGAAGCCTTGCACTCTAGCCTTTAAGCCACGGGCTCCTTGTCTTGCTGGCTTAGGTCGGGAGATATTGACACTCGTTACTGAATGGGGTACCACGTATAATTGGATATGGCTAGCTGATGATGGTCAGTGAGTCAGAAATGGTCATTCCAGTCCTCCTTTTCTTTGCAGTAATTATTTAATCTGCAGACCTGAAAGAAACAGATTGTCTGTTCTGCCAACTCAAATCTTCAAGCTCCTCCTCTTTCTTGCATCGCTACTCCGTAAAGGATATTATGACTTAAAGACATTCAATCGCATCCAAACCGCAGAATAACAGCCCTCTCATTGAGGATCTGACCTGTCATAAAGTTAAGAAACATCATTTATAGTACCACCACCATTGCTAGCATAATCACAATTATCATCACGACCACAACAACCATCACCATTACCACGCTCACCGCCATCGTCACCGCCGCCGCCTATACTACCAACGTTGTCATCGTTAGCAGTTATAAATCTTTCCCCGCTAACGTCACTGAGCTAAATTTAGCCAGCTTCCCTGTGGTGGGAGGATTTTGCATTGAAAGTTAAATAGTGACATTTTAAGCAGAAAAAACTCGAAAAGTATGGCATTCCAAAAAAGAGTTTTGCAAAGACAGACAACGAAAGCGAGGTGACTGGTATGGCTAGTGCATGTTTGCTCGTCATCAATGCAGGTCCAAGAGCATGTGGTTTGGTTATAAGTTCATATTTTAAAGCGGATTAAAAGGATGAATGGAGTACAGCCTTCCATAAATAAGCACGATATTCATCATTCAACTAGCTAAACATGCCACATTTTCCTAATCTGGGCAGTAGTATAGATGGCGTAGCTAAACTGCACAATAGTCAGTTGGCAAGACTGCAAGACTGCATGCTTCGAGATAGTCTTGCGATCCAATCGCTCTTATGCTAGGAGGATTATACCGAAATTTCTTCCAAAATAAATAGGCAGGCCTTTAAATTTTTCATAGGAAACTGTTAAGTTAACCTTTTTTACTGCTTGTTTGATTGCCTTGGAAAGATGTGTGGTTTTCTAGCGACGTTTAGTCCTTCGAAAAGTTTACCAGACTCGACTCCGGGCGGAAGCAAATGGACAAAAGCATATTTTAGTTGACCCTATTGTGCAACAGCTCGTGGCATTCAACGGGATTCGAATACGTATAGGAAAAAAGGCCTTATACGCAAGCCAACGCTGTACCTACTTAAACTACGAATGTCATGCTTCACATCGTGAGTTCAGTCACACTTGCCGCTCGTAGGAAATTCACCAATGCGGGACAGCAAGTTGACTGCCTTAGCAGGATTTCCTAAGCAATCATCTAGAATCCACCAGAATGACAACTGAGCTGACTTGAATATTAAGGAGGTTGGACAGAGTTGGTTAATTAAAGTTGTTAGGTAGTAGGGTTAAGCAGATTAATAATTAGTCAGCCTAGTAGTCAGTATAGTGGATTCTAAACGATTACATAGACAATCCTGCCTGGCAATCAGTTTACTGTACACGTATTCGTAAATTCCATCCGAACATTAAATTTAGGTGGGTAAAATCGACCCACGTATGATTAAATTAACGGCACACGGTGAGCCTCGTAGCTCAATGGCAGAGCGTTGGCTGCACAAAAGGCTTCCCTGCTGTTTGGGTTCAACTCCCACCGAGGCCGTGAATTTTTCACAATTGGGTCAACTAAAAGTTTATTTCTGAGTATAAGTCAGGAAGACTCAAAAGAATCCAACAAGTTGAAACGTTTTCTTAAACCGAAAGTTAACTATTCCCAAACTAAACCATTTGAAGGAGCCTTAATTTTCCATAGAAATAGTGCAAGAAGGAATATTGTTAGTGCATGTTTTCTATAAGATAGATTTAAATTTCTAAGGAAGTCGATAATGCGAGAGAAATATGCATAGCCCTCAAACGGCCATCTTCAGAGCATATGATTTAACAGATGGTGGAAAGGTGTTCTTGAAAAACAAGGCATCCTGACTGCACGATAATCGATGCTACAATCGTGCTTAAGCCTTTTTTTCGAATAAAAAACACCACCATTTCGGCTGATACCCCATGAGATAGCAAAACTACTCTATTGACCTTGCAGAGTCGTAGCGATGCATACTCGGCGAAACTTTTGTTTACATTTAAGCTTTGCAGTCAGCAGAGTGAATCACTCAATGGTTATGTAACATGAAAGCTGATGTCTTTCAGCTCATATTTTGAGGCATTTGTTCAAAATTGGTTTGAGAAGAAGGTGATTCGATTGCTGGGCCAACATTTTTATTTGCCTGACGTTTCGAGATCCATCGCGGAATCGTCATCAGAGGTTTAATAAGAGAGCCGTAGTAGATACAGGTAGCATATGCACACGTGTCTGTAATGCATAGCAGTTAGAATTAAAACGTAGAAAAATCGATAACAGTACGGTGTGCGTGCCGATTGGCCACATCAGCAACTAGAAGCAGCGTTGGCGTTGTATGGCGCGGTGGTCTGTCTGTTCCCGGAGCGGCGAGTTGCTTTAACCAAATTGAGGCTCATCACCGAATTTGGAATGGGCAAATTGTTGTACTTATTGATAATATGAGGCCGGTGAACCATGACTCAATTAATTCTCGGCTTATTCGATTGTCACCTCTTGCGAGAAGTTCGGCCTCGTCAAATTTGAAAGTGTGGTCGAGTCTCGTTGAATGGGCTGCAACTTGAGAACTCGCATCATTTGGCCGCACTGCTGCCGCGTGTTCGACAATTTGAGTCCTGAGAAACCTGCCAGTTTCTACGTCGTAGTTGCTTTGCCCGCAACTGCATCAAATACTGTAGATGACTCCAGCTCTTTCTTGACGTGGCAGTGGGGCTTTTGATTTCATTATCTGATGCCTTACGGTTGCATTCGGCCCGTGTGCGACTCCAACTTCAAGTGTTACGAAAAGGCGGCCGACAGCCTCCGAGATGTTTTGGACGTATGGGATTGCTTGTCGAATTTCGGTGTCGGGATAACATTTTTGGCCATCTCATTTGCGCAAGCAGCAGCTGACGAAGTTTCGCGGATAGCCATTTTCCCTATACACCCGTCGAAGGTTTTGTATCTCAGCAACTTTATCTTCTGCTTTGCTGCAGTGCGTCTCAACATGCCGATAGAGTGCCTATACGCAACTGCGTTAATGGCTGATTGGGTGGGTACTGGTGTAACTCAGTACTTGCATCGTGTTTGTCGCTTTCCTCAATACTTTATTCAATTACTTTCTGAGACTCGCGTGTTCGCTGTTGCTGGCAAAATTTATATATTAATCCGGAAACATTAAAAGTCGACTATTGACCCCTTATTTCCAGGTTACACTTGGAACATTATCTTCAGTTAATACTGGTTAGTCAATGGTAAATAAGGAAATGCAAATAAGTGGGTCTCAAAGTTGGCTTTTTTACTTGAAACCTAAGGGGTGCGTTAAATGACCAGTGAGCATTGCTTCGTTAATCTTGTGAATGTTCTGAGGCTATGATCCGGATTCTCTTATTCGATTGGTGGCTTTCAAGATGTCAATTGCTGAGGCCTATTTGACTATATGCCCATATATGACTTTTATGCAGGTATCTACAACTTCATTATGGAGAAATTTCCCTACTATCGAACCAACAGGCAGGGATGGCAGAACTCCATTCGACATAACCTCAGTCTGAATGACTGTTTCGTGAAGTTGGGAAGGGACAAGTCACGACCCGGAAAGGGCAATTACTGGACCCTCACCAAAACGGCAGATGATATGTTTGAGAATGGAAACTACCGGTGAGTTCTACACCTACTTCCTCATCAGCCATTAAAACGGTTAAGGTTTTATATGAAGCAATATATTTTTAAAATTTGAGGTAACATCTTGAGAGCATAAATCAGCCTCAAAACACTGTCAATTATGTGACACGCACTCGAACTGGACGCTTCCAAATAGATCTAGTGTTATTTACCCTGTATTGCGTTCAAAAAACGCTTTTCCATTAGATTTTTCGACATTCTTGGGAATAAGTGTTGTCACAGTAGCCAAGGCTGACATGTCACCGGCTAATCATGCCTTGTGTGAGCCCCCAAGGAAGAACATGACAAGAAGTGGGCGAAAGCAGAAGTCTTGGAATGTAGTCGATACAACATATTTAGGACAACAAACGAGTGTAAAATGCTGTCTATCGAGCCAATCAGCTTCTTTCTTGGTGTAGGCGCCGCCACAATTGGCTGGTGACTCAGTGCCTGAATGTAGCTTGAAATTTAAGTTATTTATTGATTTTCTAGCACGAGGTGTTCGCTCGCGTGTAAGCCCATCGACAGCTTACTGTGATTACGGCTACTTGCTGCCTTTATGCTAGCTGTAGGTCCCTGCTAACAATAAGACCAAGTTGTTGGGGGACGCTAAAGTGGATAAATATGGAGTGAGAGAAGCCGTTGTTATGCTAGTTTTCATCTGATTCAGTTTGAAAACTGTTTGGACGGGTATGAGGAGGCAGCCATTTCCCTCCCTACCGATAACCACAGCTCAGTTCGCTGTTTTTTCTCATTGCCCCAAGCCATCGTTTCAATTCTGCAAGAGAGCAATGTCAGCTCACCGTGGTTTAGTCAGGACGAATGAATTCAACCAGAAGGAATCTGTTCGTGTGAGAAAACCATCGAGGAGGCAGTGCTTCGCTAAAGTTTGTCATTGAAAACTCCGCAAAAGTAAAGTGGTAGACTTCATGTACCTCTAGCCTCAGAAGTCTGCCTTAGTGGTCCGGTGGTAATAGGAGTTACATGGGCGGAGAAGTAGGATGAGCAGTAGTAGCCCCTAGCATCCACTTGGAACTCACCATCAGCCGCTGACGCATAGCGCCTTTGGCCTGTGCGTCCACTGCCGCCTGGGGTCAGACGCTAACCGTCGTTGACAGACCCCTCACTGTGGCTGCGCCTGCACGCCAGCCCTCGCCCATCTCAAGGTTACACCAAAACCACTAGAATAGACATAAGCCGCGTGATTGGCTGCCGTAACAAAGCACGTGCTGACATTCCGGCGTCACAGGCACTCTCGTCACGTTGGACCTGGCCTTCCATGTGGGTGTTCGTGCCCTCCGACGTAAAACCCTTTCCATCTATTCTTTGTTCCTCTGTGTACACAATAAACTATTCCTTCTATTGTGCCACCCACCGACTTCTTCTCTCCTATGGAACCATGATCTGAAAATCGCAGTTGCTAAAGTCTCACTTACTTAACCCCCTGCGATAAGGCAGTAAAGGAAAATTGTAGGAGCAATTTTATAGAGGTAGGAGTGGTCTTTAATCCGTGTGGCGTCCACAACGCGGTTCAGAGTTATGCTGACGTGCTATGTATGTTTTATCTTTTAATCCAACTGGTTCCTTACTTGTCACAAATTTACCTCTGGCTGTTTAATCAAATATCTCTTATGCATTAAATGCTGTTTCTTTGATTGTTTTTTAGGCGCTTCATTCTGTGGCTAATCGAAAATATGTGAGGCCCAGGTAATTGAATTGAAGGCGGAAAAACGCCCTCTGGATGTTTCGAATTCTCACGCGAGCTCATTGTCAAGGGATAAAATACCGTACAGCTCACTGTGTGTCAAGCTTAAATCTGCAGGGAATGACCTTCAGCCCTGCTATCGATTGTTTTCGCGCAGTGCCGTGCGAAGGAATGACACGCTTTCTCTGTTAGCCGCTCAGGCATCCATGCCAGGACACGACTTCGATTTCGAACACGTGCGACCGAATCTCACGCCTGTTACCGGAGGCATGGCACTCGCGCGCGGATTCAATTAACAGGCATATCGAGCTTCTTGATGCCTAGCTCGCGTTGTGCAAAAAAATCTATAGCAGAGCTGAAGGCCATTCCCGGTAGATTTTAGCTTGACACACAGTGAGCTGTACGTTATTTTACTCCTTGACAATGAGCTTGCGGGAGAGTTCGAAACGTCGGGCTGATAAAATACCGGTCCCAGAGAGCATTTTTCCGCCTTCAATTCTATGGGAAACCAATTCAACCAAATTTTACCACTTGACACTTACTTCTACAACTTTTCTTCGCTTTCTATCCTATTTCCCCATCCATATAACCCATAATAATGCATGCGTATATGAGGTCCACTACTTAAAATACCTTTGGCTAGTCCGTTTTTCGTTCAGCAGCGGCGATCTCCATGTAATTGCCACATCAGAACCGAAACACTTAAAATCCGCCGAAGACGCCTACTTAGCCATATCGGGTGATTGAACTTACCTCTTTCCCATAGGAGGCAGACCAAGACTTGGGCAACTTCTCCTAAGCCGACATAGTGTTCAAGCCCTATCGTATTTTAAGAGAAACCTTGACTGACACATGTTCGAAAATGAGTCAGAGCCCTGCGAGATTTAAGTTAACCCCTGAAACTCTCACAAAATGTCATATTGTATAGCTTGATGTGGACTCCAATAGTTTCGCTGTGCACTGCAGGCAATTTACCGTTGCAAACGTGAATACCTGCTTCCCTCAATAAACTGAACTGCCTTTGTAGACGACGGAAGCGACGGGCTCGCCTGTCCGCGGGGCCCGCCAGCACGCAGAGTGAGAAAACGTCAAAATCCACCAATCACACTGCGGCTGCCGCGATAGCCGACGCGCTCAACAGAGTGGAGCAGCAGTTGCCTTCTGCCTTCTGGCTTCGACCTGAACCAGCCGGCGCCACAACCTCCTCGACCGGGAACTGGCAATCGCTCGTACCACCACCCCCACCACCGCCCCTGAGGGAGGCCCCGAACCGAATGAGCTTTCATCCAAACTGCTACCTACGCGCAGTTGTGCCTTTGGGAA
The DNA here is from genome assembly GCA_036362985.1 of Ligula intestinalis. NCBI lineage: Eukaryota > Metazoa > Platyhelminthes > Cestoda > Diphyllobothriidea > Diphyllobothriidae > Ligula > Ligula intestinalis. The sequence continues at coordinate 28,078,997 of JAYGXS010000006.1, read as the reverse complement.
TGCGGATGCCACCCCTACCTCCGCTCACACCCAGCCGACCCCAGCTGGCCCTGCCTCTTCCCCCTTTTCGATCTCCTCTCCTCCTGGCGGCCGCGGCAGCGGTGACGACGACCACTTCTGCTGGCGGCCCGATGCTGCCATCAACCTCTGTGGCGTGTCTCTCACGGGGCTCATCCACCCAACGAGCTGCGCCATTGCCGACCAAACTTCCTGCTGGCAATAGCTTTTCCATTGCCTCCCTGCTGGGTAGTTCTTCCCGACACTGACACAGACACGCACACACAAACCCAATGCCTATCTGATGATGACGACGATGACGACTGATGCCTTTCAGTTTGGGATTCCTTGTTTTTGTACTTTAATAATCCAGCTATTTACAACTTCCACCCATGACTACGACTGCTGTATGACTGAAGCTGACTGGGGAGGGGGGAGAGGCGATCAAAATATCTGATTTCAGAGTTCTTTTGCAGAAAATGAGGGTAAGGAAGGCTCTTGTATGGCTTCTCTAAGCCGAACAGGAGGACAGATACGCAGAAATAGAAGCGAATAAGCATGTCCCGAGGTTCTTGTTGTCAGAGAAAACGAGAAAACAGCAAGCATTGACACGTTTAGCTGCTAGAAAATGGGGGTGAGGAAGGGGTAGCATTCGTGATTGGTCCATGCTCATGCGGTATCGCCTCTGCGCGCTTCCTTGACGTTATAGCATGCAGCTTTAGCACCGCGTCTTTGGCGGGACAGCGTGCGACGACATGGTGACGAAATAGCTCTCGAGTAACTGAAAACAAACAGGCAGTGTGGAAAGGCGATCTTTTGTCCCAGATCGCTAGCCACACTCTGGAAGAAGGCCATGAGTTCGACTTCACGGGCATGCGGATAATAGTACGCACTGCTAATAAGACGGGGCGAGAACTACTGGACGCCTGAGTGTCAGACTCCATCTCCGTCAACAGGCATGTGGATATACTGCCCTGTTATTTTGCTCCCCGTGCGTGCGATCAAGAAGCACGGCCCAATTTATGTCTAAGCACGCAAGCTGCCACGCCAAGGATGCTAGACATGGTGCCAAAGACGCACGCTGTAACGCCAAGGACGCGCACAGGGGCGATACGATGAGACAGCGTGAGCAGAAATTAATCACGAAAGCTACCTCTCCCTCATCCCCATTTTCTCTCAGCTAGATTACAAAAACATGCCAATGCTTGCTGTTTTCGCATTTTCTATGCCAATGACCTCTTGCATGAAACCAAAATGTCAAACTACTACAATGGCTGTCTCAGTGAATGCACCCTTTTCTTCTTAAGAACAGACACTGCTCACAATACAGCTTGCTTTGCGCCAAATTAGAAATGAATTTAACGCTGGCGGAAGGGTTAGGTTTGGGTTTAGCGTTGTTTCAGGTTAACGTTAAAATTAAAGTTAGGGCCAAGTTTAGGGTTGGGGCTAAGATTAGGACTGCGATTTAGGTTTGTGTTAGAGCTAGTTTTATGAGCAGACCAGGAGTCAGTCCGTGATGGCACCATCGTACATCCTGGGCTTTGTAGAGTTGGTGTGTATCAAGGAAGCCATATTATGCAGTGGCGCGCGCGCGGACGGGCTCACCGGCCCTGTCCGCCACTGCCCCATCCCGTCCCAGGCGACCGATCAGATGGACGGTGTGCGGTCGCGGGCTCACTGCACTTTCCTAACTAGAGTCAATCTGACGCGCTTTAAGCACCATCAGGTTGAGTGACAGGAGAAGACGATGCGACCACTGGGACACGAGTTTTATTGTCCTGACTTTTCGGATTCCCTCGGGAGTTCTTAATCATAGGTAATGGCATCATAGGCATGCACAGCTAGAGGTGAAACACGCACACATTGCACGCTATTTATGGTTATTAGCGGTAATCCGCGTGTGTACTGATATTATCTACTCATGTAGCCACCGCTTGGGTCTTAATTGGTGCGGTGATGGTTTGACACTTCGCGTTTGACTCATTAATTGCCCCGATTTTTTTGTCCGTCTCGGATGTGGGCATAGTAATTGCGCGACAATTTTGTTTGCTACGTGACTGATTCTCTTAGTCAGGCAATGTCTCAGTACCCCATAAGAGAACGCCAAATCGCTGCGTTTGTTGATGGACTGGGAACCTGAGAACCATGACTGTAGCAGCTTGCGGCTCACGTGGTTGTCACCTCTTGCGAGTATTTCGGCCTCGTTCAACTTGAAATTATGGCCGGGTCCCGTCGAGTGAGCTGCAACGTGGGAGTTGGCGTTTTTCTTTCTCACTGCCGCTGCTTGCTCGGGCATTCGCGTCCGGAGTAATCTTCCGGCTTCTCCGACTTAGTTGCTTTGTCCACAACTGCAGCAGATCCGGTAAACGACTCCAGTCGTATCCTGCCATGGCAGTGGGTCTTTCGGTCTCATGACCCGGCGCCTGATGGTTGCTTCTGGCTTGTGCGCCACTCCAACTCCTAGGTTGAGTGACCGTGGGTGGATCGATTTCAGATGATGGCTGCCCGGATGGGCCGCTCGCAACTTGACCAATAAGAAGAGACAAAGCGGACAATGGCAACTCCTTATTATATATGACACCACGGACAGAAGACGGGACTTGCTGCTGACGGACAGGACGTGATTCAAACGCTGACAACCTAACGGACAAGCGAAGAAGCCAATATTCATGCGGTAAACCTGTTCTCTGTTCTCCACACTGGGGGACATAATAATATTCTTTCGAGATTGATCCGCAAGGCCCAACGAGATCATTGTGTTTCGTAACGTTTTCGGTGAGAGCCACACAACCACGGATAATTGTTAACTTTTTATGCAGTATAACAGAATAGAGAAGCACAATTACAGTTCCCATGGCTTTTGGCCAGAAGTGCTCAACTTATGCTTGTTTCTGAATTGTATTTTTGGCGAAAGTAGCTTATGTAGCCCCACTCATTCAACCCTAGCCCCAGTATTTTTCCTGCAAAACGGTGGTTATAGAATTTTGTGGGGTGAGGAAATGGGATAGGCAGAGAAGGAAACTTTTAGAAGTAAGTTTAAGGTGAAAAAATGCAGTCGAAGTTATTTCCTGCGGCCGCCGTGAGCAGGTTGTTCCGCATGTAAATTGGAGGTGTGCGCGGTGCTCCGCGCCGCGGACTTTACTCATCTTATTCCAGAATGGTAAGTTAGACCTCACGTTAATTGAAGTAGACGACCTCCTAACCACCATGTCTATTTTTGTCAGGAATTTCAAGAAACATGCATTTCGATACCTGATCTTTCCGTTTTACGTTCAAAGATAGTATAGAATAATAAAATACACAGGTATAAACCACCAAAGTTTCTAAATGAACTATAATTAAAGTGCATATAGTATTTGTTAAGCAGATTCCACTGCGTATCCTTATTTCTCACACCTATAACCCTTATAACAACAGTTTCTACTGGGACAATGGATATATGAGATGCAGTACTTAAACTACTATTGGAAGGGACTCGATGCTCCAATCGTAACTTGGCACTGTCAGCCACCGTACAGTGGCTGAAGCTATGGACAGAATGACGTTATCGAAAAACGCAATAAGGCTATTATCAGCAAGACCTAGGGGGTAGCGCCCTGAGTCCCGCTTTAGTTACCAAGACAACCACCGTTTACTTTTGGGTGCTTACTTTCAGTGACTCAGAGGCTCTCAGTTCATAGAGCTATACTCTATTTAGAAGTAAAGAAGGGTTATAGGTGAATGTCGCTTACTACGGAAATACCTATTTGTGAACTTTTAGTCTTGATGGAAAATAGTAAACACGTCACATTTCCCGAGTCCTTGCAAAAACTTAAAAAAGGCAAAAGTAGCTTATGTAGCCCCGTTCATATACCCTTAGTCCCAGCATTTTTTTCCTGCAAAAACGGTGGTTATAGAGTTTTGTGGGGTAGGGAAATAGAATAGACAGAGAAGGAAATTTTTAAAAATACGTGTTTAGTGAAAAAATGTAACCGAAGTTGCTTCCCGCGGCCGCCGGGAGCAGGTTGTTCCGCATGTAAATTGGAGGTGTGCGCAGCGCTCCGCGCCGTGGACTATACTAATCTAACCCCAGAACGGAAAGTTTAACCACACGTAAGTTGAGATAGACGACCTAACCACCATTTCAATTTTTCGGGAAATTTAAGAAACTTTCAATTTGATAATCGGGTTTTTCCACAATAAGTTAAATGATAATACAGATTAGGTAAATCTACAGAAATAAATCAACAACACTTATAAATACAGTAAAATAAAAATACATTTAGAATTTTTTAAATTTTATTCCACTGCGTGTCTCAATTCCCCACCCTTTCAACCCAATGACCACCGTTTTCGTAGGAAAACATGCAAATTGTAAGGATCAATGGGTGGGGCTACATAAGCTACTGTTACCGTTTTTTCCTTGTCCGCTGCCTTTGGTTTCAGTAGCTCCGCATTCCACTCACAGAGAATAGTACTTAGCGGAGAAATTAAAATTGTCATGGACCAGTACGACCCTCATGAACGGGCCGAGGAGCCTGATTTCAATGCAAGTCTGGTATCACATTAGCCAAAATTGCCTGGAATCGATGCCAGTGGCTGTCATCAAGCTCTGATATAGTGCGCAATTGGAGCCATTGCAGTACATGCAATAACAAAGATATATGGATGACATATTCACAATTGTTGATTCAAATAAGAGGCCGATGACCTTCTTAAATTTATGAACACTTTACAGCCTAAAATTAAATTAACAATGGAAACAGAGCAGCATAACAAGCTCTCCTACCTAGACGTCCTCATGTTTAGAGAGGATGATGGTTCCATAGGGCGCTCGGTTTTCCACAAAAAGACCTTTAAAGGGCAATATCTACACTTCATGAGCTTCGTGCCAATTCAGTGGAAGCGTAATCTGGTACATAACGTTTTTCAACGAGCGAGGAACATTTGCTCTAGTGAGACTCTACCAGAAGAGCTTTCTCGTCTTAACTCAGCCCTACTCAACTGTGGCTACCCGGCACGCTTTATTCAAAAGTACAGCAATCCCCTACGGTCAAAATTTCTGGAACAGTCAGTGCCAAAAAAGCCCGTCATGATATCCTTACCATTCAAAGGTGACGACATTTCCAACACAATCAAGCGACGATTACGCTGTACGATAGAAAGGACCTACAACGCAGCAAAATTAGTCTTCTTAAGTGCTACCAAAAGTATTCCATTAAAACGGGCAAAGGGTGCTCTGCCATTGCACGCCACCTCCAATTGTGTTTAAGAATTCACATGTAATTGCGGATGCAAATACATTGGGCGCACGCAAAGGCAACTCGCAGCCAGGGCCGCTGAGCACTTGCCTAATTGGCTTTTGAAGCAAGAAGACAGAATACCAAGGTCCTCCATTACCAAGCATCTATTAGACAGCGGTCATTCTGTCGACGTTAAAACAGCGTTTCGCGTACTTGTTCGGGCCCAAACAAACCGAATCCTGCGCTATTTAGAAACTGCATACATACGGTGGGAGAAACCTGACTTATGCAAGCAGCTTGATCATGTCGCCAACCTCCAACTGCCCTGGTGATTGGCCATCTAATTTAATTTCCCACGGGTTTTTCGTTAACTTCTCCCATCTACTACTCCCCATATGTTGACTTAACGTTCCCGTCTTTTATCGATTAATTTTCAACCTGACTCAGGTTCCTTGCTGTTACCAATAATTCTGTGAGATTCACCACTCCTGTAAGTGTCTTCGTTAACATTCTTATGCAACGACAAGAAGCAGCTGATGAGCTGTCTCGAAATTTGTTGATATCAATGAATTCTGCTGTTTTCGCCTGTTTTCAATTTGTACCGGGGAAAAACACCTTCAATTAACGAAACAACATTTGTCCAAATAATTTTCCTCCCATTTGAAGTGAAAATTGACGAAAATAGGAGGCAGAACCAGGAGATACCTGAAGAAAACCTTATAAGAAGGTATTTAAACGGACAGAAACAGTGTATTGTTAATGACTGCTTGTTGAGTACCGACAATTCGACCGTCGCTCTCGACGATTTCCACCACGAGCTTCAGTAAGCTGAAGGCAGACACGATGCCTACAGCTGAATTATAGACTCACTGAATCTAATCTACAGTCCTGCGAGTTCTGCAAACAACTTTCATGACGAAATTTAACGTTGTAGTTTAGCGTATATCTGGACAGGTTATTTTGATCAACGGAGTGGATTTGATGATATGAAATGTCTAAGTTGGGAAAACTGCCCTCTCAGTTAAAGTTATTGAGGAAAATAGGCACTCAGTTTGGCTAAGTCATCAGTAAGTTTATATTAAAGAAATGTCCTATGCTATGAGGAAAGACATAACCAAACTTTCTTCTAATAAGCATTGTGCTGTGGAAGGATCCCATAATAAGTAAAAGAAAGTGGAATAATTGTCTTTTCGGGAACTAGAAAATTTTGGGCGAAGTTAATCAAATGGAAGTGAAGACAAGTTGAAGGAATCATCTTTTTTGCACAAAGAAGCATGAATTATAGTTTTAAAAATCATGTTTAGCTATTCTGTGAAGCTTTTTTGCAAAAATGCAGACACAAAAAGCTTTTGGTAGAACATTTTCTTTAACCGCACAGCTGGCCTTGTGCCAGCTGTTACCTCGAAGTCAACCTATAGAAGGTCTTATTGAGTGTAATTCATGTAGAAATATTGTTTTTTATCAACAATATGTTCCACTCAAGCGTTATTTAGAAACGGAACAGACAACAGAATAATAAGTTTTTTTAAAATATGGTTATATATGTGGCCTGTTTTTTTGCATTCGCAAGCTTATTACGGATCGTGGAATTAATCCTCTTAAGCGAAAAATAATCCGTTACAAAGAGAAAAGTATGCTCTTTCATCTCCAGTCAAATTTAATAGTTTTTCTTCAGGTAACTTAAAGAAATTGTCAAAAGTCTCCAATTTCGCTGTGACATTACCTTGGAAGAAGTTAATAAACACAGAAGTTCGTCAGCTAAATATCCAATAAAAGCACTTTTTAAAGAGGTAACCTTTTATGGAAGGTTTTTTATTGATCCTAGGAATAACAATATGCGTCGTATCTAGCAGACATTTTGTATGCTGGACAATGTGTTTGCTGTTTTGAAGCATTTCCACATATGACCTACATGGCCATCTTCACAAGAACAAATATCTGAAAGCTCGTTTTTTCAGTAAATGCTGTTTGAAGGTTTTGATGTTAACGTCGAACAGAAGCGCAATTTACCGATTTATCAATGAAGACACCTTAAGCTAGCATAATGATGAGAGACTTTATTCCAAGATTTTCACTAACTAGTTATCCCTTATTACCATGTGGACAAAATATTTTGACTAAGTAAAAGTTCTTTTTATATAAAGTGAGTGGTTAATTTAAGTTTTGTACTTAAAAAAATATTTAACTTTATTGTTCTAATTTATTGCTGTTTTTTACGTCTCGAGAACGTGGAGATTATGGAGAAAATTTTATTTTTCTTAACAAACACTTCATACTTCGGTAGAAGAAGTTTTTTGGGAAGATTTTGTTCTTGGAGTGAATTTTCGACACCGACTCACCAGGTCGTCATCAGACGGATGGGAATCGTACAAAACAGTTAATCTACAATGATGGCTACCAGGGGCTAATATAGTGGGTCGGGGTAAAAATGGGTAATTGTCACCCACATGTGATTATGCGGTTAGTGGGGAAGAAAATGGTTGTTACCCGCATGTACTTATGCGGTCGGTTGGGGACTAATTGTTGACTGCATCTAATTGCGCGGTCGGGGTGGTTGGCTTTGGCTTCCTCCAGTCCGGGTACGTTGCCGGTTCTTCCGTGCTTCTCTGAGTTTGATGTACATCGCGTCCAATTCGACGTGCCTGTTGATGCACGAGTCGTCTGAGTTGATGGCTTCTAAGATTTCACGGCCTTTTTTGTATGGACAGGAGCCAACAATGCGAGTTTCGTCCCACACAAACTGGTGTCCAGTTTCAATTGTGTGCATATCGACTTCAGACAAGTGATAGCGCCCTTTTACCGCTCTTCGATGTTCGCGTAAGCGGGTAGAGGGTGATCTTCCCGTCTGTCCGCAATAAACTGCATTGCAGCTGCTACATATGATCTTGTAAATGAATTCCTGTCTGTCTAAATATCTAACCTTGTCCTTAGAGCGCACAAGCTGTTTTCGCAGAGCATTGGTCATTTGTGCGTCACTTTGATTTGGTGCTTCCTCAGGTGTCTTTCAACTAGTTGAGACACGTTCTTAATATAGGGAAGCGTTTGTCAATTTCGTGGGTTGGGCACCTGAGCAGAACAACCTAGTTCCTTCTCTTTCTGTTTTAATTCTTGCCGTCTCATGCAAGATGCTGCCTAATGCTTAATGCTGCTCATTATTATTTCTACGATTTCGTAAATCCGTTCGCGCTGGTATTCGAGCGATAATCAAACTTTTGACGTTGTAACTTACCATACTAACAGCCTAGGCTGTTAGTATGGTAAGTTTAAACGTAAATTTATGCTACTTACGACTGTCCGATGGCAGCATGTTTATATTTCACAGGGGTTGACAGGTTTCAACACGAATATACACTTACAATTTCGGTCTACGTCTATAGACCTTATACAGTGGAGTCCGGTTAATGTGGACACGGTTAATGTGGACAACCGCTTAATGTGGACAGTTGGCCAGGAACGGAATTTCTCCATAGTAGAAACGACTGGTTTGGGGTCAATTCGCTTAATGTGTACAACCGGTTAATATGGACAGTTGGCCTGGAACGGAGGTGTCCACATTAACCGGACTCCTCTGTATATACTGATGCATACCACGAGCAGAAATAAATTTCGCTGGAGATTAAAAAGCTGAAGTAAACATTTACAAATTTAGGCAAGTTGCTTGCAGGACTCACAATACTTTACTCCTCGACCACTCCACACACTTCAACAGGATGTCAACGCAGTCGATGTGACCGAAGACGGGAGAGGGTGCAGGCGGCTGGCGCGAAACACACTCCAACATGCGCCACAATAACACCACCTCGTTAGGTAGGCTTTCGCGTGCACAGGAGCGCCATAAAGGCCGCATTAAGAAGGAGCCATTGAGTCTGACTCTCAGCTCACAGTAAGCCACTGCACACAACAATACACACACTGGACTGACTACGGTATCCAAGTTATCCCGTCGGCTGGTAGTCCTCCAAGCCAGGGCTGTAAGCACACCGTGACAGCTTCAAGCGCACAAGACGTGTTAAGTACACCCTCGAAAATTCCCCCGTCGATTTCGACGATGGGCACCACGCGCTCCAACAAGCCGCAGCAAACGCTGAAGCAAGCCGAAGCAGACACTGAGGCAAGCTGCGTGAGCTGCACGAAGGCTACAGCAAGCTGAAGCAATGTAGCAAACTACCGCGAATGAAAACAAGAATAAAAGCAGACTCCCGGGAATCTACCCACCCGCTCGCCACTCCGATGTAAAGACGAAGTTAATAAGACCCGGGATGAGAGAAGCTGTGGGTGGCTGGCACGATAGTCACTCAAGACGCGCACAAGTGACTCGGCCAACTCGGTAGGAAGGCTCCCGCATTTGCGGGATCGCTATAAAGGCCACATTAAGAAGGAGCCATTGCAGCCTGACTCTCAGTCCTCCATTTCCTCACATATGTACACAAAGCACACGCGTACTAAAGGAACAGCGACGAAGGTGGCCCGAGTTTTCCCGTCAGCTGGCAAACTCTCCAAGCCACGGCTTGTGGTGCATCGGGATGGATTTAAGCGCATTCATATTTGCTATAGTGAGGCGAGCGGCACTTCATTCTCTCCCCCTCCGTCTAGCGACCGCCTAGCTGCTAGGACACCTGAGGTGGGGCCTGAAACCCAGTGGGAGCGCAAACGCCTGCATCAACAGGGAATCAGAACCCAGAGGAAGTGCCAGCACCTACCAGGCTGCAGGGGCCGTGGTTTGCCGAAGTCTGGCATCGCATCTATATACAGACGTTAGATCTCAGAACGGGGAAAGCAGCCCTGCAGGAAACCTGGACCAACACTCTTCTGAGACGGGGTAACCATTCAGTCATCGATGGATAGGCACTATGCAAACTGCGTTGCCGATTGGCGTCCGTGGGCAGGGCTAAGAAAGGAGAAAGTGAAACAAGCCGGTGAAACTTGTAATTGTGGGGACGCAGAAGAAGATAGAGGGAGATAGAAAGAAAGAGAGAGAGAAAAAGAAAGCAAACCGGTAAAGTAGAAAATACTAAGATAGAAAGGGCAGGGTTTGAAGGGATGAAGAGAAAGAGAGAGAGGGGGAGTGAAAGGAAATGAGAATGAGAGAGAGAGGGCAAAGGGGACGAAAAAAGAGGAGAACGAGAACAGGAAAAAAGAACAGAGCTTATATTTCCGTGGAGGATTGTCATGGAGTACTTGAGGCGACTGCAGTGACGCTGGTTTTGGCTAATAGTGTTTTTAATGCTTATGACAGAAAGCGTAACAGCACTGCAAACGTGCACATGCCTTAAAGATCTTACTGGCCGGAAAGTACTCCTAGCAGCTCGGATATTTCAGAGTCAATTTTTGTTTACAATTATAGTATGCACATAACGGCAGTCATTTTTGGACGCCCCGAGGATTTAGCGCGTGAATTATTTTCTCTACAGCACGAAAGTGCATCGACAGACCGCAGGTGTTTAGCTAATTACCAGATGAGATGATGGTGATAAACGCACACACTACCCACCGCGGTTTTAAAACATGTTTGTTTTGCAAGTCCATGTTTGTTGATCTAGGGGCATGCGAAAGTACGCATTCAGGCTCTACCTTAAGCCGTGGCAGAGAATGCGTATGTTTACTGATAGGAGGTGTCCTACAGCACGTAACTCATGCGGTCCAATGAAGTTGACAGTGTAGACTTTCGTCGATGTGGTTTTTTAAGCATTAAAAACGGCTTGGAATTCTTATTCTCCTAGCAAAATAAGTTCCTCGTTTGGAAAAGTATATTTAAAACACGCATATACGGCAGAATTTATTGGCGTCAACAAATTTCGTGGCAGCTCTACAGCTGCGTCTTATCGCTGCATAAGTATGATAACTAAGAGTACATGCAACCACTGAAAATTTTGCAGAATGGATGACATAACAGCAAAGATCATAGTTTGGTTTAAATAATTATCAGGTTAAGGACACTGCACTAGTCAACGTATGGGAAGAAAGGGGGGGGTTAAAGATTGAGGGAAGTTAACGAAAATCACTTGGGGATTAAAAGCAAGTAACCAATTACCAGGGTAATTGGAGGTTGACCACGTGGCCAATCTGCTTGCATAGGTTAGGTCTCTCTCGTCGTAGGTATGCAGCTTCCAAGTAACGCAAGATTCGAATTGTTCGGGCCCGAAAAAGTACTCGAAATGCAGTTTTGACGTCAACAGAATGACCGCTGTCAAGCAAATATTTAGCGCCAGAGGACCGTGGTACTCTGTCTTCCTGCTTGAATAGCCAGCTGGGCAAGTGTTCAGCGGACGTGGCCGCCAGTATATTTGTATCCCCTAACGACCGAGGTTAGCCTGGTAGTCCATACGGTGGATCCTTAATGATTACTCAGAAAATCCTGCCTGGCAATCAGCTTACTGCATCCGTATTGATTGATTTTATCTAAGCGGTAAGTTGGGCGGGTAAAGTCGATCCAACTGTATGCACACGGTGCGTTTCTTGGCTCAAGGGTGGATCGTTGCCCACACAAAAGCCTCCCCTTCTGTGTGGGTTCGAATACCACCGAGGCCACGAATTTAGCACAATTGTGCCAATCGAGATATTTGTCCTGCACTAGATTATTTCTGCGTAAAGCCAGTTATAATACAGGGAGGGCGGCTGGTGACGCCTTTTATAAGGAGCAAGGTGTCGTTTTTAAATAACTAAGGCAGTATAAATCTTATTGCAAGACGCGAGTTGTCGAACACGCGGCAGCAGTGCGGTGAAATGATATAGGAGTTAAGGCTAAGACAATTAACCCTAACACCTACAGGCTTCGAGGCCCGGTTCCTTAGGATATTGGGAGAAGTCTTGGGAATGCAGAGTAGACGAAACAGTGCATTGTTTACAGAAGGTATTAAGGGAAGGTTGCCAACAGGTCTTGCAGGGCGTCCAACCGTGATGCCAGTTGGAGAGGCGGCATCGGCGCGACCGCGCCGTTGCTAGGTGAGGTTGTGAGGTTTAAGAGCCGTCAGGCCAGGAGACAGAGAGAGAGAGAGCGGGTCCATTGGCTAGGTCGGCCTGTGATTGGTTGCACACCGTGCGGGTGGACAGTGTGTGGGTGGATAGCGTATGGCTCGACACCGTTGATAGGCATCGTGGGTGGCCTGTGTCTCGCAGCGGTCGCAACGACCTTGAGGTCCAGACAGATTGAGATTACGAGAGGAAAGCCAGACAACGAGCAGGCAACGATCCACTATAATGCTGTCAATTCTCAAGTTGCGGCTAATTCGGCGAGACCCGGCCACATATTCAAATTTGATGAGGCCGAAATTCTCGCAAGAGGTAAAAATCGAGTGAGCCAAGAATTACTTGGGACATGGTTCATGGGCCCCCAATCCATAAACAAGTGGAATGACTTGCTCAATCCATATTCGGTGCTGAGACTAAATGTGGCCAAAGCAAGTTGCCACCTGGGGAAAAGACAGGCAACCGCGTCATCCTACGCCAACAACGGAAGGTCAGATGGCCGAGCAACCATCACGCTCGAGTCCACCACGCGTGATGAAAGTTCAACAGGTCAAATCCCGCATGCCGTCCAGCAAACTATCCACGCGGAAGAAGGCAATTAACGTTAATTGTCGCTGTATGTTTGCGGGAATGACTGTATTCTATAAATACCGCAAACCTCTGTGTATGTTTTACCCGTTTCTGCTACCGTTATCTGCTAATTTCTCTGGTGATGAATCCAGGACGGATGTCGAAACGTCAGGCGAATAACAGTATTGTTCCAGCGATCGATTCGTTTTCGTCTTCTCACAAATCTTATTTTCGCAGCATGCTTATTTTAATTCATTCAGGGTGGTAACATTCAGCTAAACAGCTTATGCGGAAGGAACACCTACCCCGTTCCCTAATGTTTGCATGAAGGACGCGACTCCTTGCCTGACTTAAGGTGTTAAATTGTAAATCAGCGTATACAAACAAAAATGATGTAATCGAGAAAAAAGTATTCGACGAGTTATCAGTCCTGGCAGATCAGGATGACAGTAATGCGACAACTGTAAATTCCTACACGAGGACGTATGGGCTGAAAAGGACCGCAGAAAATGACCGTACACCCTGTAGACGTCAGAGTATTTGAATAAATTGCGAATACCTCGTAAGCTGATCCATTATCGACAGTGTCCTCGCGGTTCCTGTGACTACGTCTAAATCGAACCCAGTTATAAT
>JAYGXS010000006.1:28006103-28060609 GCA_036362985.1 Ligula intestinalis | reverse complement strand
TCGCCTTCTAGCCCCACAATAGATACAGCCAGTGGTAATCTACAGTGTTTTATGTCATTCGAGTGTTGCAATTTTACCTATAGTTTAGAGGATTACCGCCCCCATGAGCTAAAGTACAGTATCCAAATCCGGATACATAAACATTTTTTTCAACTGTCACACGCATTCTTGTCCGCAGTTGGCTAGTAGTACGCTTTTTATGGCTAAACGACTATTCCCATTTCAGGTGAACTTAAACTTCTTCGTATAAACTGGAACACGCGCATCCCAAGAAATTTAAATTTGAAGGAGATGTTCTTTGGAATAAACAATATCTTGACTGAGTGAATTTTTTTGAGTTTGGTGCACAACTCGTCTTTGGACTAGCAGGAAAAGTGCAATGAACGACTAAAATGTCAAACCTGCCGAAAAAATCAATAGTTGTACGAATTTAGACGTGATTGGTAGGTTTGGTTTTATTTAGTCAGTGTCGTGCGGCCTCTGTCTTTTCCATAGTTCTTTGCCATGCTTATAGTACTATCCAACTCGACGTGCCGGTTGATGCATGAATCGTCGGAGTGCATGGCTCCAAGGAATTCTTGGCCATTTTTGGAGGGACAGACTCCGACATGTTTTATCCCATGCAAAGATGAGTCCTGTGTGGAGGCAATGCATGGCCACTTCGGACAAACGGTCACGTCTCTTCACGGCCAATTAGTGCTCGTGAATGCGTGTGGAGACAGATCTTCCTGTTTGGCCACAATATGCCATATCACAACCTCCGAATGTAGACTAAATCTTCCCAATATAAGAGCAAATAGTCTGAGAATGAAAGCAATTCCTTTTTCCGATGTTAGTACCTCAATCGCTCGATTGTACTGAGGAAAACACTGGTTTTTAGGACTTCTGATTGCTGACCTACGGATGGTCGTCAGCTATGCGTACCTCCAAATTGATTAGAATGGAGTTCTGATAGGTACCTTCAAGGTCAGCCACTAAATCAAAGTCTCGAACAGAGTCATGAACGAGAGCTGATTTGTGAGCTCAACGGCAGAGTATCACTTCCTGGCTCCAAAAGACTCAAAATCTACGCTCTGTAAGTGGAAAAAAGCACCGATATTGCTTCATGCTTGCCGCCGTACAGCCATCTTTCGGAAACCGAAATTGGACACTACAGGGTGCCCACATATTAGCAGGTTTATCACAGGGAGTTAATTAAAATAAACCCTGGAAATTGCGAGCTTCAGTCCTGGTTCCTTAGGAAAAAAGAAGTTATGAGAGGCTGGAGTGGTAGGAACAGTTTATTCTGTACAGAAGGATTGAAGAATTAGTGAGAGAAATTTGACTGGCAAACGAGCGAGCAATCGTCGGCCACAACGCCGAGTCTGAATTGAGATAACGGCAATCTCCACAGCGGCAGGAATGGCCCTTATTTGAGTCGACCTTGATATGTTATTGGTCAGACGGATTGGCTAGACGGATTGGCTAGACGGATTGGCTAGACGGATGGGCGCAGGCGACCAGGGCGTGTGTAGGCGTTGGCGACAGTGAGCCTTGGCACATGTTTGCCCGCGCAGACTGAGTCACCACCGGTACGTTAGCGGTGCATAAACATCAGTACGTGAATGAAAACGAACGTTTGAATTGCAGATACCTGTGCCAGTAAAGAAGAAGCGTGGTCGGGCACCGACACAGCTTGTTTACTATTGACAGTTGGAATTCGCCCAGTACTCCATCGGCAGAGGTGACAGCAACAACGTAAGAAGGGGCATTAAAGGGAACTGTTAGCCAATTAGCGTTCAGTGACGCAAACCTGAGTGTGACTGCGCATGGCTCCTGCTTGCCAGCAGCAGATCGATATATTAAGGTGGCAACTAAAGTACAGAACAGGCCACTTCTCGTTTTTGCTTTTCTTGGATCTCGCGAAGCTGAATTCATGACCCACTTTGACGGTGTAGGTGGCAACTTTTGATAAAACTCTGATACGGCACAGATACCACTTAGTTTGTTTATGCGCAAAACTAGCATGCGTGCATTCTGGCCTGTGTACTTACAAGGGCAGTTTGGGCAGAGGACAAGATAAATTATAGTGGACTGCTTCGTAACACCTAATCCAGGTCCAAGATGTTTACAACCCTGCAACGCAGTAGCAAGGTCAGCCGAGGGAGGAAGTGGTCAGGTTTAAAAACAAATTGGAAAAATGGTCATAGGAATGAGCTGTAGGCATTGGAATGCCACTTCAGTGGGTGGGAGGTAGGTACTTATTACCCTGAGTTCTCGGTTAAGAGTCACTAATTGGGGTTTTCTTAATACGCTTCCTTTAGCGCTCGAGCTATGTTACTCCAAGGCTATTCCTGATCGCTTATTTAAAGTGCACCACCAAGCATACCTGTGCTCCCCCCCCCACCTACTTTAGTATGAGTAAAAACTATAAATACTAAAGAAACTCGACCCGATATACGCCCACATAACAAATGGAAGAAACTCTGGCGATTTTCTTTTAAATAGGTTTTCAGAACAACCTCAGTCGAAGATGCGCAAGCTCATTTGGGCCACAGCATCAATTGCCGTCGGTATGAGATGGATTTTGTGGTCAATACTTATTGGTTCAAGTTTCAAGTCAGCAAGGGACTAATTTACAATTAACCTCCTGGTGATGTTGTACCAAATTGTGAGTGCATTTGCTAACTTAAAAAAAATTGCATAGATGCAGTGATAATATGGGCAAAGATTTGAGGTCCAGATATCTTATCGATTTCATCATCCCCCAAAGAAGAAGAAGAAAAAGAAGGTTCAGGGACGTAGACCGAGTTATATTGGGACTGACGTTTCGGCCACTCGCTTGTTTCTGTCGTCAGAGTAAAAAGTCTCGCTTCGCAAAGGCCTCCAATCCGCGTGCTGAGCGGAGGGCTTGGCACCCATAGCATAAAGTAATATGCGCATGCAGCAGTGCTGAAACAGTCATAGCAAGCAGGAACAACCACCACGCTACTCTGACGATGGAAACAAGCGAGTGTCCAAAACGTCAATCCCAATATAACTCGGTCCATGGCCTTGAACCTTCGTCTTCTTCTTTGGGAGATGATGAAATTGATAAGATACAGTGATGTTTGGCCGGCTGAGCATCTGCTGATCGCTTATGGAATTCACTCCGTAGGCAGCTGAGCCTTGCTATCAATGATAAAGGAGGTAGGAATGGCCATTTATGGCGAATTGGTCGTTATCAGCACACCATATCCCGGCCCAGGTGGTGCACTATCCGAGGTTCGAACTAGGGGCCTTTGGATCAGAAGTAAAATTATCTAACGAGTGAGTCACGGTTTCCTTGTCTTGCCGGTTTAGGTCGGAAATATTTCCATTGGTTACCGATAAATATATTTATGAGTAAACGTTCACCGATCGCCAATGGAACCAATCCATCTGTGTTTGCCTTTGGTCTCCCTCTCGGGCTCCGGCAGCAACCGCTTGGAGGATAGTAGTATGGGCAGTTGAGACTGTAATGCCGGCACCAGGCCCGCAAACGGTCACGCGACTGCCCTCCTGTATCTGCTCCTGGCACAGCCCATCTCAGGTGCCCTAGACTGCTATTGGCCACGCAGTTGATCGAACGGCCAGTGACTCACTCTCGCATTACGTTTAAGTATTCAAACTTACACAACGTTAACTGACAGACGCGCGCGCGGGGCCCGGGCTTGCCACGCGTTGGGGGTCTTCAGACCACCACTGATTTCCTGTCTACAATAAACAACTACTGCTCTTATTCCTCCTCTTCCTATAGGCGACTGGAAGTGATAACTGTAGTGCTCTCAGCACACTCATGAGCACTCCTACAAGACCACTGAAACGGCTAAATTCTTTGCAATGAATGTCACCTTTGTCAGTATTTCGTTCATAAGCTCATTTTGTTGGTCAAACGTATACTTTAAGTCTCTTCCTAATGCCATAGACCAGAAAGCTAAAAAAATCACCGGAAGATTCCATTGGCAAAATGGTCAGAGCGGTGGACCTCTCATCAACCTACCACGGGTTCCAGCCTTGGCTGATGCATTATCTGCGTTTGAGTATGACCAGCCGATGAATGCGTGCTGAAGAATGTGTTGAGAAGAAAAACGATTTGATAGCTGGGACAATACTTTTATTCGCCTGACGTTTCAAGATCCGTCGCAGATACCTCATCAGAAACATAATCAGAGATCAGTAGCAGATAGGGGTGACAAATATGTTCTGATTAAGCAGCTTATAGGTGCGTATTCTTGAGTATTTAGACGAGAAATTAGTTCAAAAAGTAGCATGCATGAGACCACACTACGTGGTAAGCTCGGCGAACCAAAGGTACAGATAGTTTCTGATAGACTAACGTTAACATGGGCTTTCCCCATGGGGAACTTACGCGTTCTCTTCACGAATTTTGCCCTCCTACAATTGGGAAGTAAAGGCCGACTCCCTTTGAAGGCCCCATCCATGTGCATCTACCTCTTCAGTCGCTCCTGCGGAGCAGGATATATCGGTCGAACAAGGAGGCACCTAGAAGAGGAGATACGGGAGCACATACCGGCCTGGTTAAGTAAACGTGAGTCTAGATCGATCTCGAGTTATATTCTCGCACACAGTGTTGGTAAGAATCACCGAGTCGATCCTAACGAAGCCCTGCAGGTTATCGACTGGACACCAGCCCCCCTCTCTAAGGGCTTACGCCAACGGGTGCTAACAACAGCCGATGCACTGGCTACATGGCTAGCGAATGCAGTGCTGTGCTGTCAGAAGACGCTAATACAGGCGGCCTCCCTTTTGTGATCTACGCCGATGCCAAGCGACGATCGCATACCACCCCACCCCTTGTGAGTATTGTTCACTCTGTGCAGGTGAAGGTGGTTTTCACTTGGCGTACTCGATTCATGACAGGTGCTCACAGCCTACACTACAATCTACCTCCCCAGCCCCAGTGACCTCAACATGCTGACCTTGTCATGTGAGTGGTGTGAAAATGGTGAGTTCTAATTCGAAGACATTTATAAACCCTGTCTAACTCCACTGATGTCAGTATCAATGCAACTGTACAGGTCCGATGATGAACTGCTGAAAATACATGCCTGCCGAATTTACTATTCAAGTTGAACATGGGAAATCTCGCAGAACTTGAATAATAGTCTTCTTATTTGATTTGCTCTATAGCGATGATTTATAAAGTGAATAAAGATGGCATCAATTAATGTAAGTTATATTGAGTCGCTTAATCGCGGTTATTTACAGATTAATGAAGCGAGTAGTAGGAAGGCAATATGTCCATTCTGGTGGTTTCGAGATGCTAACTTAAGAAACTCTGCCTGGGCATTCTGCTTACTGTTCCGTAATGGTGGATTCCATGCGAGCAGTAGTTTGGACAGGTAAATCAATCAAAGTGTGATTAAGTTCGCGGCTCATAGTGTGCCTCGTAGCTCAATGGTAGAGCGTTGGCAGCGTAAAAGCCTTTCTTGTTGTATGGATTTGACTTTCACCGAGGCCTTGCATTTTTCACAATTGGGTCAGCTAAATTATTCAAATTAAGGGAACCTTGTAGTCATTCTGGTTGATTTTAGCAAATTGTTTAGGAAATCCCGCTGGGGTAGTCAGCTTACTCTTCTGCAATGGTGAATTCCACAGGAACAGTAGGTTGGGCGGGTAAACTGACCCAAGTGTAATTAAATTCACTGCTCTCGGTAGGCCTCCTCGCTCAATGGTAGAGTGTTGGCTGCATAAAAGCCTTCACTGCTGTGTGGTTTCGACTCCCAATGAGGCCGCGAATTTTTCACAATTGGGTTGAGTGACTTATTAAAGTCTGCCAAACCCTCCTCATAAGGCTATATGTGTGCTAAACTCGTGGTCTACTTCAAACCTATTCTTCGCTTGATGATGTGCTCGCTTTGAATCCTAGTACAAATGCTTTGGTAAAAGACTCTGCTATCTTGCCTACTGATAGTAAAACAAGTACACCGATCCGTCAGTTAACTTTCGAAGGGGCACCTTTGCGGTAATCGTTAGCAGGCTGCAACATAGCTTACATCCACCGATTCCGTCTAGACGTTTCTACAGAAGCAAACCACAACGCAGTACCACGAATTCAAATTTAAAGGTAGCAAAAACAGCAAGCTTCGTTGGTTCCATGGTACTTCGAGAGGGCTCTTGAGTTGCTGCCTCTCATTGCGTAACGTGAATCATTTAAGAGAAAATACTAATTGAATTCACACAGAAAACTCGATAAAAACAACAAGGTCATAAGAAATGGCCAAAAGGCTAATCAATAACATAAGAAGTTAGAACTCTATGGTCAGCAAAACACGGGGAAAGACGTCTGAGGTAAAAATTTGGGAGGGAAAATGTGTTAACAGGGAACCAATGTTACCATGGCAGAGTTAGTTTGACTGCATGCTCCAGTTGTCTATAAAGGTCGGGTTTGAATCGCCCTATGTAATAACCCTAACTCTGCCATGGTAACATTGGCTCCTGTTTACACATTTTCTCCTCCCAACTATTGACCTCAGACGTCTTTCCCCGTTTTTGCTGACAATAGTGTTTTAAATTCTTATGTTATTGATACGCCTCTTGCCCATTTCTTATGACCTTGTTGTTTGTATCGATTTTTCTGTGTGAATTCAATTTGTATTTTCTCTTACGTGATTCACGTTAGGCAATGAGAGGCAGCAACTGAAGAGTTTCCTAAAAATGTCATGGATTTAATGTATCTTGCTGTTTTTGCTATCTTTAACTTTGCACCTGGGAAACGTTGCTCTAAAATTCGAATTAAAGCAATATGCAAATGACAGCTGGTGTTTACCAGACGAGTCAAAAGCACTGAATCGAACTAAGGTCGCTAGTGCCTGCCTATCCATTATTATCTGCCACTACATATAGGCTATTTATATATTGCCGAATGAGCGCACAACGATCCACTGAGGGAGAGGGAATATGTAGCCGATCTGCAGTGCCAGAGGATGATGTCTAGCGGAGCATGGACGAAACCCAGTTCAAAGAGGTGGGTATGTCCCACTTCTTAGACCACTGTTTTGGACAAGCTGCTTTAGGTGCTTGTGCATCTTTGTGCTATCGATCCTTGCTTTTAATTGGGGTTTTGATTCGGTAAATGAATGCACGCTTAGTCCAAAACAGATTTCTATCAACCTTTGCTATCTACTTCTTCTTTTGCTGACAAGTAGATCATATGGGAAAGGTATGAAAATCTATTGGATAAACGTTCTTCGCTAGTTACCCAGGTCGTCCTTCGACTTGGATAAAATTGCAAAGAAACAGTTAACATTTGAAGGGGACCAATAAACGTTTACTGTGTGCACCATTCTGTGTAAATTACACTTCGTCTTCTTACTTTTCCTCTGATATTTTTGTACACGACATCTAACCCCATGTAAAAATTGACGCCTGAATTCAAGACACTATCGGCCTTTTCTGGTGGGCCATACTCCGACGACGCTAGCTTTTCCTTCTGGACAGGTAAGACCGTCTTCGTCAGCCTGATAGCGGTCGTTTCTGCTGTAGCTAGCAGAATTTGACCCAGTGGGTTGGGTCGGATTTCGGTGGGACTTTATAAATCACCCACGATCATCCACACGATATCCCGAAAGAATATTCTGCGCATAACTAGCACTGTTCGTGCTACTTATTTCACCATTTGTCAGTCATGTCGGGATGAGCACCTACTCGTGCGACTACTATAACTTTGGTTTTATTTGTCTCGCAACCATGTTATTTGTTCTGAATCTCTCGGGATATCTGTTCTTGCGAAGCAGGAGCTTAATTGTCTTAAGCACCTCCTCAATACCGTCTGTGAAGCAACTTATTCTAGTTTTTTGCGCTAAGCAGCGGATTAGATTGCGTTGCTGTTAGATGGGTACGAAATTGCTAAAGTTTTACCAACACGTGCCTATAAAGCCGATTTTATATCATCAGGGTGTGTTCGCTCCATTGCCTGGATATTAGCTAGCAAGGTTTTACGAAATACATACTAAGGGAAATAAAATGATTGGCCACGATAGAGGTTAGGAACATTCTTGATGAATTACGCAAAGAAGAATGTGAAAACGCGACAATAACATGACCTTAAAAAGGGTTTGATAGTGGCATCTGAAAAAAGGTTATCTGCTTGTGCACCGCAATGCGTTAATCAAGAGTCAGGATGGATTCTTTATTAGTTATCAACTCTTCGTCCTGTCCAATTGGCCAAGGAAAGATGCACAACCCACACAGGTACCAAAAACCGAAATAAAATTAACGCAAACTTTCTTTTGTTCTTCTTATATTTACTGAGCTATACATTGGCTTTACGACGAAAATGCTCCATAGTCAAAAAGTCTTACGGCTTGCTCCAGTAACTTCTTGGCAACAGTAGCTTATGTATCCCCTCATTTAGCCGTACAACCTGCATGCTTTTCTACGAAAACAGTGTTTATCGGGTTTTATGGGCAGGAAATTAAAATACTCAGATAAATATACAGTATGGCAAGTCCTGCAAACAAATTCCATGACGAAATTTGATTTGAAAGTTAAGCATACATTTGGACAAGTTATTTTGGTCAACAGAGGTTATTTAATAATTTATAAGCCTCCAGTTCGGAAAACTACCCTCTCAATTACAGTTATTGAGGAAAATAGGCAGTCACTTTGGCTAAATCGTGAGTAAGATTATATCAAAGAAATTTCCTATGCTATGCGGAAAGATAAAACCAAACTTTCTTCTAATATACATTCTGCTGTAGAAGAATTCTATAATTAGTAAAAAAGGTGGAATAATAATCCCTTCCAGAACCGGAAAATTTTGTGTGAAGTTGATCAAATGGAAGTGAAGTCAAGTTTAAGGAATCGCGTCTTCGCAAAAAGATGCATGAATATAAGTTTGAAAACTTATTCTTGGCTTTCCTGTAAACCTTTTTTGAACAGAATGCAGTGACAAAAAGTTTTTGGTAGAAAATTTTCGTTTAACGCCCAACTGGCCTTATGCGTAAGCAAAGTGCCCATATGTTACCGCGAAGGCAATCTATGCAAGGCCTTATTGAATGTCAGTCAGGTAGAAATATAGATTTTGCAAACAATACGCTCCACTCAAGCTTTATTTAGAAATGCAACAGACAGAAGAATAATAACTTTTAAAACAGTCATATATGTGGCCTGTTTTTTAATCATCCGCTGAATTTATCGCCTTAGGCGGAAAATTATCCATTATAAAGAGGAAAGTACGTTCTTTCATCAATAGTCGAATTGAATCGTATTCTTCAGGTAAAGTAACGAAATTCTCAAAAGTCTCCAATTCCACTGTGACATTATCTTAGAAAAATTTAGTATCCACAGAAGTTTGTCAGATAAATATCCAGCAAAAGCAATTTTTAAAGAGGTAGCCTATCATGGAAGGTTTTTAGCTTTTACTTCGGAATAACAATATGCGCTGTATCTAGCAGACATTTTGTATGCTCGACAATGTGTTTGCTGTTTTGAAGCATTTCCACATATGACCTGCATGGCCATCTTTATAAGAAATAATAGCCAAAAGCTCGTTTTTTCGGAAAATGCTGTTGAACTTTGTCTTTTTTTAAAAGATTTGACGTAAACATTGAACAGGAGCGCAATTCATCAACTCATCAATGAAAACACTGAAAAGGAGCGAAATGATGAGACGCTTACTTTCACGGTATTCAATCAATAGTTAATTGTAATATGTACAAAATATTTGAATAAAGACAAGTTGCTTTTGTATAAAAATGGTTTTTTTAAGTTTTATACTTAAAAATATTTAAATTTATTGATCGAATTTATAGCTATTTTTGACATCTTCAGAATCTGAGGATAATCGAGAAAATTTAATTTTTCTTAACAATCACTGAAAACTTCTTATAGTTCTTTTAAGTACTAACTATGCCTAATGCTGCTCATTATTATTTTAACGTTTCCGTAAATCCATTCTTGCCGGTATGAGAGAAATAATCTAACATTTACAAACGTAGGGAATTTGCCTGCAGGACTCGCCATACTTTAATCTAATACATGCTAAGTGCATTTATATTTTAATTTATTTAGAACCGTTGTTGATTGATTTCTGCAGATTTTCCTTACCTGTATTATCGTTTAACTTATTGCAGAAAAATCCGATTATAAAACTGCAGACTTCTTAGAATTTTTCGAAAAATTTAAATGATGGTTAGGAGGTCATTTACTCCAACTTACATGAGATCCAACGTTTCGTTCTGGAGTTAGGTTGGTATAGTCCGCTGCGCGAGGCGCAACGCACACCTTCAATTTACATGCGGAATAACCTGCTCTCGACGGCCGCGGGAAGCAACTTCGACCACATTGTTTCCCTTTGCACTTGTTTCTAAAAATTTCCTGTTCTGCCTATTCTATTTCCCCACCCCGAAGCTCTGTAACCACCGTTTTTGCAGGATAAAATGCAGGGACCAGGGGTATAGGAAAGGGGCTACCTTAGCTACTTTTGCCGGTCTCCTTTAAGACTGGCACAAATGCGGTTCGCCATGGTGTATCTGTTGCCAAAGCCGAGATGTCACCGCATAATTTCGCTTCGTGCGAGTCTCCCAAGGAAGAACATGAAAAGAAGTGGGCGAAAGCAGAAGTCTTTGAGTGTAGTTGATACAACATATTTAGACGCGTGTAACACGATGTCCATCGAGCCAATCAGCTTCGCTCTTGGCGTAGGCGCCGGCACGATCGGCTGGTGACTCGGTGACCGAATGCAGCTTAAAATTAAAATTATTGATTGATTGTCTGGCACGATGCGTTTGCTCGTGTGTTCGCCAATCTATAGCCTACTCTGAGCGCGGCTGCTTGCTGCCCGAATGCTGGTCCTTTGGGCCCTCTTAACACTCAACAGGTATCGAAAAGAGCATATTCGTAACTCTGCGTGAAGTGAAAGTGGAGTGAAGTGAAGTGAAGTGGAAGTGAACCTATTGCAGCAGCCGAAGTACGTTAAACCCTAGCAACTGTGATCTTCAGAAGAAAGAGTTTACGGGAGCCCAGGGTGAAAGGAACATTTTATTCAATACAGAAAAAGTCTAGAATGCATGAGAGGAATTGGACTGTCAGACGAGCAAGCATCCATCCTTTCCAGAGCCATGTCTGAAGTGAGGTGACTGCGGGAATCGGCACAGCGTATGGATTGGCTTTTGTGTGAGAAGGCCTTGACGGATGATTGGTCAGGCGGATTGACAAGGCGGATGGGCATTGGCAGCCGGTGCATGTGTACTTGGTGGTGGCGGTGAGCCTTGGCGCCCGCTTGCGTTTGCGGAGTGAAGCACCACAAAATTATATCCACTGTTACCCGTCGTAAATGATAAAAAATACAGTCTTCAATGATCACCTCGGCACGAATGCAGTTAGGACACAGTATGCATAAAATGCGGAACAATCTACCTGAGTGACGATGTTCAAAGAGTAAAACATATTTATAAGGTTGTTTAGCATGGACAAATATAAAGTCAAGAGAGTTGAACATTTTTGAACGGAGAGCGCCTGTAAAGTGTCAGTCGGCAGACAGTGTCCAGAGATTTCTCGTTGTGGACATATAAACCCTTTTTCTTAAAGTCTTTCTTGTGAGCAGGAGACCTATTCTATGCTGTGTTTTACACACCTGAACTTTCGGGCCCGAACTTAATGTTACTGAACATCCTTCTAATGAAAACGCGGTTTTGTAGATAGCCGGCACAGAGCATTTCTTGCATAACGGAAGCAAGCTTCGGAACATTTTCATTTTAAGAAGTTTGTGGACAACTGTGACTACCTGCAGCGGAAGTTTTCCAGCATACTACGTATATCCAGGAATTTCGATGTGCCTTAAGTGCACTAACCAACCCATTGCTAATATTTTACTGGCCTTCAAATATCGGGAGCATGAACCACGAAACTCTGTCATTCCAGCGTTGCCGCAGCTTCCAATCGGCTACACGCCGTCATTTCATAAATGTAGGGCCAATTGACAAAACGAGATCTATCAGCAACGAGCCGAACGCTCTTAAAGTACAAATCAGCGGATTCTAGGCGCGGTATGCTTGAAACAAGCGCTGACACATGAGAGCTGGCCACGCCTTTCCAACATATCTCGAGGGCCAGTTACGGCCCTCCTTTTGTTTACTTATATTCCCTTGTTTATCGAGGAGCCATGAGATACAAGCAGCTGTGTCGGTTCTCGCTCCGGAAGCAGCTGTCCTCATTAAACAAACAAACTACCTTGTAAATATTGCTTTAGGACTGTGGACCGCCAGCGTTGCGACTGCCGCCATGATACAGGTAGGAAGCCAAAATGATTGCCCTACCCCCTCCCTGCCATGACCAGTCTTCTACCTCGGAATTTGGACAGAATAGGGCGGTGTCAGCGGTGATGTTTTTTTTCGCAATGGTCATATCGGCGTCGCCAGACCACCAAGTTAGCAGATTGGCAAAATAAACATTTACCTCACCTATTCCGTCAAACCAACCATCCCCTGCCCCCTCCCCCGGCGTCCACAGCTTCATACTGAGCCCTACCCCCCCGATGAGGAAAATGTGTGTTTTCTGTCAAAATAACATCCATCACTTCCTCAAGGAAAACAGTTATTCCTCGGGTTCCTTCTCCATAGGCTTCCTGAGCCATCTTTTCCACCGAAGTTGAGAACCTCGAGAGACCGGGTCCACGTCCCCTCAGCCGCATTACCGTGATGCGGCAGTCGGGAGGATATAAGCTTCCGAATACGGGGTAAGGTGACACTTTTCATCTTTTTTACCTCCTTAGGTAACACCTTCGAGGCCATGGACGCAAATTACACAATATGACATGGCGAATAAGTTCTAGGTTAAACAACTAGGCTCACGCTACTCGTGGAAAGCTCAAGAAAAATGGAAGAATACGTACGAGTCTTATGTTTATAGTCTTCCTTATTTATTAGGAAGGCTATTTTAACTCAAGACATTATCGAGCTCAACATGGGTTTGGAGACATACCTTTATATACCGCTAATACTATATTCCTGAGTTTAAAATGAACCTCCTTACTCGATTAATAACCGTAAACCTAATGGTAACCCATCTTGGAATTGATGTTGTAATTTACCATACTATTAGCATAGGTACCAATTAAAATCCAAGACGCCTGTTTCCTCGGTATTCTGCCGATGTTTGACACAGCTGCAAGGGGTCCGGCCAATCAGTAGGTCCCTAGTTTCTCTTGTTCGTTTTCTGGTTGGTGTACCAGCTTTGGAATTTCAGCTTTTAAATTTCCTTAGAAATTAATTTCTGTTCTCCACACAGATAATATATAGTACGCGCCAGAATTCGTGCAACATGCCCTCATATGCGAAAGATTGATACTCTTCGCTAATCGGCAATGACTCAAGCTATGATACTGGTCATTGTGTACCCTCTTCAGAAGTTATTTCAGTCATGATAGGAGGCGAGATTTTTAATGAGGTTCGTACTGACCACTACCAAAACGTATGCACTGTAAAAAGTAACTACTAAAATAGCATGCGTCTTTATCATCGATTTTGACTGTCTTTGTAAGTGCAAATATATTTTACGGAAATAATGCACAGACAATTATTTCTTGTGCTGATTTGGTAGCAGATTACTTCTTTCTTGCATTTTATACATAAAGGAAGGGCACTCTTCGGTTTGAGAAAAAATTCTTTGAATGAGCTTTTATGCGATTGTGAGGTGTTCATTCATAATACAGCCTATCCGTCAATTTATTAATGCTGCGTATTCTGCTCCACATTTATTGCAACATTTTATATGAACTATTTGAATTCCTCCTTAAAATGTAGGCGAAAGCGTACTTTTCCTTAAACACGATGTTCACCATGCGCAGTTTGCAAACCTCGAGTTCAAGTGTAGCAGCCAAGAAGCTTCGAAATTATTCAGCAATTTAGAAACATTTTGAAACCCAAAGACACTTACTTTAAGTATAAAAATCCAAAGGAGGCGTAATTTGCTACAAAATACGTACAAGAAATATTTTTTCGTGCATTTTTTCCATAAAATATATTTGAATTAATAACGGCATGCTATTTACGTAGTTACCTTCATAGAGTACGTACGTTTTGTTAGTGGTCCGAACCAACTTAGTCAGAAAGCCGGTATCCCACCGTGACTGAAATAACTTCAGAATAGGGTACACGATGATCAGTGTCACAGCTTGAGTCAATGCCGATTAGCGAAAGCGCATCAGTTTTTCGCATATAGTCGTGGGCCTGCTGCGAATGTGCCCATTCCCACGACTACGCTGTTAGCCTAACAGATTGATAGGCTGCACAAGCGGCGCGCCATTTCCAGGCCCGCGAACTCCTCTTACGCAGCTGTCACGAGAGCGCAACATGACTATCGATTTTCCCCCTGATCATGATTGGCCCATGTCGCTCGATGTCTCTCTCGCGTTCCCCTTTAATGTACATGCACGCTGTGTCTGACTCGACTTTGCGCTTGCTTGCACTGACGCGCTGTCCGTGCTCTTGTCTGGCAGACTGGTCTTCTCACTGTTTATCTTACGGGCTCTTTGGGGTACCGGTTCTTGCTGATTAGAAGAACCAAGGCGGGTCATAACAGGGCCGAAATTTGGGCCTATCTCCATTAGCCACTTTGGAGATAACCACGTTATATACACACGATGCCAAAGGACAGGCAGTAGTATAAATAGATATTTACTTTTCTATACTGACAGCACAGGTATCAGCTAAAGTTCCGCTACGAAACAAGCGTCAGCCAGTTTACTCTATGTGGTAATTTACCATACGGGCAGCACAGGCAGTAACCAAAGGCTAGTTTCGCCGCTGTGATGCTGCTGTTTGACAGAGCTGCTACCTTGGAAATTAACAAAAAGTCATCTGTTGTTCACATATGCGTGCCTGACAATTACCGAATACCTAGAATGTGATGATGCTGTTGCTACTGCTTGTTCCCTTTCAAATTACTTTAAGAGCAGAAGATCGAATTATGGAGTACGCAGTTGAAGGTCTATTTGAATCCAGTTGTCCAGTGACTGATATAAGGTCGGTGATGCATTCAGTTAGCTAATAATGGCACTTCCCTCCTTTAGATACTTCAGCCATAGGAACAACTGTTGTCACGATGCATCCTTGCCGGATGGGCTGACGTCCACAATCCATTTGGATAAGCTGAAGGCATACCGGGGTCGCCTACATATAGCCACAGAGACTGCAGTACCCCTCGTTCTTTCCAAGTTTGTACCGCTAGCGGTTAGAGACAAAAGACACTACGACAGTGGAGAGTGCTGGGGACAGGGGCTCAAGCTGAGTATGTAACGGTGCCAAATTTGGTTTTGAGGTAATACAATAAGCAAGGAGGGCTTTTGAAGTCGGAGTGATCGGTTTGCAGGTGTATACCCACAGAGTGCCACTGAGGAGTTGGATCCGGTTGACATTCTTCCGTTCTTATGTGCCTGTAGCTAGATTTTTCGATCCCCTCTTTATTCTCTCATTTTCAAATCTATTGCATTTTCATATTAACGAAATGTTTGACATTGATAAGCGAACGAACTCTGAATTTTAGGATGGATCTCCAGTGGAAGAGACCTCTAAAAGGATTGAGACTCCGGCACTTATTATCGCTGGAAATGCTTAAAAGAAAACAAGCTTAAAAATTCATCTTCTGCTCGCCTGAATAAATTTGAAGATTTGCTGACGTTTCGGACAGCTGAAGCGGTTGACTTTTGTCAAAGCGAATACTGACTTTACCGATCAGCAAGTTTAAAGTTGCGGTTCTACGTGCGGGCCTTGGGCTGATCGATTTTGCTCCGTACGCTGCTCGGCCATGCGTGTGGATTTTGACTTGGCCTGACGGCAGTTGGTGTTCTGCTTCGTCCCCACGGTAGAGGATGCTGGTAATCCTGCTCCCTCTTCTTATGGTTTTGTCAAAGGGCCGTCTTCATCAGCAAATCCTGACTTCTGTTTGACCGTGTCCTATCCTTTACTTATGAAATGGCGAATAACTTTGCAGGTCACAGGGAGGTCCAGATGCCTGTTAACAGAATTGGCCTCTGAGTACCATGCCTCAAGCGTCAACCTTTCAGGTTTTGTAGCTCCTCGGCCTACGATGATCGTTCCTTGAATATCGAAATTTTTGCCCATCTCCCCGATATGTATTGCAAGCTGCGAGTTACGGTCTAGTCTCCGGGCTGCCGATTTGCGTTCCTGTAAGCGGGTCTACAATTTACGCTCTATTTTTCCAACATACTTACAGTCTCCATCGTTGCAAAGTATCTTGCAGATAACTGCAACCTTTTGAGTAGGAAACAGTCTGCCTTTGGTTGCATTAGCTGGCGGCATATTGTCGCCTGAGGTCGATGGGTTGTGCCTACGCCAGCAGATTGTAACAGTCGTGAAACTGCTTCAGAGAATCTCTTCATGTGTGGAATGGCCCTTCAAACTTCGGATTGATTTTTTGCTGCCCGTCGCCTGTTCACTAGGCTCTTACTTTGGTTGGTAAAAGAATTCATGTATCCATTAGCTCGAAAGAGGTCATGTAGGTATTATTGTTCCACTCGTTTGTCAGCTTGTGTGCTGCAATGTCAGCAAATCTACAAATTTATTGCGGTCAGCAGAAGATTAACACTTATTTTTTTCCCGGAATTCTGATTTTTTCTGATTTGAGGAAACAAGTTACTAGCTGACGCAGTAGCAGACACACCAGGGTCTTGTGTATGAAGTGAAGGATGAGTGACACTGGGTGTCAGAGGGCGCTGGTTTCTTCTAATCTCCTGGTTTTGTGAATCCTGGTGTGCATATCATGAGGACCAGGTTATGCTGTGGCGCGCGCAGATGGATCAGCCGGCACTGTGGGCAACTGCGTCCATTCCATCTCAGTCGACTGATCAGATAGGCGGTGGCTTGTTGGTGGTGGTGGGGAAAGAGTGAGGTCGACACTCAGCGCATTTATTTTCTCACTATGATCAATCGGATGTGCTTTAAGTTACAACGGTGTGCTAAAAGCCGTGGCTCAGAGAGCTGTCAACTTACGCGATAACTCCGACTGCACAGTCACTCCCGTATGTGTCTTCTTGTGTGGAGTGGCTGACTGGTGAACTGAGAGTCAGTGTTCCTTTTCAGCGTGGCCTTTATGGCACTCCCTTGTCGAAGGAGACACTTAACGGACAGTTAGCAGGCAGTTAGCGTACAGGTAGCGAGCGCAACCACGGCAGGCTATCGATCGGCCAACAGGCGGCGACGCATACGGGCAGTCAATCAATAGCTTAAATGTAAAGCTTCATTCAGTCACTGAGTCACCAACCAATCGTGCCAGCACCTACGCAAAAAGAGAAGCTGATTGGCTCGATTGATATCGCGTTGCACGTGTTTTTCCTAAATATATTGAACTTTTTACACTCAAAGACTTCTGCTGTTGTGCTCTTCATGTCGAATTCTTTTTTGGGGAACTCACTGAAGGCGTAATTGGGCGGTGACACCTCGGTCTTGACTACCGTCACAACACTGTGTACACAAGAGCTTAACCAGCAAGGTGTCCTGTTGGTACGCGTACTGAGTGTTGGCCGCGACTGCGCCTGTTCTCTCCCGTGTCTCCTGTCTTCTCGACTTTTGTCCTGACATCAAGTAAAGGTATGGGCGTAGTGAAATAGTGGAGTAGATACTGCAAGTCCACTCTCACAATTATCCACCTACAGTCACCGCGTCTGCCTTCAGTTTGCTGAAACTCGTGGTGGATATTGTTGAGAGCAACGATGACATTGTCAGCGCTGGAAGTTCGAAGTGAGGACAGAGCCGAACTAATACGATGCCAAGGGTATAAAATTTGAGCAAACGTGCTGCTACGACACTGTACAGGGCTTCGTGGAAACCGGTATGGACTGCACCTACATTGAAGTCCCTTTTATAACCTGGCCAAAACTTTTATGTAAGTCAGTAGATTTGAGGGGCCTGAACATCCTCACCAAACACAAGATGGAAACATCTGGAGAACGTCATTTTCATCGCAAAAATATCGCGTGGTACGCTTTAGGAGGACTTCGATTGTTTTACAAGGAAGAAAATCAAACATGTAGGCTTAAAATTAATTGCTTCCATCCTTATATCCGAAAGCGATGTTGGATGTCTTCGACTACGAGGGCGAACTCATTGTTTTCGTTCAAACCTCTAAGACAAATAGAGGACTTATTGGTTAAGTACCTGCGCAAGAGGCCAAACTAGTCCAAGAGGTCCGTTTGATTTAAGTTGAGAGTGTAGCTCTCTTACTTCTTCGACGGAACAAGGCTACATTTCCAATGACGACACTTAATGTAACTGACGGTCCAACCGGAGCCTTCTCCATCGTTGTTTTTGCCGTAAACGGCAAATGTTTTTCAGGTGGATCTTGTTTTACAGTTTTCGCACCTGCCATTTTCTTTACGATGACACCCAAAACAGCGGTCACAAGAAGTGGAAGTGAATAGGCGTACCCCAGGTTCTTGATGCAAAGAACACAAGGGCACGATCAATGGGACAGCATTTATACTACGCTGAGCTTTCGGACTTGTACAGGAGGCCATCGTCCGAGAAAATGAGAGGAGCAGCAAGAATTGACATGTTGTATGTAGTCCAGCTACGAGACAATGGAAGTGGCCTTTGTGATTGGTTGAGTCCACGCTTCGGATACTCACCGCATCGTATCGACGAACGGCCTTGGCGTCGTGGCGTTCGTCCCTGGACACGAACTGGGCCGCGCTTCTTCGTCGCGCAATTGGGGGGAAAACTATTGGGCTGGTACATCCACGTGCCTGTTGACGGAGTTCGAGGCTGACACTCTGGCCCCCAGTTGTTCTCATATCGTCTTATTACTGGCTCGTACCATTATCCGCGTGCCCGTGAAGTATAATTCGTGGCCTTCGTCCAGGGTGCGGGTAGCGATCTGGGACAGGGGGTTGGCTTTCCCTCTTGCCCTTTTATGCTTCATTATTCGTTAGGTAAGTTGTCATCCGGTCTGCCCTGTAAAATGACAATGACAGTCGCGTTATGGTACTTGATAAACGAGACCAGACCACTCAGTTACCTTCACTCGGCCTTTATTCTTGCTGTTCTGTCCTCCTTTCTGACGATGGCCTCCTTTACGAGTCCAAGTCCTCAGACTAATAACAGTACTGCCAAGTGGTTGCGCCTTTGTCTTCTTTGCATCATGTAAAGTTCCTCTTGTTTGGTTAAGGCATTCTACGTATGCTTTTCTAGTTCCTTTCTTAATTGTATACTACCGTCAGTAAAGTTTGTCCTCTGGATGGTTCAATGGTCAGAACATTGAACTTTCAGCGACACGGGCAACAAGTTAAAAACTCAGGTGGAACACCACATGGGGTTGAGTATGGCTGCTTTAATGCATAAGGGTAAGGCAGGAAATGCCATTAGAGTCTCCTATGGCCTTGTCCGTGATGTTATTCAGCTTATATAGCTGGTCACTGGGCGGTTGCTGGTGAATCTATGGAGAAAGTCAAGGGACAAAACAGCATGTGTGTCCCGTGACATGATTGATAAGCGTGTATTGACATGCTCGCGTTGAAGTGAACTCCGCTAGAATCTCACGACTGCCACTCAAAACTGGGCCGGCGACGAATAGCATGCCTGCACGCGTTCCAGACGTCACCCGTCCACCTGGCTAAAAAGATTTAAGCCCGACCCAGCCAATGAACACTCTCTTCTCCTCTGCCGACTGGCCTGATTGCTATCCAACTGACACTTGGGCCCGACTGGCTCTCCTGGCTGGTCGTGTTCTCCCAAGTCAAACTTCTTCCATCTATTCTCCGTTTCTCTGTGTACAAAATGTACTTTTCCAACTACTCTGGCCTCCACTGTTTTCCCTTCTACTAAGTAACCATGATCTGACGATTGCAGTTGCTAGCGTTTAAATTACTAAACCCTACGATAAGCGCCTGTCTGTCATCTGTCTTTCTATGCCTGGGACGCCCCACTCAGGACCCGGTCAGATGTTTAAGCTACTAAAGATGATTAGAGACGATGCAGCCATGACCTATTCACAATCCATGTAGGCTACTATTGGTCCAATATCCTTCCTGCACTACTTAGAAGGTCGGAAGGAAGTATAAGGCCATTTCACCGGATTTATGGTTGCTTCTCCCATGCAAAAGCATCCTTGAGATTATTCTGCCAGATAACATTGCGGCCTTTTGTTCAACGATACTAAAGTCTACAGAAACACTTTAAGGTCAACATGAGAGCATTATACGGTTGTTGTCTTAGACACAATAACTATGAAAGACAAATGGTCACTGCCTATGGTATTTTCGCGGAAAGTCGTTTTATTACAGAAAATTTTTTTGGATTAGGAATGAAGATATATATCGTTTTTGTGTGAAAAGAAACGTCTATTTGCTTGCATTTTACTGGAAGTATTGCCAACTGGCAACTGTAGAATGTGCTCGTCTTTGCGTAAAGAACGGGTAATACACTCGGAAACGTTAGATCCTTCTAATCAATGCATCGATGGAAAACATGTTGACCTGCCACAGGAACTGCCGCGTTGCCCATACAAGCCAAATTATGTCAACCGAAAAAATGACTGTCTGATCAACAAATGTAGAATATTCTGTTGCTCTGCGCCTCAAGGTCACTAGTTTGGTTGCACAATAGTTTGTCTAATATTATCAGGCTGTAAAATCCATTTGTTGTGGCTTTCTAAACCATAGTATTCCTGTTCATGCAGTGCTCGCCTAGAACTGTGCGCTTGGCATCGCTCGGTAGTAGCCGTTTGTGGTGGCGTAGTGGTCTCTGCCGTCTGACAACCTTCATTACTTTATCCGGCGTCCTTGTTCAAGGCCACCTGCCTCAAGGTCATCCAATACCTCAGTCAGCGCTTACAGTCGCGCTGGCCTGTAGAGGTTTGACCTACTTCCACTCGGACACACTCACTTGCGTCTAGGTTCTTGCGGCTGCCCAAGCACCACTCGAACAAGTCCATTTCTCCCCACCCTACGCCACCAGACCTCACTTAGGACCACGGCGCTCCAGCGGAATGACGTGTGCTCCGAAGTCCAACTTCTTTCAATCTATTGTTCGTTCCATTGTGTACAAAATAAACCATCTCTTCTACTCTGGCCTTCCCAAGACTTGTCCAATCTCCTAGGGAACCGGATCTGGAAGATTGTTGCAGTTAGGGTTCATCGTCATAGCCTTAACTCCTATAGTGGCTTCAGCAGTTCGCATTGTACATCACTCCTCTTGCTTCCATAGACACTCCCTTTTCAGGGTGAGACTAAAGGTCAGCTAGGCATCATCTGAGGATTCTATAGAATCATTTTTGTTACCAGTGTTTATTCGATGCCGAAAATATTATCTAAAACAATCTTTAAAACTGGAATATATGCTTTTCTGATAGTCTCATTTCCTGGGGCAACCAAATTTCATCCTTTCATCTTAATTCCGGTAGTTAATTTATCGATTTCTTACATGTATCTATGACCCCTTGAGCGATCAGACTTCCTTCTGCATTATGGTCCAATTGTCACCACTTTCTTGAAGACTTCCTATGTGTTACGTAAAAATATTCAACTTTAGGGCCTTCAAATAACTTCTTGGAGTTCTCTCGTCGATTGCTTACACAAATAAATGATGACTTTTGCAGCAGCCGTATTACAAATAAACAAGAAAAATCAATGGTTCCCGTAAGTGTGATCAAAACCCAGCAAGGTATTTCAAAAAGGGGAGAAAGTAAATGCGGAACCCTAGTTAAATTACTACGTAATTTTATAAGGCCATTTCGAAATGCCAGGGGAACAGTACCTGCCTCAACATTGCACATAAAACAACACAAGTTTAAACCTCTTCGGGGTGAAACAAAGTAGCAGAACTTGAACTTAACGTTCTCGACTGCCTAAGGAGCGTCATATGCACCAAATAAAGACGCAGGCTCTCTCCTCTGTAATTGAATTACAAGGCAAAAGTCAAAGCAGGATCATCAAATTAATTAAGCAACCGCACAAGAAGTTATAAACCAGACAATTTTTGTGAACGCGATGATGGAAAAACGCGGCGCAAAATCTGGGCAAAAAATGGCGTAAACCTATTCTAGCCCGCCATCACCGTTCTGCATAACAACCGGAAGAGATAATTGAGAAAACCGCGTGCCATAGAACAGTTAGGCAGCACGTTTACTCCTCATGCCAAGTGAATTAGATAAAAAAACTCACATTACCGCTTATTGGTGTGAGAATATGTTGCTTAAAAAAAGGCACGACAATGCCAGACTGAATAAGTGGCTGTCTTTATAGATAGTAGCTCGCGTGACACGGCGATGGTGTCTTCTAAGTGCTTTTTTCCTCACTACAAATAATAAGATGCGTTCAGAAGAAGAAGATGCGACCACTGGAACGAGAGTTTTACTGTCCTGACGTTTCGGATTCCGTCGGGAATCCTTAATCATAGGTAATAGTAGCATAGTCTGAGACATGCGCAGATAGGGGTGAAACACGCACAGATTGCACACTATCTATACAGTATGGCGAGTGCTGCAAGCAACACGACTAATTTTGTAAAAGTTTGAGCATTTTTCTCATACCGGCAAGAACGTATTTACGAAAACTTAGAAATAAGAATGAGCAGCATTAGGCATATTAAGTACTTACAAAACTACAAGAAGCACTAAGTGTTTGTTGAGGAAAATAAAAATTTTTCGATAATACTCAGGTTCTGGAGACGTAGGAATAGCTATAAATTAGAAAAATAAATTAGAATATTTTTTAAGTATAAAACTTAAAGCAATAAATTTCTTTATATAAAAAGTACTTTTCTCTTATCAAAATATTTTGTACATATTACCATTAGTAGATAACTATTTATAAAATATCGCGGAAAGAAGTTTCTATTCATTTCGCTCGTTTTCCGTGTCTTCATTGATAAGTTCATTAATTGCGCTTCTGTTCGACGTTTACATCAAAACCTTTAAAATATGATATAAATAAACAGCATTTACCGAAATGAACGAGCTTTTAGATATAAGTTCTTATGAAGATGGCCATGTAGGGCGAATGTGAAAATGCTACAAAACTGCAAACCACATTATCGAGCATATAAAATGTCTGCTAGATACCACGCATATTTTTATTCCTAAGATTCATAAAAGAACCTTCCATAATAGGTTACCTCTTTAAAAAGTGCTTTTATTGGATATTTATCTGACGAACTTCTATGTATATTAACTATTTCTAAGGTAATATCACATAGAACTTGCAGACTTTTGACAATTTCTGTAAGTAACCTGAATAAAAACGATTAAATTTGACTGGAGATGAAGGAATGTTAAGGATTATTTTCCGCCTAAGGGGATTAATTCCACGATCTGCTTTTATCTTGCAAATGCGAAAAAACCATCCACCTATATGACCATTTTTTGAAATACTGATTATACTTCTGCCTGTTCCGTTTCTAAATAACGCTTGAGCGGAACCTATTGTTTCCAAAAAGCTATATTTCTACATGACTTACATTCAATAAGGCCTTCTATAAATTGCCTTCGCGGTAACATGTATGGCAAAGTTTGCTCATGCGCAGGGTCAGCGATGAGGTTTGAACAAATCGCGACGAAAATTTTTAGTTACTGCATTTTGTGCAAAAGAGTTCACGGGATAGGTGAACATAATTTTTAAAACTTAAGCTCTTGCTTGTTTCTGAAAATAAATGTGATTCCTTGAACTTGGCTTCACTTCCTTTCGATAAACTTCACACAAACTTTCTTGTTCTGAAAGGGAAGATTATTCCTTTTTTCCAATAGAGGAGAATATCCGAGTTCCACGAAGCAGTTCCGAAGAGGAAGCGATTACTGGAACATGAGTATAATTATCCTGGTGTTTTACATTCCGTCGGGAATCCTTAGTCTTAGGATATCGTGAACGAGTCTGAGACATGCGCAGAAAGGTGTGATACATGTGCAGATTGCATTCCTTTTTTACTTATTCTGGGATTATTCCACAGCACAATACGTATCAGTTAAATGTTTGGTGCTGTCGTACCTCATAGAATGAGAAATTTGTTCGATAAAAACTTTCTCATGATTTAGTTAAAATAAGTGCCTTTTTCGCTCCATAACTTTAAATAAAATAACAGTTTTCCAAACCAAATCCCCTCTAATTATTAAATCCAAAATAACCAAAATAACCAAAATGACCAAAATAACGTGTACAGATATATGCTAAACTTTCAAATTAAATTTCGTCATGAAACTTTTTGGCAGGACTTGCCATATTGTAGTGTGAAGTGGTCATCCGCGTGCGAAATGTAATTATCCACGCCTGTAGCCACCGCTTGGGTCTGAATTGGTCCGATGATGGCCTAAAACTTCGCGTTCGACTCGTTAATTGCCGCAATTTCCTTGTTCGCGTCGAATGCGGGCTTATTTGTTGCGCGATACTTATGCTCACTGTTGTCAGAGCTGTTCTCTGCTGCTTCAGGAGCGTCATATGTACCCAATAAAGACGCAGGTTCCCCCCACAGTGACTGAATTACAAAGGATAAGTCAAAGCAAGATCATCAAATTAATAAAGCAACCGCATTCATTCGAAAGCAAAAGAAGTTATAAACCAGACAATTGTCGTGGACGCGACTTTGGAAAATGTGGCCCCAAATTCAGGCACAAAATGAGTTAGCCTACTCTAGCCCACCATCAATGTTCTAACTAACAAACGGAAGAGATAATTGAGTAATCTGTGTGCCATGAAATGGGCGAGCAGCACCTTCACTCCTCATGCCTATTGAAATAGATAAAAAAAGCTTCAGGCGCCGTGTCATGAGATTAAAATATCCATTGCCACGGCAGAAAACAGGCTGGAGTCGTTAAGCGGATCTGGTGCAGTTGTGGATGGAGCAACTACATCGGAGAAACTGGGAGATTACTCTGGACGTGAAGGGTCGAGCATGCTACGGCGGTGAGGAAGAAAGATGATAACTCCCAGGCTGCAGCTCACTCGACGGGCCTCGGCAATTTTTTCAAGTTTAACGAGGCCGAAATCCTCGCGAACGGTGACAACCGTGCGAGCCGCGAGCTGCTCAAGTCATGGTTCTCAGACATCCAGTCCAATAACAAGCGAAGAATTTGGCGTTTCCCCACTGTGTACTGAGACATTACCTGAGCAAGAGAATCGGGCGTGTGGAAAGGGCCGGGCCCAGCAACAACAACTCTGACGGCAGCGGCCATAATTGTCGCGCGATTGCCAAGTCTGCATCGGACACGGACAAGAACACTGTGGCAATTAATGTGTCGAACGCGAAGTGTCAAGCCAATACCGCACAATTGATACCCAAACGGTGGCTACGGTAGTGGATAATTATCGTGGGCACACAGATGACCACTATGAACTAAAAATACCATGCCACCTGCGTATGTTTCAACCCTATCTGCGGTCGACTATGACTATGATGCCATTACATGTAATAAAGTATTCCTGACGGAATCCAAAATGTGAGGACAATGAAACTTTTGTTCCAGTGGTCGCATCTCTTTCTTCTTCTTCTTCTGAACTGCTTTCTGGAACTGGCATGTTCACCTCTATTGACATTTCCGTTGTAAAAACGTGGCGCAAAAATTAGGCAAAAAATAGACCAAACCGGTCCCAGCTCGCCATCATTTTTCTACATAACAAGCGGAAGTTATACCTGAGTACACTGTGGAACAGCTGGACAGCACGTTCACTCCTCGTGGCAATCGAATTAGATTTTTTAAAAACTCACATTACCGTTCATTGATGTGACAATATGCTGCTTGAAAAAAGACATGGCAATACCAGACTGAATGAGTGCCTGTCTTCATAGCTAGTTGTTGGAGTCAGATGGCGACGGTGCCATCTCAACCCCTGGTTGTCTCAACCCTGTTGTGAATGTATCAAGGGTGAGGGGAGGGCCAAAGTGCGAGCAGACGGATTCGCCATCCAACATCAAACAACTGACCGGTGGCCTGATGCTGGAGGGGGGCGGGGAGAGCGCAGTAGGTTCTGTGCTTTTTTTCTCACTATAAACAATCGGATGTGTTCAGAAGAAATAGATGCCACCACTGAAACGAGAGCTTTATTGTCCTGGCGTTTCGGATTCCATCGGCAATCCTTAATCATAGGTAATCGCCTAAGTCTTGCTCAGAAGGGTTTGAAACATGCAATGGTTGCACGGTATTTATAGCTCGAAGCGGTCATCCATGTGCGTGCTTTAATTATCCACTCCTGTAGCCACCACTTGGGTGCGGTGATGGCTTTAAACTTCGCGTTTGACCTATTAATTGCAGCAATTGCCTTGTCCGTGTCGGACACGGCCTTAGTAATTGCGACAATTATGCCCGCTGTCCTCAGAGCTGTTAAGGCCCGGTCCTTCCCACGTGACGCATTTTCTTGCTGAGGCAATGTCTCAGTACACAGTGGGGAAATGCCAACTCCTTGCGCTTGCTGATGAACTAGGAGCCTGAGAACCATAACTCGAGCAGCTGGTGGCTCCGCGGTTGTCACCTACTGTGAGGATTTCTGCCTGATCAGACCTGAAAACATGGCTCGGTCCCGTCGAGTGAACTGCAACCTGGGTGTTAGCGTCTTTCTGCCTTATTGCCACTACATGCTTGGCCCTGCACGTCCGGAGTAATCTTCCGTTGTCTCCGACGTAGTTGTCCTGTCCACAACTGCGCCAGATCCACTTAACGACTCCAGCCTGTTTTTGCCGTGGCAGTGAGTCTTTTGGTCTCATGACCCGGCGCCTGGTTGTTGCTTCCGGCCTCTGCGCCCAACGATTTAAACGGGTCGACGGAGACCTGCAGTTGCGAGGCCTTCCCGGTTGCAAACTCACGCGTATTCTTCTTTAACTCTTCCCTTCTACGAATGGAAGGTAAAGACAGACTACTGTTACATGCCACATCGATGTGCATCTATTCTTTCTGTTGTTTTATTGGAGTGGGATGTATCGGCTGAACAACGCGCAGTCTGGAGAAGTGAATACGCGAGCACGTATCAGCCTGGCTCAGCAAAGGAGAAAATATATTGATCTCAAGCCCAATCCTCGCCCCATAATTGGTACGAACCATTAAGTGGTCGCGAGAGAAGCCTTTCGGATCATATATCACATGTCGCGACACTTCTTAAAAGGCTTGCGCAAACGGGTGTCAGGCGCACCTGCACCATGCATAAAACGTCTTACACGCGCTGGCGCCCGCATTCAGGAAACGAGGGAAAACACAGATGCTTAATTACACCCACCCAATAACCCTCTTCCTCCCCCCAGCCAACCTGACGATCATATAAACACTGCAATTTACTAACCATTTTTATTCTCTATCTCCTTGTACTGGTCTGATGATGAATGACTGAAAACGATTGTTTGCTAATATGACTTTTCAATCGTAACATGGGAATTTTTTCAGAACTAATTCATATACGCCGTTGGACCGTATTCATACTCTTCCTGAATATGCCGTTCATATTTTAAAATCAGAAAAGGCGCTTGGTTTTTCTTTGGATTAACTAAGCAGACATCTCAATCCCGCGACTTTGTATATTCTTTGGCCTATGAGCCTGGGTCCCCGGTGGAAAAATGCCTGTGCCAAACACCAAGAAAAGCCAGTTTTGTAGTGTCGGCTTTTCGCGCTAGACTGACAATGGCATACAATTTAGAGGAGACCATTCCACAATACATTACCCAACTCGAGCACACAACGCATGTTCCGAAGAAGAAGAAGAAGAAGCGATCATCTGACATGCACAGACATCTGCGCGTGTCTCAGACTTGTTCACGATTACCTATGACTAAGAATTTCCGAGGGAATCCGAAACGTCAGGACAATAAAACTCTTGTTCCAGTGATCACTTCTTCTTCGGAACTGCTTCCTGGAACCCGGATCTTCTCCTCTATTGGACAACGCAAGCTGTTGACTTGAGGGAGCACTTTGCGGAACCAAAGAACGCGGTCAGCTTGACAGGAAGTCCCCGAATTGGAATAAATGGGCAATAAGAAGAATCAAACTAAATCAGTCAGGGAGTATCCGTGTTGTTAACTGCGGATGCTTACTAAATGGCCACGAGGTATACTGTCCTTCGAGTTGAAAAGATAATCGCTGGCTCGAAGCTCTAATCTAGGACGAAATTTGTATGAGATTTACTGATCTCAGAGCTCTGTGCGTTTTATCTCTCAAAGAATGCACACTTCATACAATTCGGCCTCGTATGGAGAACAAGGCAAATCTAAAAAGTCAAAATATTGACTAAGTTAACCCAACACGACCGAAATCTCACCCCAGTACTACCACTTTTCACAGGATCTGAATGTTGATTGGAATGCACCGTGTTGAATAAAAGTAAATATATTGCAATAAATGAGCTCCCAGGGGTGTGGCGGCCTTGAACCCTCCGAAGATCTAGGTTTGCTATAAAAACATGTCTATTTACCATTAGTTGAAGTAATGCCGGTGTAGGGTATGTTTAGGTGACTATCGCCTGGATATGGTTCACTAAAAGTGCCACAGAATTCTAGTCGGCAACAGTATTTTAAGTAGTGCACTTTATATACCCCTTTTCCCAGCATTTTTTCCTAGAGAACCTTCGGTTATAGGGGTTTTATGGGTGAAAAATTAGTAAAGGCAGTAAAAAACATACTTTAATAAGTGCTGTATTTATTTTATTTCATTGTATTTAGAAATTTTGTTGCTCTTTATCGATTAATTTTTCTAATCTGTATTATCGTTTAGCGTATTGTGGAAAAACCCGATTATTAAAATGCAGGTTTCTTGAAATTCCTTAAAAATAGAAATGGTGGATAGGAGGTCGTCTACTTTAACTTACCTGAGGTCCAACTTACCGTTCTGGTAAATTAAAATATTTCTCGGCGATAATCACCGCGAATACCTTCAATTGACATGCGGATCAACTTACTCCCAGCGATTACGAAAAAAAGTTAAACTTCATCTTTTCCACTTTCCACTTTCTTCTACAAATTTCCTTCACGTACTATCCTATTTCTCCACGCCTAAAAGCCCCTATTACGACTGTTTCTCTAGGACCAAATGCTATGAATAGGGGTATATGAGGTGCACCATTTAAACTACATTTGCCCTCTTGTCTCCTTTATTTGATCGGATTCCATGGCAGAACGGAAATATGTTTGAATATAAAGGCACATTGATTATAGTCAGGTGCACTTCCTTCAAGGACATCTGATCAAACAGTCAAATAGCTCGTCAGTCGACTTTCGTTCTCACTGTTCTGGTTGCATTATCACTGTTATAACATTTCTGAGTTCTTGCGTCGACATTTATTATGTCCCCAGTTGTATGTTAGGAAGAAAAGTCTGACAGGATAGCAGAGAATAGTTTAATGTAACTGTTTCTGCTTGTTCATCAGCTCCGTATGTCTGGCAGCTTAGTCTCGTCTACAGCTCCATCTTGTCTGCAGGTTGGTCTTCTGCCGTCGGCAGCACGCTGTCATGTCGGTAGCAGAATCTCGTCTCGGCAACAGACTGCGTCTTCTGTTCGCAGCGGCGTTGTTAAGGACCAACAGTATTTGTTCCCTGTTGGCCCCTGCGCGAGTGGTCCAGGCCAGCAGGCACCGTGCGGTGATCTCAATTTGACAGAACCTGGCGGCCGTGTCTTGCGAGCGCATAATTCCTTGCGTCCTCGCGTGGTATCGGCCCTTGAAGGTCGCGCGTAACCTGGTCCCCTGTAGAAATGGCGCCATCACGTGTTTTCTCTTTGTTATCCTGACCTGAGGACGGCGAGAATGTTGACTCCTGTTCTGTGCCGTCCTAGCAGATTTGCTACGGTAAAAAAAACAATAAAAATGGGTATCTTTGCCTTTTTGGGACAGCCAATCACAGGTGATGCAACCTCCGCGAGAACGCAGCAGCAAATAACACGCCCGCAGTTGCAGGCTGACCTCAATCTGTCTGGTCATTCACCTTCAAGACAAACTTTCACAGGGTCCGGATGCCGTCCAACTAGAGAACGGAAGGTACTCCTCCGAGAGTATAGGTTCCCTTGCCTTTTCTTCCTTTCCTTCTGTACAGAATAAGCAATTCCTACCACTCTGACCTCCCACCGTCTTCTTTTTTTCCTAAACAAAAACGAACAGCAGTTGCTAGGTTTAACCATGGAAACATTAACTCATCAATAAACCCACGAATTTATTCAGCAACAGACGGCATAAACTAAAGCGAAACAGTAGATCATCCCATGGGCAAATTAATGCGCCCCTGGTGATTT
This sequence comes from Ligula intestinalis, assembly GCA_036362985.1. Taxonomy (NCBI): domain Eukaryota; kingdom Metazoa; phylum Platyhelminthes; class Cestoda; order Diphyllobothriidea; family Diphyllobothriidae; genus Ligula; species Ligula intestinalis. The sequence goes on along the minus strand of JAYGXS010000006.1, from coordinate 28,030,447 downwards.
TGCTCATTGTAGCAAGATCTGCGAACTCAAAATGCCAAGTGACCAATCTTTTCCGAGAAATGAAGTGGGCATTGACAGTGAATTTGAAGATAAATTCACCTGGGATAAAGGCCGTTGATAAAGGTAGAATATAGAAGGATATTTTTCCTTTATGAAATGAAATCACTTTGAATAAGTGGAAAATCAGGTTTCATTCAGCACATGCTGGTGTTGTCTGTCCCAGCTGGTGGTCAGGCTTACACTGCGCTAAATGGACGCATGGAAGTCCGAAACAGATCTCTCGCAAGTCATCCCAAGCATTTTCGTGACCCATATCAGCCGCACGACGTTTGTTTGCGTCCGGAAGCCAATGGATCAGTTCAAGCCCATTCCTCAATTATATATAGGTAGAAGACATTATCAACAAAGGCAAGATAGATTCAAATGCCTGTTTCTCGGTTTTTCGCCGTCATTAGCCAGAAATACTTAACCTCGGGGAAAGCGACCCCCGAGACTCAAAACTGTAACCTTGTGGGCTAGAAGTCCAACGCTGAGGTTCGACCATTTTGTGTTTATCTTTATAAGTAGAGAGGCGGGATGAAAAGAAATGCGGATGGGGTGGCCCATAAACTGGATCCGACCATCCGACAGCAGATAATGAGTCTCAAGAACCCGCTACCGGCTAAGAAACAATCAGCCATGGTCTACGGCATACCATGCCGAAATTTCAGTGCGAAGTATGTTGGTGAAACGGGTAAATGTTGCTGCACAAGACTGCAAGAACGCCAACTTGCAGTCAATCGCGAGGATAGACTGTCACTGGTATACGGCTTAAAGCAACGGTCGCCTTCGGGAGCGCTGAAGTCATCGGCCGATCCAAGGGCAAGATGGCTAGATTGGTACTCGAGTAGCATGTTCGGCAGTCATCATGCGCTGTCCTCCGGCTGACACATGACGCCACTGTAACGCACGTTTTGCCCTTTGTGCATGCGTCGTTTCGTGATCGTTTGTCAGGCGTGAGTTCATGATGACAGAACCCGGCGCTGTCTCACGTCCACATAAATCCTTGCGTCCTCGCGTGGCATCAGCCCTTGAAGGTCGCGTGTAACCTTTTGTTATGCGATGGCGCTATTGCGTGTTCTTTCTTTGTTATCCTGACCAAAGGACGGCAAGAGTGTTGACTCCTCTGCTGTGCCGTCCTAACAGTCATGCGGTCATATGTACCTTCAAGTGGTGGCCCACCTGAGGTTCAGGCCCGCGAACTGATAGTAACTTATGATGATCCACACCTTGGATTAGGCGTGTATTATAACCTTGTGTAAGCACCTGCGTCGACACTGGTTATATTTCCCATTCGTATATTAGGAAAAGAAGGCAGACGGGATAGCAGATAATAGTTTACTGCAATTGTTTCTGCTTGTTCATCAGCCCTGTGTGTCTGGCAGCTTGGTTTCGTCTACAGCTCCATCTTGTCTGCAGGTTGGTCTTCTGCCGTCGGCAGCACGCTCTCATGTCGGTAGCAGAATCTCGTCTCGGCAACAGACTGCGTCTTTTGTTCGCAGCGGCGTTGTTAAGGACCAACAGTCTTTGTTCCCTGTTGGCCCCTGCGCGAGTGGCCCAGGCCAGCAGGCACCGTGCGGTGACCTCAGTTTGACAAAACCTGGCGGCCGTGTCTCGCGAGCGCATAACCCCTTGCGTCCTCGCGTGGTATCGGCCCTTGAAGGTCGCGCGTAACCTGGTCTCCTGTAGAAATGGCGCTATCACGTGTTTTCTCTTTGTTATCCTGACCTGAGGACGGCGAGAATGTTGACTCCTGTTCTGTACCATCCTAAAATCATTCGTATACCGAAAATTAGTGGCGTACAAGATATGTGTGTGATCGCTGGACTTCTCTCAATTACTGCTGCACACTTGGACACTTTTTACTAAACGTCTTTGAAACATATACTCGATTTCAGGCAATGTTCGTACGCATAGTGAACGTCTAAAAACCATCTAGTTAATTATGTGCAACATCGAAAACATGCTTGGCATCGGTGTTTTCTCAAATTTCTAACAAACAACCTTTAAGTTATGTAAATTATTCAGAAAATACTCTATACGTGATAAACAATCGCAAATGGTTTGAGGCCCTGTAGTATGTCAGCCTGCGTCTGCCGACGTTTGCCGTTTAAGCTAACCATATCTAAACATATATAAGCATTTGAGGTCATTTTACTGCAAGCATTTTCAGAAGGGTCAACTTATGAGTGCTTCCAATTGATCCGTTAACATCAAATCGGTATTTTTTCGTCACGTTTTAACCGGTGATAAGTCACGAGCCTCTAATTTACAAACTGAACTTTTCAAATAATCAACTGCAAATAAACCTCTGCTGCATTGGACTACTTGGAATTTATTCTGCAATTGAAAGCTATGTAGTTTGACGGATAAAAGCTCGTAGTGCAATGGTAGAGCGTTGGCTGCGCAAAAGCCTTCTCAACTGTTTGGATTCAACCCCCACCGAAGCCGTGAATTTTTCACAATTGGGTTACCTGAATATGTATGCATGGTCTATATCGACCAGGAACCAATTTTCGATAGTGACCAATTTCACACAAAATTTTTCCTTTCGCATGAGTGCTTTCTTTAGGAAAAACTGATCCACAGATATCACAGGTTTCTGCATAATAAACAGATAAATCTTCAACTTCGTGAAAAGTGGAGGCGATATAAATATTTAGAAGCCGGAGCCACAAACCACCCACACGCTGTCTTACAAAATTGGCAGAATTATTTATATTTATGCGCAGGCATGCCGATGTTTTGGAGACTGCACTTGCAAAACGCACAATGCGTGATAAATATCACAAGCCTTCAGGCGTCCAAACAAACCCATCCAAAGTGTGCTGTCGAAAAACGACCATTGAGCATAATAAATTATCTTATGTCTAAAACACGACGGAGTCACAATCCTCCGACCTGGTCAAGTTTGCGTGAGGCCTGCCGAGGAAATTTTCCAACTACCCTTGCAGTTCTTCGTGTTTTTCTTAGAGGGAGGGTACCTGTTAACAGTAACAAATTGTGCAGTTGGATAATTCAAACTTTGATGAAATGGATCCGATAAAGCAAAGGTGATCAAAGTGGCCATTTCTGGCTTGTTGTACGTCATCAGCCATTCATACCCAATCTCATGGATTGGAACCCACATGAGTTGAACCCGGGACTTTTGGTCATTGAATTCAATACTCTACCACGGCCCCACGGGCTCCTCGCTTTGTCGGTTCAGATCGGAAATATGATGCGTATATGTGCTTCGTCGATCTGGAAGTGCGACAATTAATTTCTGCTTTGCCCAGGAGCTCACAACATCAGCCTGGCAGCCGGTCACATAGTGACTATGATGAAATGGAAAAAAAATTGAGGACTTAATGTCCTTCTCCGGGACGGTGAACCACGTTATCACCTGAGATTTCCATCTAGGAACTCTCACCTTTGCTTACCTAAGTGTTTGATTGTTCATTAATTCATTCAGCTTAGGTTGCAGAACATTCAGAATAACAGATCAGAAGATAATTTTTTGTCCAATCCAATGAATATCTACGGCAATAATTGAATTTTTAAATGGGGACAAATCCGTATATTTTACGCAATTGTAAATGGGTCTTGGCAGCAGGTAAGGACTTTCTAAAAACATGAATTCCTGCCATCGCCTGCGAAGTGTTTTAGGCTGTATATAGAGCAAGAGTACTTGCATCGGTGCAACAACCAAAGCCTTTGAAAATTGCAGATAGCTTTTGCGGATACTATTCTTATTTGACGTTCGCGGATACGGTAAGAGTTACTTATATTGAAAAAATACGAAACTGCAGTTCAAAAACCACACTGGAATTATCTTCTCTAGAAATTGGCGCATACTGCCAATACCGCAGAAAAGGTCGCTTGTGTGAATACCTGCAACTTTTGAAAATGTGTGTCTTCTGGATTTTTGTACGGTCGATATGTTCATCGGCGTACTGGCATCATAGGATGCGCTATTGGATAGGCTTAGCATTAAATAGCGTATGATTCTTTGCATATAAGTTTTGTTCGGAGTTGAGCTGTCAATGTTAGCGAAAAAGGGTTTCCTTGTGCAAAGCTGCGCAAATTTTATCAGTGTACTCAATACGTTTCGTGTATTGATAACCACGCAGCTAGCTTTGCTTTTCTAAGTCTCATAGCAATGATAACTGAGTACTTTCTTTTACAGGGTCTCGCTCAAATGAACTGGCGACTGCTGCAAAAATTCAGCAAGTGCTGTAATCGTGGTATCATGTTCCAACAGCTGCGTTGCGGAACATTCAGAGAAACGGGTCTAATCCGAGGGTCTACAGACAAGTTCGAAACTCGAGTGTGGCGGCCATTTCTGCTGCTCCACTGGATTAGAAAATCTCCAGCTGAGAACTGCGAATAAGTCAGAAAAGGCCTCTTTGGACTTTCTATCTTGACGGTAAAAGTCCTAAAAATTGACAGTTTCTGTGGACACTATTCTCAATCAAAGTTCGCTGATGCATTAACAGTTATTTACAGTCAGATTACAGGACAAAAGTAGTACTGAAATGATCATCTCTGAATACTGATTAGTGCTCTCACTTTCGTAGATTACTTCACGTGTGTAGATGACCGCATTTCTCCTTGTCCACGCATGCTCACTGTTTGCGATTTTCGCTAGTGCGCGTTTTCTGCATTTTGGGATGCAAGTTATACTGAACAGCATACTGCTATCATAGGATGCCCGAGTTGACAAACGAGGCCTTAATTGACGTTCCGGTGATTCTTCTTTACTGTGTGCTATCCGGAATCGAGCTGCAGACATTCGCGTAATAGATTTGTTGTGCGAAAATTGCACAGCTTTTGCCACGTTTTGTATAGTAACAGCCACACAATTAGTTTCCTTTTACCAACTCTCTCAACAGGGATAACTAAGTACTTCCTTTTTGTGGGTCTCACAAAAGCTAACTGATCGCTTGATTGTGTGGGGAGTCAGTTATCCCAATTAATTTTATAAGAGGTCAGACGACCAAATTAGTTGCCTGTCGGAAATCACACGCGTTGAGCGCGTTCATTTTCTAATGATGAGTCCAAAATCTTGGAAGAGAATCTACCCCTGGGCGAGATACCGGTTTTGTTGGTTTCACGCATTCAACAGATGAAAGTTTGGCATTGTTCAAGAATTTTGACGCAACACCGAGTTGCATGAAGCGTGCGGTCTTTGTGAGATAAAACTAATAGACCTGTGGGATACGATGTGGTCCGGCCAGATAATAGACAATAGACCGTATCCCAACATTTATAAGCTGGTAGATATGACAGGGCGTGAAAGGCCAGATTTTTATAGACAATTTAACGTAGGGTTGGATGAATAGAATATGAGTAATTAGTAAGTGACTCCCAGACAAGTGCAGTCCAGCTATGAATGGGCCGGAGTCCGGAAGCGCAGTCCGGCAAGTAGATCATCGGGTCCAGACAACTACAACCAAACAGTAGATCTTCGTTATTGAGAGGAACCGAGCGTCAACAACCTGCCCCGCAGGAAGCCCCTGGTCTTGAGAAGTGGTTGGCCATTGAGGACAGACAGAGGGTGACCTTGAACGGAGGTTTTGACAACCTTGGGCACGCACGTGCTCGTGCACTCGAGAGCCAGACACACGGGTCATGTAAGCATAGCATGGCTAGGAAATACAAGGTCGCTGCAGATCTATGGTTTTAATCAGTCTCATATAAATTGCACCTGGGAGGAGAATGATGAGCCTGAGCTTGTGTTGAAAACTCTAAATATCGCAAGTTTCGCGGCCATTTAATAAGCCTCGGCTGAAAGCAACATTGTATCACCGTTATCAATTCCACTTTGACGAGATAGCTGCACGGATTTTTCAAAGGAGAACCGAGGGCATATTTTAGTTAAAAAATAGAAAAATATAAGTCTACCTTGAGAAAGTAAAAATACGCTCTAACAACATGTATGAATTAGGTGAAGGCAAACGTATCTGTTGACCCGCTAATATTGTTAAGCGCCTATTGGAAATATTGATTGAATTGGCGGAGATTTTTTGAACGTTTCGTGTCCTTCGAACAGCAAAATTCAAAGGCTTTTGATGTTTCAAAAGGGTCGTTTCCCATATGTGGGTATACTCGTTAAGTTCACCGACATGTGATGAGCATAGTGGGCGCTAGCTGATCTATAGGCCTCAGGTGGCATTACTAAGATTTTCCTTTTATCTAGGATATCGGGATTCCGTCTGCAGACGTTCGCATCAGTTTCCCTGTGCACAAGCTGTGCACTTGCCACCACTAATGACGTTCTGTATAAAGTTGAAGTCACGCAGTTAGCTTTTCTTTACTCAATCTCTGATGATCAACTCTTTCGAGAATGTTGGCCTCATCAAATTTAAAGGTGTGGTAAGGTCTCGTGGACTGAGCCGCAACTTGAGAATAGGCAGCATTTCACCGCACTGCTGCTGCTTTCGTTTCCGAACAGTAAAAAGTCTGAATTCTTTCTGTTTCAGAGCCTCCCAAAAACTCTTCGGTCGCTTTGGCTGGGCGGATTCTGCATAAATTCAGGGTTGGAAGACCGAACTAGTTTCGGCAATAGCCTGCCAAAAGTAGATTGGCAACTAGTGTAGCTGTTAGTATGTCTGCCCTGGTGAAGTTCGGTATAACAAAATGGCACACGTTTAGAGAGAAATTGAGAGTTAATTTTCGCATTATGTCTTCAAAACCTTCAAGAGAATGGTGATTGAGGTCAATTATCCTAAGCGATGTAAGTGGTCTGCCTGATCTGCAATCAGCGGCTACATCTGATTACTGTAAGGGCATACATTCCCTCAATCTTGCACTGGCGCGTATTCGCGGTGGTGGGCAACATTTCGCATGCGTCAGACGGTGAAACTAGTGAAGGGTGATGTGGGCTGACTTTACGAATTTTGAATGGAACGAGAACTGCACATGTTTCCATAGCTGTTAACTTAATACAACTTCAAGTTATTATGGGGAAAATTGGCGGCAGACTTTGACAGATTTTGCGATATAATTTTCAGATGATTGCCATTGCGTTATCAACGACACTTTCTTAGGCATAAGCATTTTGTTTATAAGTGGTTGCGCCTTTGAATTGATAGCATGTTCCTGAGGTAAATACGACTGTTGTTTGGCTTTATACCAAGTGTTAAGGTAGGCTGTCAATTTACTGCATTATGGATATACTCTGGCAAATTTTTTCGGGATAATTTGCAAACATTTTTGGTTACCAATTAATTAATGTACTGTCTGTGCAAGCGATCCATTTTTCGTTCTTTGAAATCGTTTTGCTTAAGTTTGTTGTTGAGTTACTTTTTTCTTTTGAACATTTTCCTTTATCTTTGCTTCTTGCCGAGCATTTATCTACACACATGCATGTGCCATGCATCAATTTCTTCTAACGACAAAGCAAACCCGTTTACTGATCTATGACAAGTAGTGTGAATTTTTTACCTGAATATTTTCTGAGCATGCCTCTGGATTCGGCGAAGATGGGCTATCATGTCAAGCGCTTTGAACAGTGTTTCATATGTACTATACTAGCTTTCATTACTTGGTAGCCAATTAATATTGTTCCTTTTAATTTCTTTAGAGTAACCATTGTTTCCCCACTCCTTAACTGTTCTTGATTTTAAAGTAACACTTGCTAAAAATGGCCCCGTATATGCTCACGCAGAGTGAAATGTGGTAGACTGCACGTAGTTTTTGCACGATGAAGAGTAAATATGTGCATTGACGTTTTAAGGAGATCGTGAACCATAGAAACATCCTTGGAGGAAGATTTTAAAAAGGGTGCAAAGGTTTGCAGCTTGCCAAATATTTACCACGGGCTACAAGTAACATTCTTTTACTGAAATAAATTACTTTAGCAGGTATCTATGCAAGACAAAATTACTCAAGGAAAATCTAAATATTTCTGTGACACATCTATGTTCCCATTCGATATGAGTCCAATTTCAAAATCCCTATCATTGATATTTTTCGTCATTTGACGGTTTATTTTTCGAACTGCATGTGCTGATATTGAGGGTGCAACACATACCTGTTTGGACTTATCTAGAGCAATAATTCAGAAAAGCATTTGATTCCTTTTAAATGGAAAATTCTGTTGCTTAAAATTCATTTTGATAGACCAAATTCTGCACACGGTAAATGAGCTCCAAAGCAAAAGATACTTGTGCGCGTGACGTGAGGATTTACGTCCTGTGGAAATTTGATGATTTACATTACAGTAAATCCCAGAAACTTGCATCATACGATATTTTCGCTCTGGGAACATGGTATTTGAGTTGCGTTCTTGAGAAGGAACTGGGTTTTGGATGGATAGAGCCAACTGCGTTTTTGAAGCGCAAATATCGCTTTCATTTGCTTTTGTGGTTTGCAGTTTAAATACATAAAGCGTTTTATTCATTTTTAAGTCAATTCATACAAGCCGGAAACAACAAGCGTTCAGAAATATGCGCTAGACTGGAGCTAGTCACGACAAGCGTTCACAATGCGTTTCGTAATGAGCTAGTCACTACATGTGTGCCAATTCACCTTTCAGACAAATATGCATTTGGATGGATGAGCATATTGTTGCAGCCCAACAAGGTATATCCTCTCCAACCTTTACGTTTACGCAACCTTATGCAGTCATTTGGTTGATGCCGACCAGGTGACCTCATTCGGGTTTGTGATGTAGCAGGAAATTTGCTGGATTTGGCACTGTACTCCAATATACTGCTGAAAGATTTTGCACGTAAAACATGCTACTGATAGACAGTAAGTAGCAGTATTTTGTTTCATTGTTTGTGACATCCAAGCAAAGTAATTCCCATTGCGCAAAAGCCATGGTATAAAATCTGGAGAAGGTAAGCCACTGGTGTTAGTTTTAACTCTTTTTAAGTTTAAAAAAAACTTGTCAAGCTTGTTTTTACACTCGGTTCTCTTTATGTCGGAAACAGGATGGCGAAAGTAAAGTGAGACCATGCTGTAATCCAAAACAACTAGCCCATCGAGCAAGTATCACGCCATGACGCACACGTGCGATGGTCGGGCGAAAACTCAACATCATTCCGTTAGAGGATCCTGAACAGTTAGGAATTTAACCGATAAGGTGGATTTTGATGAACTGATCGTCATGTTACGCAGACAATAATAAGTTGTTCCCTGAACCTTATCTTCTTCTCTCTCTCTCATTTACTTCTTCAGAAATAAAGATACAGTAGGTAGGCTAACTCATGGAGTCGAGTGAATTTTGCAGGAAACTCCCTGTTACGCAAACATACCCCAAACTGCGGTCCACAAATTCATACAGCAATAAAGTAATTGTTGTTCTTTAAAATAGGGCCTATTGCGATTTATCAAGTAATATTACGTTATTTAGAAATATCAGCTTTCTTAGGAAAACCGAAAATTCCGAAAAAGTGAAAATCCGGTGAACTAGGGAAACTTACGTTTTAAATATAGATGAGGATTGTTCATGCAAAAACACTGGCTGAATAAAGCAGCACAAGTAGAAGTATGTTATAAAATAATCTGTTTGTAAAATTTTTGGATATGTACGTTTCGGTATTATGTGCAACGCAGTTTATTGATATTTCGGAACAGATCACAGCTCCAGTACGTATTCCGACGCAGTTTCAAAAGAGTTGCTAGGTACTTCTGCCGTTATGCATTGCTTGAGTTACGTTGGACTAAGGTAACCAAGTTTTCGCTTCATTTTGTTCATAAGGAATACACAGGAGTATGATATTTTGTAAGTCTACATGCGTACACACCGGTCAATGACTAATAAATTTGAATGAAATTGTCAGGTGCAATCATCAACACATCATTTCTTGTACAGTAAGAGAAATTTCATTCCGAAAAGTTTTTGCAATTATTTAGGGGTTTTTATTACGAGGGACAGATCATTCTTGAAATTGTGATGAACACTTCATGATTTTCATTTGCTTCAGTCGATTGACTATAAATAAGGATGATATTTTATGTGCTTACCAAAACCTTCCAAATTAGCCACGTGTTAAAAGCCTTTACCTAAATAACGAGCTTTTAAACATTCTGTCTTATTGAGCGGTCTGTTTGGGTCATGGTTTCAGAATCGCCCAAACATATCAATGATGCGTTCAATTCAGAAGTTTTAAACATTCCTTTTTAGGTGGCTGTCTGATTAGATCATGTTTTTAGAATGAACCAAATACGTCAACTCCTTGTCGATAAAAATGAACGTCCACAACAAAAGTCACAAATAAATATGCGTATGATTAATTTAAAAAAAACTTCCCGTAACAAGTAACCCCTTGAAAATCGCTTGAATTTGATACTTCGGCGTACAATATGTGTAAAATTTACATTTTTGACGATTAACTGGAGATTAAAATGGGACATGTTGACCAGTCTTTTGACTTCCCTGTATAGTAGGGATAAATCTACCGCTTCAAATGAACCGGGAGCAGTTTTTGGTATATTTTGTTAACTATAGTCCCCATTTTTCAGTGTTAAAGCGCAACAAAGAGACAGAATATTTCCTTCGCTATTTTTGAATCTAATAATCTTCTACCTGTTCCGTTTCAAGTATTTACATTTATTTAGTCTCCTCTATTTATTGAAAATGATTGGACGCGGTTCACTTGCGGTGTTTCAAAGAAAACTTATGATATTTCACAGTATCTCAGGCGTGGTTGCTTACGGGTTCCAATTTCGGCGTAGTTAAGCAATATTATGGTCTGATGAGTTTATTTCGTAGGTTTATGGCAAAACACGTTCATATTTGCAAGATATATCGGTGAGACTAGCCACTACTTCTATATTCAAGGAACGACCATCATAGGCTGAGGAGCCTCAATAGCTAAAAGATTGACTTTTGAGGCATGCTACTCAAGCGCCAACTCTGTAAACGGGTAGATGGACCTACCCCCGGCCTACAAAGTCCTTCGTCATTACGTCAGTAAGGGATAGGACATGGTCAAACCGAAGTCAGGATTTGCAGATGAAGACGGCCCTGTGGCGAAATCATCGAATGAGGAAGCAGGATTGCTAGCATGCTCTAGCTTGGGGACTAAGTAGAACACCACCTGCTGTCACGCCAAGCCAAAATCCACACGCAGGGCAAAACAACGTACGGAGCAAAATTGATCAGCCCAAGGCCCGCACGTAGAGCCGCAACTTTAAACTTGCTGATCGGTAATGTCAGTATTCGCTTTGAAAAGGACAGCCGGCCCAGCCGGCCCAGCTGTCCGAAACGTCAGCAAATCTACCGATTTATTTCGATGAGCAGTAGATTAATTCTGCTGCTATCCCTCTCCCCTGTACAAAGCACCCTGCCTGAGCCTCAAGCGACTTCACATGGGCATCTGCTTATGACTCACTGAGCTGAAGCCTCTTGACTCTTTTCCACTCGAATACATACGCGGGTGTCCAAAACAGTCGCGGTTGCAGAAGTACAATTTGAACGCAACTAACTCCTAGCCGATGCAACATGGGGCACTTTGCGCGACACGCCCTCTGGCAATGCAACTCACTAATGGGGCACCATAAGAACTGGCTCCAGAGTCACATAAAAGCGCCAGCTACCCCCACTCCCAGTCACACACGCTCTCCCAGGCTTGGCTTCACCCAGCAAACAAGCATACGCGGCTCCGTTGTCTAAAGTGAGGGCGATATTTGTGTGACTCCCTTGTTGTTGTATCCAGGTTAAGGTTTGTATCTTGCTTTTTCTTCACTGTTTTCTTAACAGTACAGTACTACAGTAATAGCTGTCTTCATTAGGATCCGACGTGCGCTTTAAGACTGAAAAAATAGTGCGAAAGATGCAGTCTGTGGTAAATCTCCATGCGATCCGAACGGCACTAAACATTTGTACAGTCTTTTCTTTAAAAAAACGATCCTATTAGCTGCCATTTTTTTCAATCTAAGCCTAAAAAGGCAAGTAATTGAAGCGTGTGCGCCTACTTTTGCGGATTTCGGCAATTTTATGGCATGAACTACATACTGAATTGCTTTATATTCCCAGTGAAGTGGTTCATCAATTTAGCGCACTTAGTTATAACTGTCGATTTTGGTTGAATCAGAATTTATATCACATTGGAGGGATTTTAGTTAAATACTGTAGCAAGACAACATTATATACAACTGGATTTTAACATTTTTCTGGTACGCTGATGATGTTGAAAACACTGGTACCTTACGAAAACCTGTTAGACTCAGACCTCTGCACGGAGGCCAGTGAGGCCGTCCGCGTGATCTACAACGTGCCCTGAAGCTAGTAAAAATTATTTGGACAGCGTCTCTTGGCTACGGCAGAAGCAGCCGCCATCAAGCTAGGCCGACCGGCCCTGTGCGCCCGAAAGAATTTCGCAACACCGTCGCAGTTACCTTTAGTGAAAGCTGCTAATCCAACTATCTAACTCGGTTACTATTCCAGCCTAACGCTGATTACAATTTTGACCCCGATTATCACCGCATCCCCCCTTCCTCACCTCCTCTGCCAATCACACTATTTTTTCTACAAACTCACATAGTTTCTTTAGTTAACTAGGATAAAAATGAACAGCCGTGATGAAAATTTTTCAAAAAAAGCGTATATTGAAATCACTGGTGCTTTGCGAAAACAGTTAAGCAAATGCGAGTTTTCCAGCCTCACAACGAATACTTCTTTACGCCGAACGTCCATATTGGCGCCAGGCGGGTCGTTTATTAGGTGCGTCCCACTCGTAAATCATTATTATTTGTTACCCCTTTGCAGTGTTAGAAAATAACGTGTTCGGGTTGGGGCTGAGGGGCCGTCGTTTAGCGGAAAGCGTGTGATTACGCCTATGTCCAACAAAGGCATGGCCAAGGAACCTTGGCTGAATGCAGCTGCCTCTATTTTCGCTTTTTCAGTACGCGCCAGAATTCGTGCAACATGCCGACATATGCGAAAGATGGATACTCTTTCGCTAATCTGCATGAACTCAAGTAGTGATATTGATTATCGTGTAGACTATTCTGAAGCTATTAAGTCATGATAGGATGCGGGCTTTTTAAGCAGCTTCCTTCTGACCACGGAAAAAACGTACGTACTGTAAAAACTGGCTGCTAAATAGTATGTCTTTTGATCATTGATTTTTACTGCGTTTATAAATTTGAATGTATTTTATGGAAAACGTGAACGAAAACATTATTTCTTGTACTCGTTTGGTATCAAATTACGTCATCCTTAAATTTTTTACTGAAAGAAAGGATACCCTTGGTTTTAGAAAAATTTCTAACTATGAGCTTTTTTGCGATTGTGAGGTGCTCATTCATTATACATCGTATCCATCAATTTATGAATGCTGTCTATACTGTATAAAGCATGCTCCACATCTATTGCAACACTTTATGATAACTATGCGACTTTTTCCTGAAACTGTAGGCGAAAGCGTGCCTTACCTTAAACAGTGTGTACACAGCGCGCGTAGCATCCAGCAGGTTTCAAAATTATTCGGCAGTCTATAAACTTTTTTAAACTGAACGTTACTCTTTCTTTAAGTATAAAATTTAAAGAAGGCGTAATTTCCTACCAAACGAGTACAAGAAATATTTTTTTGTGCATGTTTTCCATAAAATGTAGTTGGGTCAATAAAGGCAGTCAAACTCAATGATGAAAACGCATATTATTCAAGTAGTTACTTTTTAGAGAACATGCGTTTCGTTAGTGGTCAGAACAAAGCTCATTGAAAAGCCCGCATCCTATCATGACTGAAATAACTGCAGAATAGTCTACACGATAATCAGTATCACAACCTGAGTCAATGCTGATTAGCGAAAGAGTATCAATCCTTCGCATATGTCGGCATGTTGCAGGAATTCTGGCGCGTACTGTATTGCGTTTATCAAGACCAAAAATGCTGGTTTCTCAACGAACCGAGAACACGCTGCAGCAGTGTCTGTGCGTATACCCGCGCTGCGGCGTGTATAGCGGGGACGAGAGAACAAAAGGGCGCAAATTGGACAGGTCACGACAGCGAAGCTCCTGGCTGTGGCCACAGTGAACTGCAGCCCCACCCCCCCTTTACTCCCTTTCTAAACGGTCACTTTTGTCTGCGCAATTATCAATCAAAAAGGCCTGCAGGCAAATTCACGTTGTCCGCGTTTTGCCCTGCTCACCCGCCCCCCCCCCCCCCCCCTGGACGGCAGTGCATGCGCAGTCGTCGACATTGTTCGCCGCTACACGACCCCGCCCCACCTATCAATCATGCCTGCTTTTCTACAAGACGACTGACTACAACTGAGGTGGGGATGAGGAGGAGGCCTGTGTCTGCCATCAACGTCCCGTCAAAGGAGGATGGAAAGGTTTGAGGAACGGGGGGAAAAGTAACTGTCCACAAGAAGGCCCAATGAACTGCCCTCATTCACGGTCATGCATGCGAGAGACGGCCAGATTGCCTTATCTGATGAAATGTTCGGTCTAGGGTTAGAAAGCGACCAGACGCGTACCTGTCAAAAGGCCCCACGCTAACTATTCGGAAGTGAAGGTGGAGGAAGGAATTCACATATGTGGGGGGGGGGGGGGGGCGGGGGGTGCACACCTTACGGTATGACTGAAAATAGGCTAAATTTTACTGGAGATATTCGAAGTTGGGCTCTTAATACATTTTTTGTTCTAGTGCGCCCACCGATTACAACAGAGTAAGTTCAATTCTCTGCGGAATTAAAGGCTCTGTGTGGTCTGTATGCATGGCTGTATGCATGTATGCCTCCGTATGGTCCTTAAACTGTTCCACGGCATTCCGTTAACTGCAGCAATCATCCTAAAACCATATCTGCAGTAGATTGGCTATCTCATGAAATGTGAAGATTGACATGTGAATGCGTGCTTTAGCATATATTTGAGGTTCAGTAGATGAATTGGCTAACATACGTTTGTTTTCGATAAATTCGCGTGAGGCCTTTACATTTATATGGTAATTAAGTTAAACTATGCGGGTAAAAGCCACTAATCGAACAGGCAGTAGTTTATCACCTCGGCCAACTACCAGTCACTCCTAACGCTGATCAGATTTTGACCTCGAACCCCGCATTCCCCCTTCCCTGACAACCGTACTATTTTTGTACCAACCCGCATAGTTTATTTACTTACCTACCATAGAAATGTAAAGGCCTAACGATAATTTATCGAAAACAAGCGCATGTTCGTCAATTCATCTTCTGAAAATTTTCAACGGAATTTTCCGCAACTTTAAGACAATCTGAATATTTGAGGTTGTTTATTTCATTCATTGAATAGACGTGGGCTGCGGAATGCTGTTTACTAGAAGAAATTTAAGCATAGATGAGTTTACTGAAGAAAAAGGTAGACCACATTAGGCCAAATTCAACGTTTCTTGCTACCCAAGGAATTTCCGGTGCCATTAAACGCTGCGAACCAAGACTTCTTGTCTGTGCGTGTTGTACTGTAAAATACCAAAAAGCAAGACCAACAACCTTTTAATTATGTCTGTTCAGATAACATAAATTTTTGTTTTTTGTTCGTGAAATTGAGTTAAGCGCAAATATGAGAAACCGCATTCTATTTGGCTAATCTGCTACGGTTTGTCTTTAAATTCAGTCAAAAACTTATAAGGCTGTAATCTGTTTTACCTCACCAAAAAAATAAAGACCGAAAGCAAGCGCATACATACACACCCAAGACATGTCGTCCCCTGTCTCTGTCAATCCGTATGCAGAAGCGGTCCAAATTTTTTAAATCAACAGTTAAACGAATAGGGAAACTTTAGACGGAACGCACAGAAGATTATCACTGATCAGCATTTCGACACGAGAGGTCACGAAATATCTTACCCCTGTGACCTCCCAATTGGCGTAATTAAACGAAAATCTGGTTGACTTCGTCCACCGTAACTCCAAAAATTCATAAACAAAGAAACAACTAGCAATTCTCGTGATACTAGGCTGAAAAACATTGCCAATACAAGTGAACATGCGAGTGGAAGTAATTGAGAAGAAGACGAATCGACAGCTGGAACAATACTTTTATTCACCTGACGTTTCAAGATCCATCGCGGAGTAGTCATCAGAGACTGCTCTGCCTTAACCGCAGGAAAGAAAGACGTGCTCATAAGTCTGCCTGAGGACTGCAATCACAAGCATTTTCCCAGCCGCGAACTTACGGGTGTTCTTCACGAACTTTCCCCTCCTACGATTGGGAGGTAAAGACAGACTCCCGTTGAAGGCCACATCCATGTGTATTTCCTCGTTCCATTGTTCCTGTTTAACAGGGTGCATCGGCCGAACAAAGAGGCACCTGGAAAAGAGGATACGTGAGCACATACCGACACGGATCATCGAGTCGATACTAACGAAGAATTTCAGTTTGTCTACCGGACACCAGACACCTTTTCCAAGGGCCTGCACTAAAGGTTGCTTGCAACAACCGAAGCAGTGGCTATATAGCTAGCAAATCCAGTGCTGTGTTGTCAGGAGAAGCTGACAGAATATCTTGCACTTCCGTGGCCAACCCTGACACCAGGTTGGCTTCATGCATATAGCAGCAATTATCCCTCCATGTATCTGTCCTGTGATCAACCCCCACAACCTAACCCACTTACTTCCCCTACCCCTCCCCCAACAAAAGAACCTCTACACGTCGACGTCGCCATGCGGGCGACGCGATGAATCGTAATTAGACTACACTATATAATCTTGTCCAACTGTACAGTTTTCTTTACGCTGCAAACATTTTGGCCTGATGAGGATCTTGAAACGTGAGGCAAATAAAATTATTGTACTAACAAACGCGTCGTCTTCTTCTTGAAATACATTGTCGACCTTTCGCCTGTTCGTTACCTTAACCTTATAACGAAACATATGCATCCATACATTTTACAAAACTATTATTTTCCAACGAAATTCCACTTGTGATGCTTTCTTCACTCGCTTTTTTGCATGAGCGGGCTTTATCTAAATTTAAAACATAAGTACGCCATCTTTCTACTTTGTTTATCAGAATTTTTCACTTTTCTAAAAAATCTGGTATTTCTAGACAACGTAATGCTACTTGATAGATCGCAGTATGCTTTATTTTGAAGAACGACCATTACTTTACTGCTGGAAGGACACAACGTGAGCTGCGTTTGCGTCACTGGCATTTTCTTGTAAAAAGCCTTGGAATTCATCAGTTAGCTCACCTACAATAGCTAGATATACGCGGGAAAATAAGCACATAATCAGGGGGTGATTCGAAACAGGGAGCTGTATTGGCAGAAGGATCAAGCAATAATTTGTGGCTTCATTAGGCAAAATGCATTAGTTAAGCAGATTACTACCACTGTCCCATTTTATATAACATGTTTGTACATGGCCATCAATTTCTGGTGTTCCCTGTCATTGCAGATGATTATCTTACGCCTTTTCTTCACCTGATCTGACGTCTGATCCTTTTAAAAGTATACGCCGAAACCGTCAATACTGAACGTTTTTACACCAGCATCAGTTTCCTGCACTCGTCCATGAAGAGGCCATCACCATCGTCATCAAAATATATTACGGTCAAGTCAAGTTTATTAAAGGAAATAAAGGCTATCGGTATAAAGTATAAAATGTATAGCAGCAGCGTCACCTAATTTTTATGTTGCACTTGAGTAATAATGCGTCAAGCTTAACAACTAAGTATATTTAGTATCCGCTGTTGAACGACGACGGCGGTGGTTCGTTAACAGCTGTCAGCTGTCTCGATCGCTTCGACTGCCCTCAAAGACATCGGCAGGGTTCTTCAGTCTACAATTCACAATGGCTCCCCTAGATAGAGAGCTGCTAATTTCCTGATCAAACAATTCACCTCACTGATGTGTTCTGTGTCCTGAGTGGAAGTGTTTTTTACTCTTCAAACCAACTGCGGCCAAATCTAACTTTGTTGGAGGATCAATCAAAAATCCATAAAATGATCGATTTTTCTAGACCCGACTACGAAACCCTAACAGTTACATCGCAGAGATATTATGTTCCATGAAAAGAAAGATCTTCGGAAAATCGATTTGTACTCGTAAATTTTCGAGCAGGTTCACTTGTTCGTCGTCAGACTAAATAACAAGTGACGGCTGGGAATATCGCACTAGAGGTTTTTGGGGTACAGGTTACAAAGAACGGGGTGGGATTGGGCGGGAGGGTTATGGTGACGTGACTCCTGCGGCGCTAGGTTGTGCTGGTGAGGGAAGGGGGGTGCTAACGCTTGGATTGTAGGCCACGTGTTCGGGGAAGGGGAAACGTTCAGAGTCAGTGAAATTCTACTTGACCGAGCACGAACAGCTTGCTATTGTTTCAGGCGACCATGTAAGTCAACCATGCGTGAAAACCGGTTTAGTCTGAATAAAGCTCTACGTGTCTGTTAATACTAGCCGGGCTCGAGTGCCACGCTTCGATTAATTTTCTCGCTTGTCTCGTATTGGCCATAACAATCACCTCGGTGTTATCTCATCCCATCACACTCAAGGGAGCACGCAAATAGGAGCGATAGAGGGCCCCATCGGCGAACGGCTTAGTTATGTTCCTTGATGTCAGTCACAAGACGTCGGCCTGTTTGGCCAATATAAACACAAAGGCAACTGGCGCACTGTATGCGGTAAATGACGTTACTTAGTTGTTCTACGGGTAGGAGGTCCTTTACTCGACATAAGCTTGCACGCAATGAGGATGCGGGCTTGTGGGCGACGGAGCTGCTGAAACAACTTAGTTGCCGAGATATTATTTCGGATATTCCATTCATTTAGGATAGAGAACAAAGTTTTCGTGGTACTATATCTTCATTGGGAGGTAGGTTTTTTACTTGACCCCAACGTCTAAGGCAACACTTGACAAAGCCTCTCGGATATCCATTGGCCCGGAAGAATTTGTACAAATACGATAGTTCTTTTTTGAGCAAACCATCATTCTGTATTTGATATTATTGTACATTTGAAGACAGTTTTTTTTTTACTTAGAACAAACAAAGCATCAAAACAAGACAAAGCCAACACTGACTGCAAAAGAAGGAGTTTTTTCAGGTTTCCCCTGTTTTCCACGGGTTTTTACGGTGCCCAAGCGCTGCCTTATCAATAAATCTCATTATCATTATTTTATAGACCTAAATGGAACTAAATTACTAGTCATTCCATCCATTTTGCCTGGTAGGCTGCATTTTTCGATCACCAGTAAGCTAAAATATACTTAATCATTCGCAAATAAGTCCGGCCAATCCGACTATTTTCAAGGGGAAATAAGTTCAATGCGATACTTTGTCACAGACAGTGTCGGCAAAGAAACATTATTCAGAGGACGAAGAAGGTAGAGCTTTGAAACAGGAAGTTTATATGTCACTTCCTCGAACACACAACCACGCAAGATGAATATGCAAATGACGCTTGCAACGAAATAGTCAGTTTGTGCAAGTCACTCTACTTCAGGAAATGTGAAGATGGTCAATAGGGGGTCTCAGTTATTAGCATAAATTAGTAAAATGAGCTTATCAGTTTCCAGCATTAAGGTAGTAAAACCTCCGGGTCAAATCAATGCCAAAATACCCATGATATGGGTAATTGCATGGTTACGAAAAGTATCCGTTTACTTCGTCTTTAGGATCGGGGTTTGCCTCTGTTTTCAGGACTGTACTTAAGCAATCACTTCGACGAGAGAGCATTTGGGATATTCCACTTGAGATGTTATGAGTTTTGAATTCCATGATGGGTTAGGTAAATCGGCTTGTTAAACTGTGGGAGAATATGATTGCCGAAATATGTAAATTCTGGTCCATAGGTAATACTTGAAGCTAGTTTGTGTTTTTTTCAGACAATAAACTCATGTTGCCAGTAAGATTAACAAAAACAACTCTGTACACCATATATTAGAGAAAAGCAAGGGCAATTCAGCACTTATCACGACATACCTACTTATGCCGTCGAGTAAGGTATCTATGCATTTGAAAATTGATAGAAAGCATAATACCATCATGGATTTTGAGCTGTACCTATCATTTGCGATAAATATTATTTATTTGTGCTATTAATTTATTATTGTAAGGAATACCCTCCAGTTGCGGAGTCCTACTTAAAACCCAAATTAAATGATTTGTAATTCCTGTCCATCCACCTTCTCAGTTAGTCTTCAGAACTCTTTTGTTTTAGTTGTTACTTCGAAAAGTTGTGGTATACTGTTATCTCGCAACTCTAAGTGGAACAAGATAGCCTAGGGCAAGCACTGGCATCCCTAGGAAATATGAAAAGACTACAGCAATCAGTTTATACCCCAAACACTGTAGGACACGAGGTAGTCCGGCCAGATAATCGAAGACGAACGGATCCCAACGTTTAGGAACTGGTAGACAAGATAATGCGCGGAAGACCAGAGTAGTATGGATAGTTTAATAAAGCTTAAAATGAACAGAATGCGAATACTAGGTAAATGAATATCCAGATGAGTGCAGTCCAGCAATGTGTGAGCCGAATCCAGATTCGAATTCCGGCGAGTTTAGTCGCCGGGTCCGGATGTCTGCAACCAGCGGGAGGTCACCGGTTCCGGGAGTGTCTGAGCGTCAGCAGTCACCAGACTAAAGTCCTTTGTGGACTGGCCTTGGGAGGGAGTTGGCCAGTTAGGCCAGACGCGTCCATTACCTTGATCGGAGGTGTATACAAGGGTCAAACATGCAGGACATATCCCAGATGAGCGCGAGCAAGGCAGGGCTTAGAATACGAGGTCGCTACAACACCATTGAAAAAACTCATAGGGACGCTTGCATGTTGTGTCAATCAGATTGGCATCTGTTCTTCCCTTCTGCAGGACATAAGGAAGACGGTGAGCAAAAACTCTTACCGAATTTCTAAAACCTCTGTATGGCTCTTTTACGCTTGGAACTCACCGCAATGGTCTTGGCATTTTATCAGCCATTAGTCTTTAGCCCCTTCCGTTTGTCATGCGGTGAACGCTAGGGTTCCCGGTGTTCGCGCAGCCGTATCCGGTAGTCAACCTAGCAGGATACATCCATTTAGCGAGCAGTTAACATAATATCCTCATTTATATCCTTTTCGTATGCAATAATCAATGTCTGTGGCCACTAATAAGCCATCCTAATTTCATGCGAATTTGTATTAGGTTTTAGTGCGATAATCTTCAGCTGAACTCTAATTAATATTCAAAAATACAGAAAAATCTTCCTGCCAGGAATTTAAAACCTGCAATAAAACGCTCCTGTTTGTTTCAATTTAGGTTTCTACAGTTTGAGAACTATTCAAACACAACAGTAGCATGTTACAGCCTAAAGTTCTGAGAAAAAACAATGTATAAAAGGGAACTATACTCCATATTTTTATGAATAAGCATGTCATCCGTTTTTCCGAGGAACGAGGCTTACAAAAAACGGAGCAGCAGAAACGTCAACGTTAACAGTATAGCAGGTTTTAGCATGGCACACAATTGTTTCGCGCCTGGCTCCATCCGCGAAACCAACGGAGCTGAGTGCGCTCCGTGTACGTGAGGGTGGGGGGTGGGGGGCAGGAACACGTTCCGGTGTCATCAGCGGAGTACACGGGTGGATAGGATTCTGTCACTCTTACAGGGCAACGGCAGCGCTAGCGGACCCTTAGGTAGCTGCTCGCCCGTCCCCCAACACACATTTTTCATGCGTCCCACGCTTTGTCTTCGCACCCCTGCGACAGTGAACGAGGCAAACAGGGGGGGGGGGGACGGACAAGCAGCGGCTACTGCCGCTGTCGCCGACGTCGCGGCCGCTGCGAACGCCGCGCAATCCGTCCCGGTCATCTCAGCGCCAACCCCCCCCCCCGCCCCTTCGGGCCAGACGCCAACGCCGCGGCGCGGTCACGGACGGCAGTTGCGGCGCTGATCCAGTCGTGCCGTCGACTCGTGCATGCGTGCGTGCGTGCGTGCACCCCCGGCCGCCGCTGAATTATCTATAAGGCGCGCGCTTCGGGAAGAGAAGGCTGCGGAGATTGGCGGCAGCGGCGCTGCTGCGGTGGCCTGTCGCTGCCGCTGTTCACCTGTCAATCAAACAGCCCTGCCAAAAGGAAAAACGAAAAATGGACAGCAGGGGAAGAGGAAAAAAGGAAGGAGAAACAGCAGCAGTAGCAAAGGTTGACTGCGCGATAACTGCACGTCGCCTTGCGAACGGGCGCTGTCTGACAAACCGAAAGGAGAGCAAAAATGAGTGAAATAAGCTGTTTTTTTGGAGTAAAAGAAAAAAAATACGCAGGGCATTGCTCATAGGCTCTTACCCCTTGCCTACTTACCCAATCTCTTGGGCCGGGAAGGCAGGCATTTGAGGCATTTAAATGAGTCCGAAAAGTACTTAAATCTTGGCAAAATAACGTTGCTTTACTAGCTTATCCCCTTATCCTGTGGTAACTTTTAGTTTTTTAGCTTTAAATTAGTTTTAAGTTATTATTTCGTTCATTAGTTTAATTTTACTTTCAGGTTAGTTCCGTTTTTAGTTTTGGTAGATACCTTCAAATTCAGATATTAAGTTAGTTAGATAAATATATTTCAATAACTATTGCACACCAAACTAACTAAACTAAGCTGAACATAGCAAAGCTAACCAAACTGAAATGCAAGCTACACTGTAACCAAACAAATTACTAAAACTAAACCATAAAAATACCACCGGTCCTAGAAGACAGAATTCTGGGTATTTAAGTTGATAGGCCAACTTAATTATTACCAACATATTAGTAGCATTACTAACTTGTTATATTTTTATAATCTTATTGAAGATTTTTTTAATGTTCAAGAATGCATCAATAAGAAAATATGTACCAGGGTAAGTTAACGTATGTAGTCATTTTAATAAGTATTCAGGGGATGTATGCTCCTGAAGCATCCGAAGTAGTCTATCCAGGATTCTAAGATATAAGTATCCCAGCAGTTACAAGCTAGTGAATAAGAACAGAGACGTTGGAATCTATTAGCAACGTGCTTATTTAGCGTTTTATTAAAATTTATGCCAAGTTTCTTATAATATATATTTAACTAAGTAGAACAAAAAACACTTCAATCTCATTGCCCTCCTTTTCCCCAAAAAACGAATGATTTTATTTCTTCCATACAATAATAAGAGATATAATAAATTTTGAACGTATTAATTTGCTTATGGTTCGCCGTTCACGCACCAGAGACCGCATAGCAGGAGAAATTGACAGCTACAATCCCTCGCAGCTGCATCAGGGCAGTTGCAAAAACATCGGCTAAACATGCATCCGTTCTTTCCTCTAGTGAGTCATTGTGAACGGGAAACCAGCCCATGGCAAAGTGGTTAGAACGTTGAACTCCTAATCAGCGAATTCGCGGGTACGAGGCTCGGGGGTTCTCACAACTTCGGTTTGGGCCTGGCTTGCCGATGACAGCTAGTAAGCCAGAAGTGGCCATTCTAGCCTCCCTTGTCTTTGTTGATAAATTCATTCCTTAACGATGAAAATTCTAGATATGCTAGAGCGTTCAACATTTCGCCAAGAATACTATAAAGAAGGGAGGCGAATTTGTGAACTGAATTGTATTTGTTCTGACGTGTTGGAACCATTTCGTTTCCATCATCATACTATTTTAGTCAATGCGTCTGATAGTCATGAATTAGTCAGTCTTGCCACTTGCCTCATATTATAGCCGTGCTAAGCGCATGAACTTTAAATCGCCCCTTGGCTGCTGATAACATTTGTATCCCCGTGATTGGTCGCTGGCGGGCTTGGGAGACCTTTATTCCCTTTGAGGTTGGTAGGCGAGTCAATGTGTTGGCCCTTAGGCCGCTGTGCCCACTAACGCCCTGCACGGGGAATAAATGTCAAAGTTCTATGAACACAAGTAAGGAAGAGGTGCGGAATTTTAGACTTCACTGCCAAAAGATCAAAATCAAGCCGGCTATGAGAATTACACATATAAGAAAAGGTTTTTAATAGCTAAAAACTATATCAATTTCAGACGGTCATCCTGGGGGAACATTAATTTCTGCGAGGAGGACTTATTCTGCTTGCATAAATAGGTGCTCGAAGAGACCAGGAGAGAAATTTACACTGTCGCTAGGTGACTGATGGCCACACCAGCTGAGATGCCTGTAGGACGGTCTGTTGTGCATACAATGCCGGCTTCATCAACCTGATAGCGGTCGCTTCTGCCGTTGCTAGTAGGCGCTGACCCATGGACTTTAAATAATTTGGTGGGAGATGACTCGGAAAGCTTCATTGGGGTCCACCTGATGTCCAGAATCACACATGTATACCAGAATAGGGCTCTTTATTCTCCTGACTTCACCTTTTTTCAGCCCTGTCGGGAGGTGTTCCTTTATTCTTTTGGATAGGCGCTGACTCGTGCGACCAATATAACCTGCTCCACTAGAGCAAGTAAAGGAAGAGAGG
>JAYGXS010000006.1:27979238-28002850 GCA_036362985.1 Ligula intestinalis | reverse complement strand
AATCCACCAAAACGACTATTAGGCGGGCGGGTAATATCGACCTAAGTTTGATTAAATTCATGGCACCAGGTGGGGCGTTTGTGGCTCAGTGGTTAGAGCGTTGGCTTCTGGTAAGGGCCCTTTCTACTACACGGGTTCAAATACTGCCGAACGCTTCAAGTTTTTTCATAATTGGGCCAACTCAAATGAAATAAATCTGCCAAAGCTCCTAAAATGAATTTTCTATTGCTAAATTCTCAGGCTTTTGGCTATTTTTGCAGGTCTTCAGATTTGAGTAGTCGAAAGGCGGACATCTGTTGAAATCCACATGTCCAATATAGCGTTATGTGAAAGAGTGGACGCAAAAAATTCCCTCTATAAATCTAAGTGCACATTTCTTACATGAATAGTTTTTAATCCACATTTGCCAAAGTTAAGAAAATGTCTTTTTTGAAAATAAGCATCACAAGAAATATAATTTGATAAAAAAGATTCTTTGGGAAACAGGAACAACCTTTAGTGTAAATTTTTGACGCGGACACACCAGGTTGCCTTCGGACGTGAGGAAAGTAAGTGAAAAGCAGTGCGCTTTTTTGAACGTGCCAAAAAATCGATAGTGATTCGTCATCCTTGGCATAAAGCATGTTTTGATGGTTGGCCCTTTTTGCAGGCTCTTTTGAGATCGGTTTACATTGCATCGAAATCACCGTGCCTATTGATGCATGAGTCGCCAGAATTAATGGCCTCCAAAAATCCTCGGCCTTTCTTATATGGGCAGGAACCTACTATGCCCGTTGGGTCCCATGCAAACTTGTGCCCATTTTCAAGTGAACGCATGGTGACTTCAAACAGCTAGTCACGCCTCTTTACCGCCAATTGATGTTTATGTATGCGTGTCGTGGCGGATCTTCCCGTTTGTCCGCAATAAATTGAATCGCAGTCACCACAAGGAATTTTATAAACGGCCTCTTTTCTGTTCAAATAGCCAACCCTATCCTTAGGATGTACAAGCTGATTTCGAAGTGGTCGTTGGTTAGTGTGCCACTCGGATCTGCTACTTCCTTAGGTGTCTTTAAAATAGTTGGGACACGTTTTTAGTATTTGGAAGTGTTCGCCAACTTCTTGGATTAGGCGCTTGATCGGAAAAATCTAGGTCCTGTTCTTCTTGTTCAAACTCTTGTCGTCTGTTGCACAGAAAATCCAAAAAACCGAAGTAGCGAGGAACATCTGTCGAGTCCTCTTTCCGCATAAATTTACATGGCAAGGCGTAAAAAAGGGGCATTCTTCGTTTATTAACTTTTTAGCTTTCGCACTAGTAAATAGCAGTTATCGTCAGCGATGACACCAGCAACAGAACAGGACACCTACACTTGACAGACTATTAGCAAAAGCACCCAGCATTCAGTTTAATCCTAATTAACAAACCTTCGGAGGGGGGGGGGGTGGGCGGAGAGTCTGGCCAGTGAATTGTGTGTTTCCATGGAAGTCATAGCTGCCACTTTGAATTAGAACTGCTGAGGTTTCTCACCCTACCTTCATGCCCCTGTTCAAGCGGAATGCTGTTCCCCTGCGTGTCTAATATGCCTTGCAAGGAGGAGGTCACCCAAAGTGACGTCCAGACAGCCCTAGCTATGAGACAGCATATCAATGTCTCAGCCAGGAGACCACGGCTGTCCCAATGTGCTCAGTAAAGTGTGTACGGAGTAAGAGTCCCCTCCTTGTCAGCTTCTGCGTGATTTATAATTCCCAGAGACAGCAAGAGTCATTGAATATTGCTACAACTGCAAAAATGGGATATTTTATGAGCAATAAAGGGGACAAACGTTTTAGTCTGCTGTGGAGACTTAGCAATATATATGTCTGCTAGTTGTGAAGATGATGGTGATGATTTTGTGGGATGAAACTTCGTTTACTGTCCCGCATAGAGCTGGGAGCATGCTACTGGGATATATATGCATATCAAACTTCCCAAAGCCCCTGATCTTTAAAAAAAATAAAAGCTACTTTTCAGTTTACAAGGGGGAGCAAAACATTACTGTTGCATCTGCTGTAACATGTAAACGCTGGTGGAAGGCACAGAGCAACCAGTAGCACAGGAATGTGCTGCTTCAGAAGTCGCAGAGGCTGCCGTTTAGGAACCTGCCTCATCAAAATTAAAAATAATTTTAAAGAACTCTTATAGATTTCGTGTGGCCAGGATAATATCTTGGTAAGCAGAAAAGACGTATGTTCCGGTCCTTTCATGGAAATCTTATCATCATTCCTTAGGTTATAGTTATCCTGTCCCAAACGACAAAGACAGTCACCGTCTTCGGCCAACGATAGCAGTCTAAATAAGAATGAGTGAGAATTGTGCAGCAAAAACTTTCAGGAAACTGTGATACAGTAAAACTAAGATCCATATGAAGATTCACTTGAAAATGGGGCCTGACATGTTACTAAAGATACTGTCTGTGTGCTGGTTCCAAACGCCAAGACATTAAGTTGACAAGGATTCATTATAAACAACACCATAGTCTACTATATATAACAAACTACTGATTTCATTATCGTTGCTTACTTAGTTAATTCTTGTTATTCGTTTATTATTGGCAACAGAAGCTTATGTAGGCCCACTCATGAATCCCTACAAACTGCGTATTATCCTACAAAAACGGTGTTAATCGGGTTTCATGGGTGAGGACTTAGGACACGCACTGAAATCTACTTTAATAAATGCTAAATGCATTTTTATTTTACTGTATTCAGAAGTGTTGTTGATTGATCCCCGTAGATTTTCCTAATCTGTATCGTTTAACTTATTGCGGAAAAACCCGATTATCAAATTGCAGGTCTCCTGAATTTCCCGAAAAATTGAAATGGTTGTAAGAAGGTGGTCTAGTTAAATTTACCTGAGGTCAAACTTACCGTTCTGGAGTTAGATTAGTATAGTCCGCGGCGCTAAGCGCCGCGCACACCTTCAATTTACATGCGGAACAACTTACTCCCAGCGGCCGCGGAAAGCAATCGCGATTGCATTTTTCACTTCATTCTTCTAAAAATTGCCTTCTCTGCCTCTCCTATTTCCGCACCCCCAAAACTCTATAACTCCCATTTTTGCACGACAAAATGCTAGGATTAGGGCCTACATAAGCTACTTTTGCCTTATTAATTAATTTATTAGTTTTGCCTTGGCTTTAGCTTAAATTAGTTTTAGTTAGTTTACTTTTAAGCTAGTTCAACTCAATTTAGTTTTCAGTTTATTGGTTAGTTTTATTAGATTTATTGAAGCGAAAGAAATATGCCTGATTTTGAAGGTAATATATCGACACTTTTCAGGAAGTATAAGGTAAGATAAAAGGTCAAAGAATGCTCAAAGTGTAAGTGATTACAGGATACTTACGTACAGGATGGAGACAGGTCGGATTTCAACTTACGCGTTTCTGTTTCTTCACATGGGAGGCAGCGTGCTAGGCCTAGGAGTAAAAAGAAAGGGAAGAATTATTTATTTTGAAGGTAATATCCAAAATGTTCAGTAAAAAATGGTTCCATTCATAGATAGCGAGGGATAAGGTAAGATAAAAGATAAGGTAAAATGTCATAGAATAGTTGAAGTTAAGTCTTAAGCGCTATCCACACCTTTTATGAAGACAAGTCGGCTTTGAACTTTTCCATTTCCGTTTCTTCCCACGAGAGGTAGCGTGTTAGGAAAAGGAGTACAGAGTGTTGATATGCCGGTGTACGGCAAGACATGACAGAAGTTTCGGCACAAAGTACGGAGGGACTTCAGCGTGAAGAGGGTGAGCAACGTCACTTAGGATGCGATCAGAAAATTGTCTGACCGTTTTAAATTGTCGCCGCATTATAATATCAGCTAAAAGAACATAGGAAACACCGGCAGCTGAAAAAGAAATTTGGCGGCTACGTTTAAAAATGACCAGTGCTTTTTTAAATAAGGCTGAAGATATAGCTGGAGAGCAGAAAAGAATGAGGGAGCTAAATGCAGGCATTAATAAATCGCAAGATAAGGGCTTGTGGTGTGCGATGTGAGCGTAAACGTTTATGAACTTGTATAAAGAGCCCTTCAATATGAAAAAAAAGATAAAGATTAGATGCCAAATGAACACCAAGGTACCGGAGGGAGGATACGCCTTTGGGCAGAATGTCAATATATTCGGGACTGGGAGAGAATCGCACACTGGACTGACTTCTGCCCGTTAAGTAGAAAGCCATTTGCTGACGACCTTGCTGAGACGTAGTCCAAGCCACCCTGCAGTACCTGGAGATGTATGTGACTTTTAAGAGGATAGCCCAACGGCATTCGTTTGGCGATGGTAAGTCGTCAGTGCAGAGGGCGTAGGAGTGACAGGAGAATATTAATAATTTACTTCCTCTTGATTTGTCCAACCCCATAACTCCTATTACGAGTGGTCTTGTATTATAAAAATATGGAAGTTTTTGTTACTGTGTTATTACTTATAAGGAAATCTCAGGGTTGAGAACCCCAAGTCCACAAAATGGGCAGGTCATAAATGCGAATGTAAGTAAGAGTCCTTCTAGCAGACACCTGTAGATTAGAACAGTATTAGGACGGCCCAGCACGCGAGACATTACTCGGGTATTCCTGAGGCAAGAGAACAGAGGAAGCCCACATGCCAGCGGGTGCATGCAGAACGGGTCAAGAGCGTGACCTTCAAGGCCTTGCACCAGGCAAGGACGCAAGGTGACACAACCACCGCGCTGTCATCCCGAGGTCACGCCTGACAAGGGACGTGCATAACGATGGCGTGTCCTGTAATCCCGAGGACACCGCATGATGGCTGCCTGCAGAACAAAGGCCGATGGTCCTTAAATAGGCTGCCACTGACAGGAGGCAGCATGTTGCTGCTGGCAACATGGGACCCTATTGCCGAGAGGAGGGACTGCTATCGGCCCGAGAGCGTGCTATTGGCGACAGAAGACCAAGCTGGAGATAAGACCGAGCTGCAGAAGGGACCAAGCTGCCGGACACGCAGAAGGTAGAGTTGATGTACAAAGAGAAACAGTTATAGTAAATTATCCTCTGCTATCCTGTTTGCCTTCCTTTCCTAACATACAACTGGGGGATATAACCAGGGTCGATGCAGATGCACACACAGTTATAACAAATAGGATTGAGTAAGCTGTTAGCTGGCAACCTTTCAAGCCACAAGGCACATTTTTTTACTGGTGACGTATCCGAGCCAGGGCGCATGGATTTGATCTCGGGCAAAGCCCAAACTCTAAACTCAATGCTTGCCATACGCACTGGTTTTACTCAGGTCTACCGCTATCGATAGAGGCGCTAGGGGTCTGGCTTGAACGTACCCAGGCCACACACTTCAGAAGCAAGCGCAACATAAGCAGACCTGACAGCTACTTATCGGAGAAACCAAATATCAATAATCAGTAGCCTCCTTTATACATAACTGCCAGCAAAGCAACTAGTATGCTGTTAGATCCTT
Source organism: Ligula intestinalis (assembly GCA_036362985.1). Classification (NCBI taxonomy): domain Eukaryota; kingdom Metazoa; phylum Platyhelminthes; class Cestoda; order Diphyllobothriidea; family Diphyllobothriidae; genus Ligula; species Ligula intestinalis. The sequence goes on along the minus strand of JAYGXS010000006.1, from coordinate 27,997,409 downwards.
TGCAACAAAGTCTGGACGGCTACTTACTGAAATTTGCATTTTACATTCGCTTAACCAAAGATTTCATTCGTTTGTTCTCAGCTGTGATTTCGCTAGTCAGTGGTCGAGCTCTGAATGTGTCACCTCACTTCTGCACGTGGTAGAACTGCGAATTCAGCTTATAATCCTAAAGATCATACCAAATAATCAAAAGGCTAGACTAATTTACTAAACGCAATCTGCGTGGGCGAGTGAAAAAACAACCGAATTTGGTCGGTATTTTGTGCAGAGGCAGTAATTACTGCACATTATTTGTTGCCAAACATAAAACAGGATTGCCTCTAGGCCTTAATACTGCACTCCAGGGCATGACAGAAAACTCATTTGCAAATGTGACATTGAATGTCTGGTTTTCTAAAAGTAATCTGTCTGCCGGCAATCTACACTAGACTAAACATTAATTTTTCGAAGGCGGCAAGTCTTGTTCGGTCAAATTCTTGCCAAAAATAAGTTTAAACCAGTTGAAAGCATAGAATCCCACACGAATAAAGGGTAACACAGGCTTCTGCTTAAGCTTCTCAACCTATTGACAGATAAAAATATTGTTCCCTACTACTCCCGTCCTATAAGGAGAGATAAAGGGCAAACTGCCAGCCCAGACTACCTCTATGTGCATCTATTCATTCGCTTACTCCTATCAGGCAGAATAAACTGGTCGTGTGAGCCGGCGTTTGTCCAAAAAAATACATTTAAGTAGGGTTAGGGAGGGGCAAAATAAGGTGCATAAACAGTTCAATTCTGGTGCATCTGGTAGACACAGGCAATCGTGCGGACGCCAAAGAGGCCTTCTAAGTGATTTACAAGTTGTCATCAAGCTATTCAACATACCTCTGACAGCGTTTATTGGCTACGACGGAAGTGGTCACCATCAGAATATGCTGATAGGTCCTGTGTACCCAAAAAAACGCCGTAACGGTGCCGCATTCGGCATTGCCGAAACTTGTTCATCCTTCAGCCCGCAGCTTATCACATTTCTCGGCCATCCGCATAGATTATTTAGTATATTACGATATAAATGCACATGCCTGAAGATAATTTTTTGAAAACAAACGTACAGTGAATTACAAGTCTGATGAAATGTGAAGAACAACATTTCAGTGGGTGATTAAACACAAATTTAAGGTTGATTATTTTGTTCATTGAGTTGACTTGAGATCCAAATTGCTGTTTAGTAGCAAAGACGTCGGTTCAGATTAGTATATTGGAGACGAAACAAGGCAAAGTGGAGCAAAGCCAACGTTTGTTTATATCCAAGGAATTTCCTACGCTATTAAACGCCTAGGAAAAAAACTCATAGTTTTTGCGTGTTTAATACAAGAAAACATCGATAGAAAAAGGAGACTTATTAATTCTTTACGTTCAGAAAAAAGATAATTTTGTTTTGCGTTCAGGAAATTGAGTTTAGTGCGACTATGAGATAGCGCATTATTTTGGAAAAAGAAGTAAAAAATAATTTTTAAAAATTTTTTTTGCAAATCTGCCAAGTTTTGTGCCTTCAATTTGAGTAATAAAATTATAAGGCTGTTATTTGCTATATCTCACCTTTATTGTATATTGTATATTTTAAAGGTTACAGGCAAGGAATGCCCTTGAGGACCCTAGGATAATAAAGTAACCAAATCGATTGTACAGTAAATAAGAAGTTGAAAACAGATAACACAACACAGACTTGAGTGAATTGACACGGGACATTACGAAACAGTTTTCTTAAAAACGCCATTGATATTGTGCTACTCTGCTCTGATTTTTTTTATTGTTGAAGTGTACCTGGAAGTAACCAAATATACTGAAAAGTGTTCCGCTTCAAATAGGAAAGTTAACTTTTTATTTATAACCTCATGTTGACGTAATCTTCAAAAAAATAATGTACGCAGATATTTGACGCCAACATATATAATGAAATGTTATTTAAGAGGTATTTTGTTACAGAAAATTGGTTAATCAATCTTAGGCATATTCATTCGCAAATTTTTTGTGGACGTTCATTTTTTGCAGCAATGATTTGACATGTTTGGGTGGCTGTAAAAACATGACACAAACAGACAGCTGCATAAGGAGGAATGATTGAAAGCTCGTTATTTAGGTAAACGCTTTTATATCTTATTTTAAAGGTTTAATATACACATGAAATATAATAATTATTTATGGTCAATCGACTGAAGTCACCGAAAATCAAAAAGTCTTGATAAGCATTTCAATGAAGATCTGAACCGCTTCGTAATCGAAATCTCAGAATAATTACAAAGAAATATGGTGGAAGGACATTACTCTAAATGTAGAAAACATTGTACGTTTACAATTCCACCTGACAATTCCATTTAAATCTATTAGTTACGAAATATCCAATTCCTGTGGTCTTCCAGTGGGCCAAATCAAGCGAAAATGTGTTTGCAACAGTCCAAAGTGACTTAAACAATACATTAACGAAAAAAGAAACCAGCCATTCTCGTAAAAACCGTGTTGAAATACATACCCCAATTTTGTGCTGTTCGGTAGCAGCTATACATTACATTGAACGGAATGCGGAAGCATTTATCGGAATATTTTACCAAACCATTGCTTTCCAAAATAATTGGACTTACGTTGCTTTATTTATTCAGTGTTTTGCATGAACAGGCTTCAATTAAACTTTATAGTCCTTCATAAATCAAAATATACCCTATAGTGAAGAACGACCGTTACTTTTATTGCTGTAAGACTTTTGGGGCCGCAGCTTGGACTGCGTTTGTGTACCAGGGGGTAATTTGTAAAAATCCTTGTCGTCCATGATTCAGGCCACCTGCTGTATGCTCGCCAATTTATCTTCTGACATAATATACATTAAAATATGACATGCAAAATACATTTCTCAAGGCGCCAAATATGGCTTATCTCAATAGCTGCTATCATGTAACATGAGTCTGGTCTACCTTGGCTATACTGGACGCGAGCTCTAAGCAACGTAGATTGAAACGCTTTCCTTCACTTTTGGGTACCAGTGGAAACCGAAATATTTCGGAGTTTCCCTCCAGGTCAATGTGGTTGGACTTGCACGTCAATAAAAATCTCGGAAAGCCTTTAAAACCAGCGGGTCCGACAACACTGGAAAACCATTACAATCAGCGATGTCCTTGAGAGCAAAACCCCCTAACGACAGCGCAGATACTCTGACGAAACACACCCTTTAATAGGACGTTACCCCAAAATACTCCACAGATACCCATCTAATGCCTTCCCAAAAACCCCATAATTTACCAGCTGGTGTTTGGGAAACAGAGTGCATCGCTCCTCGCCCCCCCAGCATCCTTTGTACACCGTTTTATTTTCACACTACAGGTCCATGCGCAAAATGTGCTTAACTGCTAATCTAATAATTCAACCCTTTCATAGCTGAAGAAAATCTATCCGATTTTGCGAAATAGAAATGCCCTGGACAAACCTACAACCTAAGATTAATGGGTTAGTCACAGACAACCTGCAAGCGACCTGCAAAGTTAGAGGGAGTGTTTAATTCTCACAGAGGGTCTGCATGAAACCATGAGAGGTCTCTATTCACGATACTCTTGGCAAAAATGTCTTCCAAACTACCAGGGAAAATAACTTCAATAAAGTATAAACGAAAGATTAGCAGTTAAGATTTCATAGTTACTTAACTGCCCTGAGGGCATCCACCGAGCCCTATGTCTCCTATTTGTAAAATTTTCCTTTTCTGTGTGTGTGGTTTTTCAGTTTTACGACCGTTTGTGCGCGGGTGCTTTCACATCATTCGAACGTCCAGTAATCTAAATTATTCCCTCTGAAGTTTTTCTCAATAGACGCACATAAAATATGGCCGGCATTTTATGCAAAATTCCGAAATTTGCGAAAGATTGAGAATCGATCCCAAACCGGTATTAAGTAAGGTTATAATACTAATTATCAAACAGCCTAATCCCAAGCCATTCCAGTCAATACAGAATACTGGCTTTTTAACGATTTTCCTTCAGACAAGTTAAAATAATCGTTTTTTTGCAAAAATAATGACTATTTAAGGACTATGAAATAAAATATTTGATTTTGACTGCCATTGTAAATTTAGATATAGTTTATAGAACACACTCACATAATCATCATTTCTCTTACCTTTTTGGGAAGACAAATTACGTTTTCTTAAAATTTCATATTAAAGGGAATGGTATATTTTGATTTTAACGAAGTTTCTAAATTGCTAAATAGTGTTTAAACCTACCGAGCGTTACAATTGAATAGAACGTTTTTAATCTGCTTACTGTGTATGTTCTGTGAAACAAAAAGTACATTTCTCCCTACAATGTGATGAAAAAGTCATATTATTCTCAAAATATTTTGGAATAGATGTGGATTCTGCCGTATAAGTTCAAGGAGCCTAAATACATAGACGAATAGGAAGTTTAGGGAATGAACACTTCACAGTCGTAAAACGTCTTATAATTAGAAATTTTTTGAAACAGAAATATGCCCCTCTTCAAGCATAACATTTCGAAAAGCATAATTTACTAACACATGAATACAAGGAGTAATCTTTCGCGCAATTTTTCTCTCAAATATATTTTAATCTATAAGGCAGTAAAATCAAAGATACAAATGCATACTTCTTAAGAAGTCCCTTTTACGATGCATACTTTTGCTAGAATGCATTTACAGAACCTTATCTTGACTAAAATAATTTGGGAATCGTTTACAGTATAATCAGTATTACAAGAAGTAAGTATCAATCTTTTGCAAATTTCGGCAATGCCTGAGGCCTACTGCATATAATCAAAGCTTCTTCCTCGCAAAGTTCACTACTGTCGCCATTCTGGTAGCACAGGAGACCTTGCAACGATAAATTAGCTTTGCTACAGAGATGTGCGTCCAAATTGTTCTTAATTTCGTCATAATCCTAGTCATGTCACATGTGTATCTTGGTCATCACTTTTGCCTGTGATTGGATTAAAAAGATGACTAAGCCCTCCAGTTGCAAAAATAATTCAACCACAATACTTACTTTGCGATAAAAGTTTTTAGAAACTGTTCTCTTTATAGTCGTGACGCACATAAGTCAGAGTAAATATAAGTGTGATCAATAGATTGAGCACACTGCAACTCATTACAAACTTAGCAATATTTCAAAAAGACCCAAATTTTAATGTAATATCAGACAGGACATTTAGGAATAATGTTCTCTTGGAGCACAAACACGGATAGGTTTGCAATTGGGCCAGCTGATTCTGTTACTGAGCTCTGATCGGCTTCTAAACACATACCTTATGTGAACATACTTTCGGTGTGATGCTCTAATACCTAGCAGACTAACAGTATCCTGAATAAATTTAATCGCAAAACGTTGAAACGCACATTCTAAGGTTTTTAGAAAAAGGAGATTTCATAGCAAATCAACTGACTCTTTGCATTCTGCATATAACGCCAATTCTGCTAAGATATTTACCCTCACAATTGGGAACAATATTTTTATATATTGTCGTGGTTACACTGTTCGTGTTTTCATGCTCTAGATGCATATCCAACTTATGTTTGCTTGTTTACCGAGGTTTCAGATTTCGGGATTTATTCAAGCATTTTAATTCCCAACTAGATGTATATTTATTTTGAAGCTTTTGTAAAAAATTGGTGGGATCTTCCAACTTCCGAAGCATGATAGCAAGTGCAATTTTCATTGGTTTTATTTGATTAGCATTCTTTTTACCTATTCGAAAGCTTTGATCAATTCATGGGTACCGGTTACTGAATAGCTAGCAATTTTCCATGAATTTAAGTACATTCCGCGGTTCACGCACATTGAGTACTATATTTAGAACACTATATAGGCTTATTTGGGCTGCCAATTAGCTTGTCGTCTAAAAAGTCAGAATTCCGCTCTCATATGTGAAGGCACTAAGAGTCTGCGAGGGATCATCATATACTTACTCCTGCGTCAATTGCCATGAAAGTGAAAAAATGTTTCCTTTTACTCATTTTAATAAGACTGGTTGAAGAAAGCGCTGGCGAATTATTTAATCTAAGGAAGCTATAGGGCTCTATAGCGTTGAGCATGAAGCCTGACACCACAGACCCTCATAAATGGTATTCCAAATTATGCCGCAAGACATCGGCCTTAAGCGGCACGGATTGGTCGATATTTGGGCCTTCCGAACTCGCAAAGGATTGCAGTCAGTCATATTATTCGGTACTGTTTTTTGTGTGCAATAATTTTTTGAAAATTAATCGTCGGCAAAGATCACTTGTGTGATTCCCTATAGAGGACAGTGGAATAGGAACGCCGCTTAAAAGTAGAGTAGATTGCATAGCTGATGAAATGTAAAGATCAACATTTTAGTGGTGGGTTTAAAACACATTTGAGGTTTATTCATTGAATAGATTGGAGGCTCAAAAAGCTGTTTACTAGAAATAGTTCAGTTTAGATCAGTATGCTGGGTGCAAATATGGGCAGAATCGAGCCTCATTCAACTTTTGTTGACATCCAAGGAACTTTCTACGCTAGTAAACGCTGCAAAACATAATTTCTTCTTTGTGTGTGTTTGACTATAAAAGCAGATTAATAAAGACCAGAAACCATTTCATGCTATCTGAGCAGAGAAAAGAAAATTTTGTTTTGTCTTCCAGAAATTGGGGTATGTGCAATTATGAGATAACACATTATTATCGGTAAATGAAGAGCATATTCAATATGCAAAATCCTCTGTGCAAATCTGTTACGTTTTGAGCCATTAATTTAAATAATAAACTAATGTGACCGCAAATAGTTTTACCACGCCGAAAATAGTAGCTTTATGAACATCCGCGAAATGTCAAAGATTTTCTCTGTAACACCGCAAAAGAACGCCGTCTAAAAATTTTCAATATATAGAAGAGAATCAATGAGTAGAAAAATTTGAAGCGAAACAGGGTAGAACATAATCAGATTAATTATTATTGAAGCATGTATTCTGTCAATCTGCTGTGATTTTGCAATCAAACTTCTGGGTCTCGATGTAAAAAGATATACCAAAAAATGCTCCGGTATACATAAAAAGGGAAATTATTTCTGTTTTGGCAGAACTTGTGAAGTTTTTGTTAAACAGGGAGAAAAATCGGTCTAAAGAAAAAAACAAATTCAAAACCCGAAAATCTTAAAGTGCTAAGCAGCATTTTAAGAACAATTTAAAGCTCACCGCATTTGAACCCTTGCAATAATTACAAAGGGATGTGCAGACAGAAAAAATCTATCAATATACACAAGACGGTATGAGTGCAATTACAATTACAAACGCCATCTTACTTTTCAGTAAACAGCCAGCCTCCTTGTATGTGACTTTCAATCTATTCTTACTACTGCCAACAACCCGATCTGATTATGATAGAAAATTATTTGGAAATATCAAAATAAATTTGGGCAAAGCAAAAACCCTTCCATGCAGGAAAACCCCTGCTTATATACAGGATACTCGTATTAAACAAACAACTGTATATAATTTAGTTGGCCCAATTGTTGGAAAAACGTGGCCTTTGTAAGAGTCAAACCCATACATCAGGGAAGTCTTTTGCGCAACCAAAGCTGTACTATTGAGCTACGAGGTGCCATGAATTTACTTATATTTGGATCAATTTTATCCACCCAACTTACTGCTTCAATGGAATCCACTATCTTGTTCTATATATAAATCATTCACGTCTATGTCTTACAGGTTTACTGTTGTTTTTAATGCTCAAAGACAATCAAGAATGCATTAAAATTTTGCACTTGCACTTATTTTGTATTTATTTCCCGTCTTTTGTGCTCCCATACCCTAAACACAGCTAGATTTAAGCTTAGATCAATGACCTGCAATACAGCTGCCTTTAAAAATGAAAATATATTTTATGAAAAGCATGCATTACAAAATCCTCTCTTGTATTTATTTGATAGAAAATTACGCCTTCTGTAAATTTTATTCTTTAAGGAAGTGTTTACTTCGGTTTAAAAAAAAAGTTCTTCAATTATTGAATAATTTTAAAATCTACAGACTGCTAGAACTGAATTCAAGTTTTCCAAACTGAATGTTGTGTTCATCCTGTTTAAGGAAAAGTACGTTCTTGCTTATGGTGTGAGGAAGTGGTTGCATAGCTGTCATATAATTTTGCAATAAACATGGATCATGCTGTAGATATCAGGGGCAGTAATAATAAATTTACGGATTCCATCTACCATGATTGAACACAGCACAGTCGTAAGAAACACAAAATTAGCAATTTTTTAAAACCAAAGTAAAATTTTCCTTTAAGACTCAAATTAAAAGAAGGCGTACTTTGCTTTCAAAAACGTACAAGACAGGATTTTTGGGTGCATGCTTTTTGTAAAATATGTTTGAATTTACGAAAGCAGTAAAAATAAATAACAAAAATGCATACTATTTGAGTGGCTTATTTTTACAGAATCAACTTTTTCGCAGTAGTCAAAAAGAAGTTAATAACAGAGTCGGTCGCATAGCGTGACTGAAAAGAATTAAAATTAGACTGCATGATAAAAAAAGTCTTGCAACCTTACTCAATTTTGCTTTGCGAATGATAACCGGTCTTTTTTAAATTGCGGAACGTTGCTAGCAGCACTCGCCATACTGTAGTTACTGCAGTAAAACTTGGGAGCCGCATATGCTGATTTCACGCAGCATAAATTTTCTTTTTTAAACTACGACATTCATGAGTTCTAACGTCTACTGTATCATTGATGGTACAACAAAGCTTCCTGTGTTCTTTCCCTGACGCTCGTCGTAATCTTAACCAAAAGAGGCCTCCTACCCTAGCCTACAGTTAAAATCATCCCAAAAATTAAGCCTTAAATTAAACGCTAACATAAACCAATCCTTAGAAAGAGGAGAGACGTTATCTGGGACCAAAATTTTATTTGCCTGACGTTTCGGACGCTCGCTCGAGGCCATTGTCAAGGGATAATAAAATGTACAGCTTGCTGTGTATTTAACTCAAGTCTGCCGGAACTGAACTTCAGCTATGCTTTCGATTGTTTTGCGCAACGCGAGATGAGCATCAGGAAGATCGATACGCCGGTGTCATTTACCGCATCGACTGCCTTTGTGATCAAGCCAATTATGTTGGCGAAACCGGCAAACGTGTTCTCACGAAAATGCACCAGCATGAACTCGCCGTGGGACGGAATGACAAGTTTTCTTTGGTAGCCGCTCATGCATTCAAGCAAGGGCACAGCTTCGATTTCGAACACGTGCAAATACTGGGTCAGTCAGACAACTGAATTTCACGCCTTTTGCAAGAGGCATTACACTCGCACGCAGATTGAATTAACATGCGTATCGACCTTTCTGAAGCTTATCTCGCGTTGTGCAAAAAAATCGATGGCAGAGCTGAAGGTCAGTTCCGGCAGATTTGAGTTAAATGCGCAGTGAGCTGTACATTTTATTATCCCTTGACAATGGCCTCGAGCGAGAGTCCGAAACGTCGGGCAAAAAAATATTGGTCCCAGAGAACGTCTCTTCTCTTTCTAATGAATTAACTGGGCCTCACATATTTTGGACTATTTAGAAACCTATCCTTAAATTTAACCCTAAAATGCCCCATCTTCTCTGGAAATTGACACAAGGCACTTGTATTGCGAGCAGTTCCTGTTCCCAAATTCTATTTCGAGGGCGAAATCAGTCATCTTTACTAATCGTCTGCTGTTGAAAGCTGGAAAAAGAAAATGATTAGGCAATAACTGATAAGTGAAGCTACACCTTTGAAATTTTATCCTCCAGCGGCTCCCTAATTATGTGCGTTTCGAACTCGCTGTCCACCCTGGGGTTTGCTGTTGATTTTAGATAGAAGTTAAACGTCTGTGCATACTTAACCTTTCTGCTACTCATGTCTCTGATGACGAATCCGCGACGGATATCGAAACGTCAGGCGAATAAAAATATTGTCCCAGCAATCGAGTCTTTTTCTTCGTCTTCTTCTTCTTCTTCTTCTTCTTAGAAGTAAAAGTCCTTATAAATTAATTTTTGATTGCGGTATTTTCAGTCTGTAGGCTGCACAGCGAAATCAAAAGTGTGGCTAGTACCTGGACTGTTAGTAGGGTACGTTGCAACATCAATTTATGCTAATACTGGTATTGGAGTGGTGCAGATTTTATGAAGCGCAAAAAGCCGCTGCCAGCAGCCGAGCAATCAGCCGGAGTTTACAGTCTACCATGCAAAAATTGTGAGGAGAGGTATGTTGGAGAGACGGGAAAACGGTTGGGCACAAGATTGCACGAACATCATCTCGCAATCAATCGCAAGGACAAGTAGTCTTTAGTCTATGGCCATGTGCAACAGCTCAAGCACGAATTCGTCTTTGAGAAAGCGAGATGATGGGCAGGGTCAATGAGAAATTCGCCAGGCTAGTACTGGAAATTTGGTCCTCCAGTGGCACAATCAACAGAGCTATCGACCTGAACCTTGCCTACCAAGCGCTTCGCACAAGGTCGAATCAAGTCGGCCAGAGCCAGAAGGGCAAGCGAGGGCGCAGGACTGAGAGCCAATGTCCACGGAAAATAGGAGTGGATGTCGGAGGGCACGCGACCAACATCAAACAATGCCTTAACGTCGCAGCCGTGAGGCAAAGAACAACCCAAGTGAACAGCAACAAGTGATCAGTCCGCCAGGTGACGTGGGGGAGGCCAGCAAGTATGCTGACTTGCCTACAACTACGCTGACCGCAGATGGGACGAAGTTCACGCCAGCCTACTGGCAGCTTACCTCCGGGAGACCAACTGTGGTCCGCAACGAACGGGCAGTTTAAAGTCCACATGTCCAACACCGATATAATTTGAGGCAGACGGCAGGGCGAACTAACTCAAAACCACCAGACTTAACTACCACAAAATTCTGACGATGAAAGCGAGACGGTTTTCGAAACGTCAATTCAAATATAATTTGGTCCATGAACCTGCATCCTCTCGTTCTTCCTTACCCTTGAGAGATGATGAACGCGATAATATATCTTGACCCCAAATCGTTCGGCATTTAATACTATAACTGATTGCCCCTTGGTGGCAAGTGCATGATTCGCAGTGGTTGATGAGTTTCAGCCTAAATATGCATTTAGAATTTTCGTCTTTGCCTATAGAATTCTAATATGCTGATGTATACTGCAAGCAGAAATTACTTTCTAAGGTCATTAAAGAGCTGCGCTTTCGAAACCGGTATATAAACCAGAAAATAAACATGGGAAGCTGGAGAACACACTGTTGAGCTGGACCCCGCACAGCTGTGTCAAGCAGCGCCAGAATACCAGCGAAAAACGGGTCTGGGCCTTTTAGTTAGTACCAGGGTGATTATTATTGTAAGTTACAAGATCAAACGGTGAAATTGCATTTTCCAGTAAGACTGGCTTGTATAAATGCACGAGAATAAGAACCCCCCGAATACACATGGATTCGGACCGAATTCCCGATTAGGGTGAATGTTAGGGTGAAGGTTAGGATTAGGTTAAGGGTGGGTGGTAAGATTAAGATTGAGGTTAGTGTTGGGATAATGCTTAATGTAAGGGTTCAATTTTGTTTTCGGTAAATCCTCAGCAGACCTTTATTTAACTAAATAACCTGAGCGGGTTGGTAGAAATAAAGGTGCGGTGTTGAGGAAAGGTAGCGAGGGGGCGTTTCAAAAATTCTTATCAGCCTTAGTAGGACTGATACCTGAGAAAGATGATAAGTTTTGAGCTGCTGGAAAACAAACATATACTTGCCAATTTATCTTCTGAAATATTCAATGGGAATATTTGCAGCATTTTAGTTCGATTTCATGTTAGCTGTTGGGTCGGTGTATAGGGTAAGGTTAGGCATAACTGAAGGTTTAAGTTTAGTTTGCTGTTACGATTAAGTCAACGGTAGGTTTAACTTTAATGACATTTTTTGTATTTCTACTTGTCTAAATTGAGTGGGGCGTTCCTAGTCTTGTGTCACGTATAGGCAGCTATGCAATGCACCCTTGTCCATTTTCGACCAATGTCACTTCTGCACACATTTGGAGAAAAGGCTATTTTGGAAAAAGTGGAAAATTTCGGAATAATTCTGAATGCATCTGGAGGTGCAGCTATCAAAAATATGATATGATGTTTGCGTTTATTTATCATAGTTGGCCGGTTGATACATAAAGCAGTTATAATTAACCTGCTGTCATAATGATCAATGATTCATGTTTAACATCTTCAGCAACGTAAGTCTGTGTGTCAGCACACATGGTGAATTTATCTCGCGATTATTGGTTTGTGTCCGCCTGCGGGTAATTTATTGCCGGAACTTTCTCGCATATTAACTGTTTTTTTCAGCCAAAGATTGCATCGGTTATGTTGGTCATACATACCTCCAGCAGGATTAGGAAGTCCGAGTCGTGACGATTTGTTCTAGAAGGGAGGAAGCATGACTTTTACTGAAGGACTGCTGGTCTGTGATTCACAATAATCACAATACTGATTACTCATGTTCTGATAAAATTTATTCAAGACTGCAAACCCAGCTGTGATCAAACCTTACAGAATGAATCACTTCATAAGAATTAGCGTTATTCCTGTTCACTGTGCTCGCCCAACTTTTCCTGTTTTCGTGACAAATGTGTTTTCCCCTCACCACGATGCACCAGCTTATGTGAACAGTTCCAGTCTTCTACTACCAATAAATCACCGAGCCTCACTATCGTCTGCCAGATGAGGTTGTTGTTCTGCCATCTGTTTACAACCGGGTTGCGATGAATACCGGCTTACAGCCACCAGGCCAAGCGGGGGGTTGGGCCTTTATTTAATTTTTTGGCGCCCTTTATCATATCTTTCTGGCCAAGTATTAACTTTACGTAACACCCTCCATTAAGTGAGGCGTGTTTTGTTGCTAGTGGGCGTGAATGTCAAGCCCCTCCCCCCACCTGACTGCATATTTTTTCCAAATATTTGTGCACGTTTTTCATTGGTGCGTAGACCTTGGCCTTTTATTGAGTCAGCTTTTAGCAGTTCGTTGATAGGCCAAACAAGAATAGCCGGCTGAGCGCTTCATGTAAACTACCCCCAACAGCAAGAGAGAGCGAGAAAGAAATACGATTTATTGCTAATACAAGCAAACGTGCAAGTCTCAGGAAGTAATTGTGATGTACAAGGCGACTTGACCATTGGGCCAATAGGTTTATTCGTCTAACGTTTTGAAATCCATCGGGATTCATCATCAGAGACCTACTCACAGAACAGTAGCAAACAGTTTGTCTGTGCAAAGTATTTTGGCGTAAAATTTAAACGTACAGAAAAAATCGATAAATGTCTTGGGTGTGCACTGGTTCGTTGCTTCAGCAATGATCATGCGACCCTCTGGTGCTGGCCTGTGCACTCCCAGTGGCGACTTGCTTTGGCAAAATTTAGTTTCAGCACCGTTTATGGATTGGGCAAATCATTGCACTTGTTGGTGGATTGGGGCCCATGAACCATGATTAAGTAATTTTCGGCTCACCTGCTTGTCATGTCTCGCGAGAATTTTGGCCTCATCACCTTTGAATGTGTGGCCGAGTCCCGTCGAATTAGCCGCACCGTTAGAATTGGCATCATTTTGCTGCACTGATGCCACATGCCGGCAATTCTCGTCTTGAGAAGTCTGCCAGTTTCTCTGACATAGTTGTTTCGCACATAACTGCACCAGATTCTGTAGATAACTCCACACGTTTCTTGCCATGGCAGTGGGTCTTTCGGTTTCACGATCTGACGCCTTATGGTGTGCGACTCCAACTCTAAGTGGTGCGAGAAAGCGGCCGACAGCCTCCGAGACATTTTTGACTTGCGGTAACTCTCGCCAAATTTTGGGTTCCATGTGAATTTGTTGGCCATCTCTTTTGCGCAAGTACCGGTTGACAAAGTTTCACGGGTAGCCATCTTCTCTGAACACCCGTCAACAATTGCAACGATTTACCCAACCATTATTCGGTGCTGAGACTTAATTTGGCAAAAGCAAGTCGCCGTTCGGGGAACAGACAGGCCACTGCATCATCCTATGGCAACACCGAATGGCCAGCTGGTCATTGCTGACGCAACGAGTCTGCGCATACTCAAGGCATTTATCGATTTTTTTCTGTAGGTTTAAATTGTACGGCAAAACCCTGTGCAAACACAAACAGTTAACGCTACTGTTCTGTGAGTATAGATCTGGTGATGAATCCACGACGGACTTCGAACCGCCAGACAAATAAACATATTGTTCCAGCGATCGAGTCGTCTTTTACTTCTCAAATGTACTTCATTCTAAAGGCGGCATCCAACATTTTCAGCGAAAATGCAGATAATATTGCTGGCAAAGACAGGGGAGAATGGAATTGCCATTTCTGGCTTATTAGCTATTTTAACGAGTCATACTTAGACTCAAGTGGTGCCCTACCCGAGCCTCGAGATCGCGACCTTGTTTACTAGAGTCAAACTCCTTAACCATTGAGCCACGAGCTCGTGATCTCGCCGGTTTAAGTCAGAGGACATTTACATTCGTTGAGGAACGCTCACCTGGCGGGATACGTTTAAAAATAACCAAGTCTTTTTTAAGCAAGGCTGGAAATATAAGCGGAGAGCAATAGAGAATGAGAAAGGAAATGTAGGCATCGATAAAACGCCAGATGAAGGCTTAGGGAATGTAATGTGAACGGAACCGACGAATTTAGATAGGGGGTTATGAAATTTAGTGAACAGCATTTGAATGTCAGAGTAACATTAAGCTATCGGAAAGCGGAAACCACATTGGGCAGGATGTCTAAGGACTCAGGACTGAGAGAGGGTCGCAATTGACAAATTCCCAGGACTGACTCCGATTATTATGTTGAAGGCTATTGGTTAAAAAAACATGTGGATATGTGGTCCAGGGCATCTTTCAGAACCAAAATATGTGTCTGAATTTTGAAAGTGTGACCATCAATCAGTTCATCAGCATATTTTACGTACAACGCTAATTTAATGATCGCTGGTCGTTATTGTGGAGGAAGAAGATGTAAAAGGATAAGATAGACCCTTGAAGAACTCTGTAGTTGTTGGAAAGGAAATGCATTTACGATTGCCGCACTGAAAGAATTGAGTTCGTGATTTGAAAAAGTCCTCAAGCCAAGAGAGAGAAAGCTCAGCCGGGAGAACCTCATGCAGAAATTTTATTAAGAAGATTGCACGGAATCTTACTAAAGGCTGAGGAGTAGCCTAAAAATGCGCATGAGTATGCATGGCAAAACTTATCTCAATCTCTTAGAGCAGAATGGACTACCAGAGCAACAGCGTCTAGGTTACTACGCTTGGCCTTGTGTTCAAATTGCAGGGGATCGGAAATATCGGAGGAGATGAACATGATTGTGTCCAAGGCAACTCGTTCTGCAAGTATCAGTAGTGCCAAAGAGCAAGTAATTGCACGAAATGATTTGGGGCCAAAATAAAAGGGTTTTTACGGTTGGAGGGATCTTCGCTGAACGCCAATCGTCCGTAATCTTGGATTCCATGATGGTTAAGTTGATACAATGTGCCAAGGCAAGGGCTTACTGAAATAAGCAGGATTTTAGGAGTGGTGAGACAGCATTGGGCTCCGCAGCTGTTGAACCTGGAACCTAATAAAGCTGTTTCATCACTGTTGTCACAAACCCAAGGGAAAGAACACGTGGTATTAAGGAAAAGTCGTTTGACAGAAAACAAAAAGTCAATGGGAGCGGGGAAAACATTGCATTTAAACCGCTTAAATCAGCATCTAAGTGGCCAATGTATTGTGCTGACCAGTAAGGCACTTGAACGTATTCCAGATTTCAACCGAAGAGATAACATACCGATAGGAAAAAAAAGAAGAAAACACAAAAAGGAGACCAGAAATGAGCTCATTTAGAAGTGTATTAACGTCCTTTATTCTCTCACATAAACCTACTTTGTAAAGGAGATCCTTTTTATCTTCAAAATTTTTTATAAAAAAAAAGATTCTGTTGGGTGTGACCATAACGGTGTCAAAAAGAGAGCAGATATTAAAAAGTTCATTTTAAAAAGTCGGAAGGTAACTGCAACAACATTTGACGATGAACTGTTCAAGGAAGGTGGGAATATTTTCATATATAGAAGTCTAATGAAACAAGTATTATTTGGGGACGTGTCCTGCACCTTAGAGCATAGAGCTGGAATACATAGCTGGGACGTCCAATCACACAAATTGTTCTGAGCCTGACAACGAAGCTACAAATTTTACAGCAAAAAAGTTGGGGCAGTTGATCAAAATACGATCAAGAGGGGCTTGTGGATCAAAAAATGGTAGCAGATGGCACGCGCAAGCAGTTGGGGCGCAGAAAGGGCCTTCTAGTAGTGAGCCTACAATTCAAATGACTAAACGAGTTTCCAAATCAAAGCTTCTGATCGCAAAACGCCCCGATTACCCGATCTGTTCTCCGAAATTCATTTTTCAACATAGCGGTCACTTCCCACAAGCTGGGACAGTTTTCCACCTAATTCGCTTGCAATGGCTAACGCTGGGGTGGACTCACCATAAATATTCAGGGCAAAATCCCTTTCCCGGGGTGTCGTGCACACGCCCAATTTAGGTAAAAGATACGCACATGCGAATATTTTCTGTTCCCAGGCTAACCAAATTTACTGCGCAATGATTTCAGTGCGTACCTCCGCCGTATTGACGAATGGCTTTGTGCGTGCCCTTTCAAGTGATTAATTTTGCTGCTTCCGTGGCATACCACTGGTGCCGTACCTGTTTCCCAAGAAAATGTTCTCACCGAATGCTAAGCGCTGTTAATATAAATGTGCAACAAAAGTACCAATGAATTAAAGTACATTTTGCATCCATCAGGCGATGTAAGAAAAGGGTATAAAAGTGCTTGGTGGACTTTAGTCACCTGCAAAATAGTGCAATATTTACCTTGTTTAGTAGATTGGCATGCGAAAATTACCATGCCTTTTAGCATAAAACAAGACAAGTACCGAAACTTCTGCTTCTAAGGCAAACATTGTGAAGTAAAAACTACACTGTTATAACTTGAAATGAGTGAACAAGAAAAAGAAGAACTCAGACTATTAAGGAACCAGTTTTATTACTGATTATTATCTTTTTGAGCCTACAAAAAGCCGCTTTCCAGTTTTCTCGGTTTCCTGACCAGGGACCGAGCTGCCCATACTTTCACAGCTGTTCGTAGGTTTCCATGAAAATATTAATGATAAAATGGCCTTTGTACTCAAGCGCTGTTCCAGTCATCCTGCTAAAATGTAGACTGTAGTTAGGTTATAAAGTCAGTGGTGTGGAAACCACAGTCACTAAAATGAAATGTGTTTTTACACGGAATTCACTATTTCCGGTATGGATCCCGTTCAGCTGCATATAAATCGAATGAATGAACAATATTTGCTTCTACAATTACCGCTAAGAAATGTCGTCGAGCAAAAATATAGGTGAAGTGAACTTTTCTTCCAAAACATGTATCGTACTTATTCAGCGGGAGTATTATAGCGCAGACGTGGTTGAATCGATTAGCAGCTATTAAAAAGTTTTTTTATGTTTAAACATCCCAATTACATTTTACGTTCTAAGGTGTGTTTTCTTGTTGCCCCACTTCCATCCTTTTAACAATAACGTAACTGTTTTCTGACTAATAACACCAGACTCACTGACTCACCGTTTATCCGTTTGGCATTAACAATAAAATCCTATATTGACATTCATACCTTCATCAATAGTCCACTGTTTATTTTAAGGCAAGTAACTACATTCAGTTGCTACGCCCTTTTTTCTTTTAACCTTATTACATTTTTGACTTCACCTTCTCGTCCATACTGAAAATTACATGATCATGCTGTTTTTAAGGTTGGAGGCTTTAATTTCTTAGAAAACCTTTTATAGTTTGCTAATTCTTACCCATTATAGAATCATATTTTTGTCTAAGTATATTTCGTGGTGTAGAATTCAATTACAAGGTGTACAATGTACGCCCACTCAAGCAAACTGATCTAAACCCACTTAATGTACTGTAAAGAGTACTGTTAAAAGTACCTACTTAAGTGGCATGCTTTTTTGTCATTGATTTTGACTGTCTTTATAAATTTGAATATATTTAATGGCAAACATGCACGAAAAAATATTTCTTGTAATTGCTTAGCAGCAATGTACACCTACTCTTAATTGCACGCTAAAAGAAAGGGAAGTTTTTAGTTTTCAAAAAT
>JAYGXS010000006.1:27916199-27979228 GCA_036362985.1 Ligula intestinalis | reverse complement strand
TCTTAATTGCACGCTAAAAGAAAGGGAAGTTTTTAGTTTTCAAAAATGTTTCTCAATTGCCGAATAATTTGTCAATCGACTGACTACAGGACTCGAATTCAAAGTTTAAAAACTGCGCACTGTCTACATCTTTTTTTAAGAAAAAGTACATTTTTGGTTCCAGCTTGAGGAAAAAGTCACATTGTTTCCATAAAATATTGCAATGAATGTGGGAAATGCTTTGTACAGCATAGGCAGCATTACTAAATTGACATATAAGATGCATTTCTAAAACCAAAAATAAACTTTCTTGACGTATGAAGTTTGAAGAAGAAGTAATTTGCTACCAAATGGCTACAAGAAGTATTTTTCGTCTACGTTTCTCGTAAGATATATTTGAATTTATCAAGGCCGTCAAAATTAATGATAGAAAAGCATACTTTTTAAGCGATTACTTTTACAGCATATGCGTTTTGTTAGCGGTCAGAAATTAGCTCGTTCAAATGCCAACATCCCATGATGACTGAAATAATTTCAGAGATACCTACATGATAATCAGTATCACAACCTAAGTCAATACCAATTAGCGAAAGAGGCAACGTTAGTTTATGAAGTGCACCCAGTTAATGCCTAGTCTTAACACTTTGTCCTACGAAAACGGTGATAATACTGTTTTTTGGGTGGAAAATCCGAACACGCAGTAGAATATACTTAAATAAATTCTAAATTCATTTTTATTTTACTGTTTTTAGCACTGTTGTTGATTTATGTCTATAACTTTTCGTAATCCGTAGTATCATTTAACTTATTGCGGAAAACTACGATTTTCAAAGTGCAGTTTTCTTGAATTTCCCGAAAAATTCAAATGGTGGTTAGGAGGTTGTCTACTTTAAATAACCTCGGGTCCAACTTACCGTCTTGGAGTCAGATAAAAATAGTGTGCGGCGCGAAGCGCCGCGCACACCTTAAATTTACACGTGAAACAACTTATTCCCAGCAGCCGCGGGAAACAAGCTCGAATACGTTTTTTTTTCATTGCTTAAAAAAATTCCTTCCCTGCCCATCCTACGTCCCCACCCCACAAAACCCTGTAACCGCCGCTTCTGTAGGACAAAATGTTGGGATTAAGGGAAGATGAAGCGCATTACTAAGACTTCTTATGCCATGAAAGAGTATCAATCTGTCACAGATTTTGGCATGCTGCACAAATTCTGGTGCCCGCAGTGGAGTCTCATATGGTGAGCAGCTCCACCTACGAGCACTTCAGGAGACGAGGGGCTCACTCGCAGATAACCTTGATGAGCTCCCGCTGACTTAAGGAGATGTCAGTGCGTATATGTGCCTGGGTCCGTCGCTGATTATTGCTCCCTGGGCGTGAAGCCTGGGTCTCTACAACAAATCATTGAACTGATGCAGTGTGATTGGCTATGCATTACATGACGAGCCCTTCAGATGACGATGGAAAGGATTCAACTCTTTTTTATCGAGTTTCCTTCGTACAAGGCTGAAATTATCTCGATCGATCAGACGGACGGATGGTCTGTTTTGTTCTATATATGTGCCACTTAGCCTTGGGTTCCGGACTGCTAGGCTGCTGTCGTGACCCGAGAAGTGGCGCTCAGAACGGGGCGGGACAAGTGAGTACCGTTAGCGGTCGGTGAACGTTCATCAACAAATGTCAATATTCCTTTCATCATCCCCAGAAGAGGAAGACGAAGAGATGAGGTGTATTTTGGTCGACGTTTCAAAGGCGTGCTCGCTTCCATCGTTAGAGCGTGGTGTCTGTACTCCTGTTCACGTCAGATAAATGTGTCCGACCAGTAGCTTTGTCTAATGCCCATTGGTCAATCGATTGCACCGATCGATTTCTATGGCTGTATGAATTGCTCGGGCCCTCACGGGCGTCTTCATGAGCTTTGTCAATTCGCTTATTGTAACATTAGCGTTTCAATTATCTTTGCTCGCAGCTGCTGGCTGTCGGCCTTGCTTATCTCTCTCAGCCAAAATACACCTTAGTCCCATAAATTGTCTCTTCTTCCTCTTCCGGGGATGACGAGAGGAACATTTTATCAGAACCTCAAATTTTTTCGCATAGTAAAAAGTGTCAATCTCTCCTGACCTAAACCAATAAGAGAAGGAGCACGTGCTTCAATAGTTAGAGCGCAAGACTTTTGATAAAAAATTCGCGAGTTTGAGCCTCGGATAGTGAACCACTTAGGGTTGGGTATGACTGGCAGACGACAGCTAGTAAGCTAAAAATAGCCACTCCAGTCTCGCATGTCTTTTTCAGCTATACTATCTGCGTAAGCTTTAAATCTTTCTGTTGCAGCTGTATGCTTTTGGAGGATTGTACCTTTTTCATCTCTGAGATATTTCTAGTGTTAAATAAAGCAGTTAATATTTTTGTGTATGTTCCTCTCTCAGGGCACATTTATCTAAATTAAACGGTTTTGCCACAACAAGCACCTCCAGCTAGGAGTCGAAATTTAGGGGAGAGTGCATCAGTTTAGTCAAGATGGGAAAAACGATGTTAATTTTAGAAGCGCAGCTTATTACTCTTTTTAAAAAAAACATATTTTTCTAAATCCCGGAAATTTAATGTGGAAGAAAACGTAAAACTGAAGTAAATAGTTTTCTTCCGGTTCACCCCTGCATTTTAGGCAAAAATCTCACATGGAAAGCAGACAGATTTTTCACTCATTGACGAAATCATTTTTTATGTAAGTGGATACTTTGCTGTTTATTAATAGATAATACGTTTTGTTAAAAAAAGAATAGACGCCGGACTTGAAAACTTTTGGCACGATTATAACTAAAGAATACCATTTAAGCAGATCATTGATAACTGAATCAATTATCAGCATAAAAACAGAGGAATTTAGAACAGAGGAATCAATAAATTCTTGCGAACAGGCATAGCTCTTAATTTAGGCCGCAACTCAGATTTTAAGATATGGGCAGGGCGTAGGAATTAAGTTCAGGAGCGGTAATTAATTGCGGTGATTTAGTACCATACTTATAGAAGCCTTTATGTTAAACTCCACAGATCAAGCTTTCGCAAAATGTCAGAGCCTGGAACCTTGGGTAAGAATCCTTAGAATCTACGTTTTCAGCCACAGAAAATAGCAATGCATGTCTTGACCCTCCATAAGCGCCTGGAGGCTCGAAAAATTCCTTCACTTTCACCACGAGTACAACGATTTTATGGAAGAATCTCCTAGTTCCTAGACACTCGCGGCTCTTCAGTTGCAACTGTCATTTATATTTAGAGTTCTCTCCTTCGAAAAGCATTTTCCAAATGTTGGCCCCTCGGTTATTTGATCGAAATCAACATTTACAAATAATTAATAACCGCCCCCAGTGCACTGTTATATGTCCAGTTATAAGTAGACAATCAGTTGGAGAAAGTTCGTCTCGTGTGCGAAGTATGCAAGACTTTAGATAAATCTATGCACGTACGAATTTCGATATGCCCCTCTTTTATAATCAAGGCCCAACATTTACTCACAAAAGTCAATGTCATAGAGCTCGCGCAAATATTGCGGTTATGGCACTTGGGAGGGGAGGGGCAATATTTGGCAATGCGCACGTCCTAGTTGTTTCTAACTCCCTTACTAGACTACGCTAAGTATGGGAGTTCTTTGTTGTTACTATGCCAACCATTCCGTCTGTCATAAGGTTAGCTCTGTCAATCAATCTATCCAATAGTTTAAGACTCGCTGAAAAGCAGTATCACTAGTTTCTAATTTTTCAATGCATGAAGTTGTCAGGTTCGTCCAATTTTTATGCATCCAAGTGAATAATATCGAGGAGAAGTAAGGAGTGAGGCAAATACGCACAAATTTTTTATTTCGTCTGAGCAGTTCGACAAGAATCCAAGGAAAAATTGATTGAAGAAACGCAGAAGAAACTTAGCGGAAGCGATGGTAATTTTGCTATCTTTCTGTCTTTCTTTCTTTATAACAGGAAACCCTGAAAGAAGTCGGCTTAGCTTCCTTGACTATTCCCGAACGTCAAGTTAAAAGAAGACACACAAAGAAGTGGCAGAAAAAATTTCTAATAACGGTGGGATGTAAAAAAATACCTTCCTAGCCGCAATTAATCTGCAATCAAATTTGTAGCGAAATAAATGTGTGTTCTTTCATCAAGAATGATATATATCGAAGCACCGAAAGTGTAGCAGACGGCAACCGATGCCGGCGCCTAGCTTTAACTAACTCAATCCCTTTGGACCACATTTGGCTGCCTTGGCCACATTTGCTAAGTACCTGTCGTTGTGTCGTCAAAATTGTTTTTTCAAAATTAAAAATACTAAAAGCAGTCAGGAAGCTTTTTCATACTTGCCATTTGGATATATTTCAGTTCTGAAGATCCACGAAATTTCCTGTCAATTGGAAAAAGCGGTTGATGTAACGCTGTTGAAATGAGTGAGACGTCATTGGAAATCTGCAACCACGCTCCAATATAGTAAAAACTACTGAAAAGAAATGCGGGGATTGCTTTTAAATATAAACTTACAGATCGCTTCTAGCCTAGAAAATGCAGGGTTTCTAATGGGGCGTCGTCCGACCGATCTTACTAGCCACGCATAGGAAAATCACCATTTAACTGACTTGTATTTATCCAGTGGCTAAAGATGTCTGCACATGGTCGCATATCGGCGCTCTTGATGCGCAGTTCGTAAAAAATGTCTAGGGTAACATGCGTTCGGTGGTGGAACAAATTAAACTCAGTAACTGAGATTTCTCGAAATTGCCAAAATGGGTGAATTTGCGCGCTCTAGGAAGCAGTTCAGAAGAAGATGCTACCACTAAAACAAGAGTTTTATTTTCCTGACGTTTCGAATTCCGTCAGGAATCCCTTATCGTAGGTAATGGTAGGTTAGTCTGAGTCATGCGTAGCTAAGGGTGAAACATACACAGACTGCACGGTATTTATAGTTCGTAGCGTTAATCCGCATGCTTACTATAATTATTCATTCACGTAGCCACTGTTTGGGTCTTAATTGGTGCGGTGACAGCCTGAAATTCGTGTTCGGCTCATATATTGCCACGATTTCCTTATCCCTGTTTGATGCGGGCTTGGTAATTGCGCTACAATGATGCTCGCGGTCGTCAGAGTCATTACTGGGCCCAGCCCTTCCACGTGACTGAATCTCTTGCTCAGACAATCTCTCATTACACCGTATAGGAACGCCAAATCGTCACGCTTGTGGATGGACTGGGTGCCTGGGAACCATGGCCCGAGCAGCTCGCGGCTCATGCGGTTGTCACCTCTTGAGAGGAGTTCGACCTCTTCAAACCTAAAAAAATGACTGGGTCCGGTCGAGTGAGCTGCAACCTGGGAGTTGGCGTCTTTCTTCCTCACCGCCACCGCGTGCTCGGCCATTCACGTTCGGAGTAACCTCTCAGTTTTTCCGACATGTCTGCTTTGTCCACAACTGCACGAGATCAGGTAAACGATTCCAGCCGTTTCCTGCCGTGGCAGTGGGTCTTTTGGTCCCATGATTGTAACTTCTGGCCTGCGCACAACTTCAACTCCAAGTGGGGTGAGTAGATGGCTGGTTAGCTTGCCACATTCGTTTTGACTCTGTCTTGATACATGTTCATGTGACAAGGGAAAGTGCATTACATGCTGCCCCGGTTTGTTACTTATACAACTTAAATTTTTTCAAAGTCCCTTCACCTGCATACCACATGTTGTTGACCACAACGTGAACATCGCCGTTATTGACAGCTCAATGTCCATTTTTTCTTTTTCACACTCGTAGAAAAATATATATTTTAAAAAGTCTAGCAACCTTTAATACATATTTGCAAAAGGGGGAAGTAGTTATTTACAATAACTTTAACTCAAGTGTAAAATTATTCGCTTAAGTGTATTTTATAGTGCACTTAAAGCGCACATCGAAAGCGTTAAGTGAGTACCTTTTCATTCCAAAACTTTATCCTAGGATTTCGCGCATTAAAAAGCATCAGAGAAGGTGTTGCACATTTTAACTTCAAATAACTTCTACAGCAGCATGCTATCCCACATACAATTAACTTAGACCCTAGCAGAATACAGTTTCTTTTACTAAAAGTCCTTCGAAAAACTTCAGCCCTTCACTTATGTTATTAAGCTTAGCAATAATCAGTAAAATAACAATATGAGAAGACGAAAACTCGATCGTTGGGACAATAAGTTTATTCGCCTGACATTTCGATATCCGTTGCGGATATCGAAACGTCAGGCGAATGAACATATTTTCCCAGCGATCGAGTTTTCTTCTTCTCAATTGCTTCTTGGGACACGGATGTTCGCTTGTATTGGCAAAATAACAATATGTTTATGCCTATGTTGTTCAACGGTCCGGAAACAGGGGATCCGATCAACCTCGCTTAAGGCTGATTAATTACTGAATGCATTACGGCAAACACATTTCCCACGTTCTTTATTGTAGAATACATTGCCAAAAAATGAAAAAAGTGTGAGGCAACTGATTTATCGTGCAGTAGCAATGTGTTCACACAAGTTTATCTGTGAACACTTATGGATACAGGCTAATGTCAGAGAACAAAATGGTCAAATGTCATCAGACCGTGTAGCCGTAATACACTATTTATCATTTATTATGCGTATTTTGAAGCCTTTGACATTTTCAGACAACATAAATTTGATCCTGATTTTGTCTGTGTGTGTAAAGTTCGACTCAGTTGTTACATACTTTGAAAACATAAGTCCCAATCCTGCCAGTATTCTAGTCCGCGGATACGCAGAAGAGGGTTAGAAACAGGTGCGGAATAGCTTTTCTTCCCACTTCGGTTATGACTGCATATGCACTATGTCCGATTCGTGTACTTATACCATCGGGTAGTGCCAGACATCTCGTCCAGGTGCTGTTATCTCAAGAATCTTTGGTATATGAGATATAGCTGCCACTTACTGATTGTAGCAAGTATGATTGCTATAACTAGCACTATTAGCATAGGCACATCAATTCTAACAGTAGTATCTTAGCGCTAGTAGTTTAAACTTAAGGACACAAACAGGGCAAGCACTGATGTGCTCCGGGCTTCAAACACCTATTCTACTGGGAAAAGGCAAAAATCCACGTTCCCACTCCCATGTGAGATCAAGGAAACACGGGCTCCAATAAATGTCATTTCTGACCAATCACTTAGATACACCGCAAGAAGCAGCAGTAAAAATAATGGCCGTTTGCCAGATTCAGCGCAGTGCTACTATCACTGTCAGGTCGTACTATAATACATCACAGTTGGCCTTATTGAGCATGATTACTACAGGCCGCACCGTAGCTTGCCGCTTACTGGTTTAGGCAAGTATGATTACGAGAAATAGCACTGCTAGCATAGGCACTGCACTTCGAAGAGTAGTTTCCCAGCCCTAGTAGTTTATACTTTAGGTGACTAATAGGGCTAGCACTGATGTTCTCCGAGCTTCAAACGCCTATTTTTCTGAGAATAGCCAAAAATCCAGGTCCCCAATCCCATGTTAGATTGAGGGAACATGGACCCAGGCCTGACACTAATCAGTGTCATTTCTGAACAATCACTCAGATACAACGCTAGAAGCAGCAATATAAACAATAGTTGCAGTGGTAGAAATACGAGATTCGGATTCCGAAAACCTTTCAGGGTGAATGAGGGTAAATAGTGCCGAAGCACCAGCTCAAAAAGGCTACTGTCACTTAAGACCTAGCCAATGTAGGTGGTGTTTATGGCAGCATCAAGAGAAAGCGGCTTGCGCCTGATTCCCGCTCGGTTATCTCGACCTTGTCTTGACAGTGATAAATCGGACAGAAGGTTTAGAGTGGAGTAGATGGCGGCGCGTCTTCTTTCAACATACCTCACCGCAGTCAACGTCGCTGCGCTCGGGCAAATGGTGGACATCACTGATTGCGGTGGTCGAAGTTACAATATGAGATGGCACTGATTACCTAAAATGAAGACGGTATTTGGAAAAGAGTCTAAGTAACTGGCTCATAATACCATAAGATGGTAGCAGGTTGATCTGGCTTCAATTGGCAGACAGTTGATTAAATGCGAGTTCTGAGGTTCTTCAGCTATTTTGTTTCACATTTCCCGTTCGCAGGTTCTTAAACGAACGTTCAAACACCTTTCAAGAAGTTGGTTAATTTAAATTTATATCATTTGAAACCATGTACAGTAGATTGTATATCTGATGAACTGTGAAGACCAAAAATTAAGTGTGTGATTTAACATATGTTTAAGGTTTTATATTTTGTTCATAAAGTTGACTTTGGGTACGAAAATGCTCTCAACTGGAAAAGTGCAGTTCAGATCAGGATACTTGGGGCAAGATGGAGCCAAGCAGGGCCAAACCCAACGTTTTTGATGTACAAGGAATTTCTTACGCTAATAAATTTTGCGGAAACTAACTCTGTTTTTGCGTGTTTCCCATAAAAATACTTATAAAAAGCGGAAACTTTTTACTTACATATGCTTAAAGAACAGAAAAGTTTGTTTTGCGTTAATGAAATAAAGTTGAGTGCAATTATAAGACAGTGCATTATTTTGAGCAAATAAAAGTGAAATAAGTTCAAAAAATTCTATTTCGCAAAGCTGCCAAGTTTTTTGCAATGAGATTTAATAATAAACTTATAAGGCTGTAGTTTGCTAAACCCCACGGAAAATAACGACCACTAAAAAGCATATGTACAACGACCCAAAACATGCCATCATTTTTCTCTGTCAATTCGTAGGTAAAATACGACCGAGCATTTTCTATCTATAGGGCAGCATTAATCAACAGAAAAAGTTAAAACGGAATGGGCAGAAGATCATTATTCTTCTCAAAATCTTCGTTGAAATTCTGACACTGCTCTGATTTTGTTATCTTAGAAGTGAACCTAGAAGTAAAAAATATATTGAAAATTGCCCTTGTTTACAGAAAAAATTAAGCTCTTACATGTGCAACAGAAAAAACATCCCTAATGTTTAAGAAAGTCAAAAAAATTACCAAATTTTACAATCTGATCCTGACCTAATCTTCAGAACAAATAAAGTACGCAGACATTGGACGCCAAAATATATAAATAAAGCACTCATTCAAGAGGTAAATTGTTATCAAAATTTTCGAATCAATGTTAGGCAGAATTTTTTCGCCACTTTTGTTGTGAACATTCATTTATCTCGGCAATGGGTCGAAATGTTCGGGGTTATTCTGATACTATGAACCAAACAGACAGCTGCATGAGACAGAAGGTTTAAAAGGTCGTTTTGTAGGTAAACGCTTTTACGAGATATCTAATTTTGAAGGTATTTGCAAGCACGTAGAATATAATCATTACTTATGGTCAATCCACTGTAGTCAGAGAAAATCGAAAAGTGTTAGTTAGCATTTCAAAAAGGATCTGAACCTCTTTGTTGTCGAAATCCCAAAATAATTACAAAGGAATGTGGCGGATCGAGATTCTTCTTAGTGTACAAAAATGGTACGTTGAGAATTTAAATTTAAATTTATTAGTCTGACCGGTATGTCCGCACACGAGCTTACCAGACATCTTACTCTTGTGACCTCCCAATTGGCAAAATCAAGCAAAAGTGTGGTTGTCTAAGCCCAACTCAGGCAATGTATAAACGGATGAAACAACTAGCATTTTTCGTGTAACCGTGTTGGAATACATACTCAAAATTTGGACTAATCGGTAACACAACACTGGTAGAAATCTGGAACCGTATGTACCCGAACATTTTACAAAAGAATTATTTTTGAACGTAGTTCTACTTGTGCCACTTTCTTCACTCTGGGTTTCTGCCTGAACAGGCTTCCTCTAAATTTAAAACATAAGTTTACCTAGTTCGCCTGATTTCAACTTTTTTGGGATTTTCCACTCTGCTTAAAAAACTCGCATTTCTAGCAAAAATTGTATATAACTTCAAAAATCGCAAATGCCCTGTTGTGAAGAACGGTAATTATTTTATTGCTATAAGACTTTGCGGGCCGTGGGGTTGGCTGCGTTTGAGAAACAGGGGATTACTTGTAAAAATCCTTGGATTTCATGAGTTAGACCACCTACTGTATTCATCCTTCTCTTTCCTTATCCACAACTGTCCTGATGTGTTTACTAAATCCTATAATAGTGTACAACATCGTAGGGAATTGCCAATCCACCTCTACATGGCAGTGCGGTTAAGTCAATTTCAGAATATTATAGGATAAGGAGTAAAGTATTCTATTTTTTAACTGCAAACTTAATCTTGCCTGCCTATACAAGCGAACATACGAGTCCCAGGAAGTAATTGAGGAGAAGACGACTCGATCGCTGAGACAATACTTCTATTCGCCTGCGTTTCAACATCCGTCACGGATTCACCATCAGAGTTCATAGCAGAAAACAGTAGCAGAAATAGGTAATATATGCACAGGGGTTTACAGTATTGATAGGACATAGTCGATACTGCAAACATGTAGCGGAGATTAGCGTTAATTGCCTTCTTGAGCGTGGATAGTTTGTTGGTCGGCATGTGGGCTCTGACCTGTTGAAACGAGAATAACTTAAGCCATGGTTCACGGACCCCAATCCACAAACAATTGCAATGATTTTCCCAATCCATATTTGGTGCTGAGACTCAATTTTGCCAAAGCAAGGCGCCGCTTGGGGAACGGATCAGCCATCACGCCATCCTACGCAAACACCAGAGGGCCAGATAGCCGGGGAATCATCACGCTGCAGTCCCCCAGGCGGATGAAGGTTCAACAGGTCAGAGCCCGCATGGCAACCAAATTAACGCTAATTGTCGCTGCAATTTTGCAGATATGAATGCGTCCTATCAATACTGCAAATCCCCGTGCATCTACTACCCGTTTCTGCTAATGTTTCTGATGATGGATCCACGATGAATGTCAAAACGTTGGGCGATTTAAAGTACTATCCTAGCGATCAAGACGTCTTCTTCTCAGTTCTATTTTAATTTAGATAATGTTTTAGTTTTGATGGCTTCCTGTACTTAAGTTTCCTCTAGGTTACGTTTAGTAGCGATATGCGGTTGCTTTTCGGCTTAAAAATGGGGAAAAAGCCTACCTTACATGGTTTTTGTTTCATTCCTAGACTTCGCATCTCCTTGCATAGTTCCGAGATTTAGGCGATTCCGCAATTTGCGGGTTTTTTGTTTCCTATTAGTTTTATTTATCATTTTACTTATCGTTAGCATTGTCGAACTTACGGCCAGAACATACTGCGATGCGATCAACTCGTCTTCGTTCGAACCATGCCTTCCTATGAAGCGTCAGAAACACATTCATGGAAACAGTTCGCATTTACAGCGTATTGAATGGGAGGGGGTGCGGAGATAAGTTGACTGTCGGTGGGGGGTAGGTCAAGGACTCGTAGTGACCTTCCATGCCTCGGCATGCAGTTACGTCGTTGCAATTCTCGGCGCGCTTCTAGGGCCAGCTACACGCTTGTCTAGCATGGCCAGTAAGCACGCATGCAGCGTAGGCCTCTCCCGTCCTGGCGAATCACCTTCAAGGCTGACTAAGATAGAGACGGCTTTCAGTGGCCGCTGAGATGACTGCCGTCATGCTAGGACTTCAAACAGTGCCCCATTCGGGTGCAGACTTGCGTTCGTCTGACAGTCGATTTCCTCCTGCCATGGTCGGGGACGGACGCCAATACTTTTTCTCCCAATTCTAAATCACCACACCGCTATAGATTAGTCTTTTGTTTTGAATAGCAAAATGCGCTTTCTATAAGTGCTCCGATAATGGCCCTCAACACTCCCAATTTGGAGATTATTTGTTCCTTCCCATGTCATTAACCTGACACAACGAATAATATCAATTGGGAGTATATTCCAAATCTCTTTAACAAGTATACATTCAATTAAACCAATCATGAAAAACTTCTGGCCTCGGTGAAACTCGAAGGATTTTGAGCAGCCAATGCTCTACCACTGAGCTACGAGGCCCACCATGCGCCGTGAACTTAATCACACTTGGGTCGATTTACCCGTCCGACCTACTGATCGTATGGAATCCACCATCACACATACAGCAAGCTGACTGCCCAGTTTTATATCCAACTTATGAGTACGACTGCTTGTTAACTGGCATTTAACAGGCAGAAGTCCTTACAAGAAGACGCATCCTGTCAAGAATCCGTCAAAATGCCTGTCATGCTTGAAGCAACCGTGTCTTGTCCCCCCCTGTCCCTACTGTCATGCAAGCGCCTGCCTGTGGGTGGTCTTTTGCACAGGTAAAAGTACCATAAATTTTCGACGCAGGACCAAAGAAACTCCTGCACCAGAGTGGGTTACTAGTCCTGCCATCAAATCTGCATGCGGTAAACAATACGCTGATGTTGGCTACAATGTTCCACGCAGAAGAGTGATCAATCAGAAGAAAGAAGAACGTTCACTGGAAGAGGTAAGTATCAGACGAGGCGGAAGTATCGATTACCTTTGAGCGTACGTGCGGGCAAAAGGCCGATAACGCGCGGAATAGATGACTAGGCAGGACGAAAGCAGAGTCATCGCGGCAGGCTCTCACAGAACTGTACAAAATGAAACTGAATAATCTGTGGCATAGACGCGTACACCGTTCTGTCAGAGGACCCACTCGTCCCCCCATATTGCCATTAGAGCTCTCTCTCGAGCCTCCACCGCAAGGCGACTAGGATTTAGGCAGAAGGACATTACCAGCAAAGACATGAGACACTAGGAAGACCTCTTCTGCCTCATTAGGCGTCATAGACTAGTGATACCCAATCCCAGTGTGGCCGCGGAAATTGCTGCCACACCGAGATTTGAACTCGTGATCTCTTCCGTTAGGGCGAACGTCCTAACAGTTGAGTTACGAGCCCACGGTCCCGCTGGTATTAGGTCAGGAATATACAGTGGCATCGATGCGTACACCGATCTGTCGGAAGACCCTCTTGTCCGCCTCTACCGCTGGGCGGATAGGATAGAGGCAGAAGGACAGTACCAGCAAGGACCTATCGTCCAGAACCAGCTAAAGTAGAGAATTTATACATGAATGCGACAAAATGTGAAACAAAAGGACACGAAACTGCGTCGTTACGATCAGGGGCCTAAACGAAAGCACTGACGCAGACTTCTGTACTTCCAGTGCCCACACGTTTGTTAAATCATAGTTACTATACACTGCTGATTGCCCGCGTATGTGGGCTATCATATTTCTGATAGTCAATTTGTTTTTCAAAAATTGGAGAATGAAGGTATAGCGTACTCGGTGAAGGAAAATAGTGATGAAAATGAGATTCCTAAATGACAAGTCAGAAGAAAGATGACCGTTCACCAGGTGAGGTTTCTTGTAAATCTGACGCCTCAGGTAGCTTTTATCGTCTACCCAGCTTCAGAGAATGAATATCCCTGCTCATGCTTCACTTTATATGCTCCTCTTCCTTCCTTGTGCGTGTTCTGCCAAGATTTGCTGAGCCACTGTTTGTTTCTCGCGTCTCGCCTTCGGCCTCCCGGTCTACCCTGCCTGCCATCGTGCCGCGTGTGTTGGTTTCGCCCGCGTGTGCGTTCGTCCCGTAAGCCCCCATCGAGCCCCGAATTGTTTCATTGGAGTTAGTTGACGGCCCCGATTGTTTCATGCCGTACCTGTCGCCTGATAAAGAGGTTCTTTAAACAACATAGGGACAGGTTAATCAATGTAGCTGTTTACTGAGCAGTTGGCCCACATCCCGATGTTTTTAATCTCACTTGATATGTGATCATCACCTCGACCCACCCGACACAGGAGTACAGCCAGTCGGGTCAATTCAGAGACATCATCGGAAGCCCCGGCCGGCCAGACCCTTCTCCGGCGAACCAGCTCCCCTTCAGTGGCCTACATCAGAAAGCTCGTCCGTGAGGATGAGGAGGAGGAAAGAGACGCGGCTACAGAGAGGATGGAGGCCAGCCTCGAGACGGCAGCAGCACCATCACGACCAGAGACGCCAGCCACCAAGCGCGAGGCGAAGACAACGACAAGAGGCAAACGACTGAAAAAGGAGGAAGAGGAGACTGCAACACCGTCTCCGCCACTAACATGAACACCGCCACACAAAGTGGCCTCTGCTTGGATGTGGAGCTGTGCCGTCACGGAGAACTGCCTATTGGTGTCCGAAATGTCGCAAGTTGTAGCCTACACAAGAAGTGAGTGTGCCGGCAGCCGAGCTTTGCTGCAGTTTGTTTTTTAATTCATAAAAACCCGCTTTATCTCCAGGTGGGTAGTACTGTCGGCAAAGATTAGGGAATCTGGGATGGCCATTTCAGGCCAAGTAGCCGTCCTCAGCTAGTTACACCCAACCCAAGGCAAAGCGGGACGAGCAAGTTCTGATGGCGATCAGTTAAAGTTCATCAACGAGTGTCGATACCTTTCTATATAAACCGGAAAAACAACTAGTTCATAGCATAATGGTTAGGGCAGAAAAAAAGGAGGGTATTCACTGGGAGAGGTTTATTGTAAGTCAGACGTTTCGGGTAGTTGTCTCGTCTACTCATCTCCAGAGAATGAACACTCTGGCTTAAGCTTTCAGTCTTCATTCCACTCTTTCTTCTGTGTCTGTGTTTTGCCAATCCTAGTTGAGCCACTGTTTGTGTCTCGCGTCTCACCTTTGGCCTCCTCGTTTACCCTGTCTGTCACTGTGCTGTGTGTAATGGTGTCCCCTCCGTGTGCGTTTTTTTCCCGTCAGTCTCCGTCGAACCCCAGCCTGTTTCAGGTATGTTCACATTGGCAGTGGAGCTAGTTGGCGGTCCCGATTGCTCCACGCCGTGACTGTCCCCTGATGAGAAGGTTATCAAAAAAATAAAGTTGACAGGTAAATATATGTGACGGTTAAGTGAACTATCGGTCAACATTCGGGCTTTTTAAATCTGCCTTGATGTACAATCATCACCTCAGCCCAGAATTTTACCAGTGTCAATGTTGAAGTCGTGCCCATGTCCACATTCTCCAACTTTTGGTCCAACCTGTAGCGCCTCGTGCCTAGCTGACTAGCTCACATCGAAGTGCACTTTCCCAACGGCTCGCCGACGCAGTTTTTAACGTCTCGATCAGCCAATCACGGTCCCCTCATCTACGCTCAAAAAACCAGGCGACAAATGAGGAGCTTGCTTGCGTGCCCGACGCAAGTTGCCTCTCTGCCCATAATCTCCAGACCGACCTAGGCAATGAAAGCTATCTCTCTCTCTCTGCCTTCTGGCCCGACTACTCAAAAACCTCACTTGAAAATCGGCTCTGAGCGAGACGGGTTGGAGGCCGCGCACTCATGCGCCCTCCGGCCGTACAGCCATGCCGGATGGACTGGCAACTTTCCCATAACTTTTCTGTAAACAATACACTGTTCCGTCTACTCTCGCCTTTCCACCGTTTTCTGTCCAATCTCCTAGGGAACCAGGGTCTGGAAGATTGTAGGTGTTAAGGCCATCACCGTCGTAGCCTTAGCACCTATAAACCTTCTTACAGCCAGCACATTCGGTCAGTTTCTTCAGAATAATCGCATATCCCACAGCCACACAGAAGTCGGTAGAAGACGTCTAACTTTGCTTTCTTAGGCATAGGGTCTTTCGGCTGCAGTAAATGGTGCCGGACTGTGCAGAGTATCGAATTTTCAGAAGAAAAAGTGAGTAACTTTACAGACTGGAAAGCTGGGTTGCGTGCGAACTGCCGTGGACTATAGAACAGTTTCGCAGTCGGCCGCAAGCCCGGCGGGCCTGCTACTGTACGCAAAATCAAAAGTGAATGAAATATGAGGATGGTTGGAAAATAATCACCACTAGCAGCAGTAGAAAAGGGATTGTATCATTTTTTCCACAGTTGCAAATTTGCGCTTCTAAACTGGGCTGTTTAGGTGACAAGTTTGTCCCAGAGTGCGTCAACTGCACTTCACCGGCCCGGCTTCGGTGCATCATACGGGCTTGTCTGTTCAGGTGCAGATGTTCTGCCCCGATATATTTATGTATGTGCACGCGGTCAGCTGCTGATAGTTTTCATATCGAAACACCAGTTTGTTTCCACCTATTAGGACGTGCGTGGTACCGCTTAAAATGGCATCAGACGACGTAACCACATTTTCTGCAGCCAGATGCTGCAAGATTAAGAAAACCTACAGTTTTTGCATGTCGTACAGTCAATGAGAATGGTATGGAGCTCTCAAAGTTACGCATGTTAGTGCAATAAAGCAAGTTCTATTTTTAATTCTATAACGGAAATTACCAAGAATACTTGTAGAGGTCAAACTCTAGTCATTATCGAAAAGATGAATATGCCCCTCTTCAGGTTCTAATCTGTAACACATCAAAATGAAAAATCTGTGAAAGTTAGGTGTCTACAGCTGGAATATTGGCCATGGTCAGTCAGGGCAGGTTTTAGACACACTCGAGACTCGGATTTGGGCTTTGTGGTCTTCAATCTTTACTGGACTCCACGTTTGAGAAAGCTAGATTTATCACGCCACCCAAAGGACTCTTAAGGATGAGAAGATGCAGATGGAGTCACTGTGAGAAGAAATTTTATTTCCCTGACGTTTCGAAAAACCCCGCAGATCTATCCTAAATGACACTAACAGAAACGGCTAATACATACACACAGAGTTGACTGATTTATGGAATAAAGTGACTATGTTACAGCCTGCCTATGAAAATTAACGGTTCCCTCTATCGAGGCTAGTTTCTTGATGACCGAAATGTGGCATTTGACCTGCTGAACGTTTATCACCCGTGCTCGACTTGGCCGTCGTGGCACTGGCGTTAGAAGACGCGTTCACCTGCGCGTTTCATTAGTAGCGAATATTTGGGGATGCCAAGCGCTCACCACCCTCGAAACGAAAAAAAGATGCTCTTTTCTGTTAGTTTTGCTGTAGCAAATCTGCTAGAAAGGCACAGAACAGGAGTCAACACTTTTGCCGTCCTTGGGTTAGGATAACAAAGACAAAAGAGGCGATAGCGTCATCGCATAAAGGACCAGGTTACGCGCGACTTTAAAAAGCCGACACTAGGCAAGGACGCATATAGTTATGCGCACGTGAGACACGGCCGCCAGGTTCTCTCAAACTGAGGTCACCGCACGATGGAGGGACCAATAGGGAGCAAAGAATGCTGGCCCTATGTAGTGGTCGCTGCTGCCCAACGCCCATCTAACCCTTGACGTCACAGACAAGGTCACTCAGAGCAGGCCCCTGCGCGAATGTACTTTTCGGCCTGCCAGATCCTGTAACACGGCATGGTGTGGTAATGGCTTGACACTTCGCATTTGACTCGTTAATTTCCGCAGTGTCATTGTCTGTTTCGGATGCGGGCTTCAGAAGATTCTTTAGCGTTTACCAGTAAATGTGGATCACATAACATATTTTACAGGCAGCATTAATGCATGCAAACACAGGATGCTGTATAAAAGGGCATTTCCTGGTCTTAAAAAATCACACAATTACGTACTTATTCACAGGATGCAAAAACCCTTTCTTGGAATATAAAATTTGAAGATGTGACCAGCCACGAAATGAACACAAAGCGGAATTTAAAGATGGCAAAACAGCAAAATTTAGTAGATCCATGATTTTTCGAGAGAGCTCGTCAGTTGCTGCCTCTCATTGCGTTCTAATAGTAACGAATGAGTAAATACGAAATTGAATTGGTACAGAAAATTCAAAGGAATGCTCACTTAGGCTAATTAGTAAAGTAGGGGATGCAGACTGTTCACTGCGGATAATAATCCTTCGGCTTCCCTTAGGTTGCCCACAATAGCAAAAGACATCATATACATATCGACTGTAGAGTGTAGTATTGTTGAATTTAGAGGATACTTTACCTTCTAAATGGCCTGTTTTGAATGAAGAAGAAGATTGAAAAGCTAAGCAAAAATGCATACTATTAAGTAGCCGCATTTGCTGGCTGTTTGAAAGAAGCTTGATAAGCGGACGGCTTAAGTATCTTTTACTATGGAATAATTCATTTTTAAAGTCTATTTACGTAGTCTTTTCAAATCGAAAACCCATTCTGAGATAGCAACTCTACTTTCTCTTCTACCTATAGCTCACGTGCTCACTGCATGTTTAGGAAAACAAGCAGTAAGGAGATGACCCTGCTCAGAAACTCTCAATTAAAAGGGGGATTTTGGAGTAACGGACGGTCTACAATAAAAAATAGCAGAAAGTATCCCAAATTCAGTTTTTACTTGTGCGTTAGTTTGACCACCGCAAGCGATTATGTCCACGGTTTGCCCGAGAGCAGGTGACTGAGGTCAGGTATAGTGAAAGTAGACGATCCATCATCTACCTCAGTCTAAACTCTCATCCGCTTCAACCGGTGACAAGACAAAGTGGAGATGGCCGAACAGGAATCAGGGGAAATTTGGAGGATACTTTATCTTCTAAATGGTCTGTTTTGAACGCATAAGAGGATTGAAAATCAATGCGGAAATTTATATTATTAAGTAGCCGTTTTGCGGGCACTTTAAAAAAAGCTTGTTGAACGGATGGCTTTGTCTCTTTTACCGTAGAATAATTAATTTTTAAAGTCTATTTACGTAGTCTTTCCGAATTGAAAACCCATTTTGAAATAGCAACTCTACTTTGTCATCCACCTATCGCTCACGTGCTCACTCCATGTTTAGGAAAAAAAGCGGCCACGTGATGGTTACGCTTAGAAACTCTTAATTGAAAGGGGGATTTTGAAAAAACAGACGGTCTTTTATAAAAACTAGCAGAAGCAAAAAAAATGCTTTAAATTGTGATGACAGATGCTATAGGGGAACTAAATACTCCATTCCTCAGCTGTGAGCTCATTGCTCTTTTTACTTATAGAGAACTGTCAATCAGATTGAAATGGCGTCCTTCGATAACTAATATGCGCGCTTTTTTTCTCTAGAGCCCTCGAGATTGTGAGTCCATGGGCTCACTGGCAATATATCATTTTTATGGCATGCATGAGGGAGTTCTTGCTCAGAAAGTCCGTCGACCTCCAATGCAAACTTCAGCAAAGTAAGTGCGAGCGAGGATACTGGGTGTGTAAGTGTGATCATGACAAGCGATGCTGTCCACCAGTTTCCCGAGAGCAGGGATGGTGACTGTGGTCAGGTAGACGCGCCGTCATCCAGCATCCCCCCCTGCCCCTACCCGCTTTCACCTGTGACAAGACCAAAGTTAAGATTACCGAGCAGGAATGGAGTAGAAGCCGCTATCTTCAGATGCTGCCAGAAACACCACTTAACTTAGCCTTTATTGCCAGTAGACTTTGCGCGGGTACTACTGCACTGTCTGCATTCACTCACCTATAGTCTAGCCAGACTTTGGTAACCGGGACTGGCACTGCTACTACAACTACTGCTTCTTCTAATACAACTTACTAGGGTGTAGCTGATGATAGTATTTTATGGTACTATAACGGAATGCTTTGTAAGTCGGAGGTGACGCTGAGTAAAGTCAACACTTGGCTAATATCCCCTCAGTCTTGGCAAGGAATTAAGCAGTACTGGTGCTGGCACTGACGCCACCATTTTTTCAGAGGTGACGCTGGTTAGACCAACGCTAGGGTTTCTATCCTCTTGGTCGCAACAAGGGGTGTGACTCTGGATTTAACTGCTTAGGGTAGGTACATGCTGGGGGTCTTGAGTACAGCAGCGTTTGCCGTGGTTTCCGCACTCTCGACTCTATTCATCGGAATGTGTACGCTTTTAATGGGTTCGGACTGGAGTACTGATGCTATAGGTAAAAGCGCGAATTAATATTAATCATGCTTACTAGGCCAATATATAGTATACTATAAAAACTTCCTGTGTGCGCTTTTAGGGAGTCGCGCCCAGTATGCACTCGCAATCTGTGGAATTGCCATTTGCATAATAATATAGCGTTTGTAACATAATGCACAAGTCTTACCATGCCCTTACGTCGAACAATTTACCGTTGATACACTACATTTAGGTCCACTTCAGTATCTGTCTGTAGAAGTACGAAAATACGGTATCAGGTAGGTAAAGTAGAACATTCTAAGTCAGTGCAACAGGAATAGAGCAACATAAGTGATGCTGGTAGCATTAATGATAGTAACGATAGTAATGATAACGGGGCTTTCGTTAGTTTCTGTCCTCTCAACTCAGGTTGTGCCACCTTTTCGATAACGAGACGATATTTATTAATTTTGCAGATTCCATCATGTCACGTAGTCCTACAGTAGCCTTCTTCACTGGTAGACGAACAAGGATACTACAAGAGGACAAATGGATGGTGCTGAGGAAGCGAACGATGTTCGTTACTCCGTCTTTGCTTCGGAACTAATTTTAGGAGTGCCGTTTTTGTGACTCACTGCTTGTGTAGAAAAACGAGCAGTCAGGTGATGGCCACGCTGAGAAGCTCTTAATTAAAAAAGGATTTTCAAATAACTTATTCCACACAGAGGGTCTACAGTAAAAACTAACAGAAACAAAAAAACAGCTTCAAATTTTGAGGACAGGTGTTACCGAGAAAGCGAAATACTCTATTATTTCAGCTGTGAGCTCATTGCTCTCTTTGCTCACAGAGAACTGTCAATCACATTGAAATGGCGTCCTTCGATAACTAATATGTGCGCTTTTTTTTCTAGGGCCCTCGAGATTGTGAGTCCATGGGCTCACAGGCAATATATCATTTTATGGCATGCGTGCGGAAGTCCGTGCTCAGAAAGCCCGTCGACCTGCAATGCAAACTTCAGCAAAGCAAGTGCTAACAAGGGGACAAGTGGACGATGCTGACAATGTTCGCTACTCTCTCTTTGCTTCGGAACTAACTGTAGCAGTGCCACTGGATTTTGGCTCTGGCTTAGTGGGGCAAGGCATCGTCACTAAATGCCGATGAGCGGCTTTCCGAGGACATGCATTAGCTTGTGTTTTTTTCTCCCGATATGGTACCCGAAAGAATTTACAGTCGTTTTGTATCGAAAGTATTTCTTTAGTGGCAATTAAAGTCTTAGCATGCAGCATTATCCCCAAAAATTTTAGTCAGTTATGGGTGTCAGCCTTTGAGCAAACTCATTTCCGGCCAGCTCTAAAATCAAAATTCTGTAAACGTGTAGTAATTTTGTGAAAACTTGGCACGTAGTTATGCTTGCTTGTACACATTTTGTAGCCATTCGTTCCTATATGCTTCTAATTATGACGTCTATGAACGTTAGGTGGTCACGAGATGTTTCATGCAGCTCGTGTGCCTTCTAATGCGTTTCCACCTTCTTCGCTCGAGGGCGAGAACAATACAAACAGCCACCAGGAATCGATCGGTACCAGCGATCGACGTACGAGTATCAGACACAGTTATAACACGCGCCTTGCGGTCAGACACAATTATCTGACTCCAGCACGGGAAAAAACACAACCCTCTGATGATAAAGACGAGAATGTTACCGAAACGTCAGCTAACATATAACTTGGTCGCAGGAATTGCCCCTTCTTCCTCTTCCGGGGGGGAGGCAAAACAATTCTCTGTAAGATAAAATCCAAGTTTGCACGTAAAATGACATAACCGACAACGAGGAAGGAAAATCAGAAGCATAAGATGCGATTGTTGGGACAAGAAAATTATTTGCCTGAAGTTTCGGATTCTGTTGGAACCCTTCACCAGAGGTGACCGTAAAATAGGGCGATACATGCACTTCCTTTCGAGGAAATTTGAATGACCATTTCTGGCTTGTTGACCTTCATCATCCCGATATGCACAAACCCAAGCCTTGCAACCCCTGGGACTCCACTTCACGACCCATTCTTTAGGGGTCAAGCGCCCATTTTCCTGCCAGTTGCTATCGGGTAGAAACGCGCTGAGTGAACATGCTATTAGTCAATCAGTTTATCGATCTAGCGCCGGCATACATCGCTCTGCGCAGGCATCTCCGGATTGATGGTACTGGCGGTTGACTGCCACTCTCCCCTCCATAACGGCCAATTGGCCCCTGCCTCCTATAACTGCTGCTTGTCTTTAGTTTACGCCTTTATCTCTGACGATGGACTCCAGAAAGAGCGCAAAAGCTCGGACAAGTAAAACTGTGATTCTGGTGCTCGAAACGCATCCTACTTTTCTAGCTGCATACGCTAATAGATCCACCCATTGCGAAACCTAGTGTTTGGATAAGACTAGCTGATGAAGATCAATGTACCAGAAATGAAAATTCCAGTCTACCTTGTCTTTGTGGGCAATTTAATTCTACCTTTAATAGACTTGCCACCGAGCGGCTTCTGGTGAGGCTCGAGATTGAGCTCCGTGGCATAGCGGTATGAGCGAGTTTCGTAACACAACCGATGAACGTTCTTTTACCACTGTTTTCATGGCTGTCGATTTTAATGAAACAATTGATTTTTCTGTTGCTTGTAGCAATCGGTTGCCTCTTAAAGCATCAGCACACGTTTCCGGCCAATTTTCCAAAAACGTTTTTAGATTCCGTCTAATTGAAGATGTACCACTAAATGAATTAACTGTTTCCTTCCCGTTGGATATAAAAGAATGCGAGGCGTCGCTTCGTGTTAGAGAACTGCTCAGGCAAGCGAGCTAAGCAGGTCCTTGCGCATCGTTCAGATATGAAGACCAGCTTTATTCAAGTTTGGATGAAACCTACACTACCAATCTGACTAAAGCACAGTGATTTCTCATTCTAATATCCTTCATCCTTATTTCGACAGATAGCGAAGGTTCATCAGAACAAATGTAAGGATTGTGAGTATGAGCATTTTTACATCACTTAAAATCTCAAAGAGACTTCCTCTAACTAGCTAAATCGATGGGCATATTGAGAAAAAGAAGACTCGATCGCTGGGAAAATGTGTTTAGTTGCCTGACGTTTCGATATCCGTCACAGATTCCTCATCAGAGACATGCGTAGGAATCAATAGCAAAAATGCGCATATTTTCAACCTGACCATAACTACTGACCACTCGTATTAACAGAATGCCCTTAACTACTGCGTAGATAATCGACTACCGTCTGTTAGTGAGACAAAAGAAGGCGTTGTCATCTATTTTACCACTGTTGACTTGATTCTTCTATCTCTCGCCAGTAAGAGTGTGGTCTGTGCTAGCCTGAAGGAAAAATGTCTCTGACGAAAGAGGGGTGATTGAAAGGTGCAGTCGTGTGATTAATAAAAAGCGCTCATCATGCTTCCATCTAACTCCAAATCACTCGGAGCAATCATCTGCGCATTTTCAGACCGAAAACTTTGTCCGAGGTTTCGCTTAGACTCATTGCTAAATTGCTAAATCAACCTCCCTTGAGCCCAACTTGATTAACTTTGCATGCCTTTTTGTTATTTATTTGAGTATTATGCACCTTATTCGGTAACACTATGAATATTCACTCAACTTTGCCCTGACCACTGCCAATGACAAAGTATTTAGCTCCTAGTAAGTTTGAGTAATGATGATGATTCTGCTACTAATAGTACAACGAATAATAGTTCTGGTATTGTTGCTGTTGTCGTTAATGATGATGATAATAATAATGACGACGACGATGATGAAGGTAGAGGATTGCGTACTCTACAACCATATGCGTAAGGCCAGTCTAGTTCTTACTTGATGATTCATTTAAACGCGTAGTTCCTGAAAATGAATCAATAACTGCCAAGAAAAAATCTTAGCAGTTATATAATTGGAGGAGATTAGAAAGCCATCAATATTACGCTAACAGACAAATTTTTCAAGCTAAGAAACCACGAGATAATGTTAGCTTGCGTGGGACCTAAATGGGAAATTCAAACAAATAATATGGAAGTAAGGGGAACCAAAAATGTCATAATTTCCCAAAAGGGAACAATCAACTATATGGATAAATAGCTTTAACGTTAATGTCAAAGGTGAAAACGGTAATGCATTGCGTCACATGCTAAAAAGAGGCAAAAGATATGGTAATGTTAAATGGATGGAAGTAGGAGCAACATGACATACTACGTAGGAACGCATGATCATGATGATGATGATGATGACAGGTGTGACCTTGCTCATATCAGCTGTATAATATTCGAAGAAATCAGTATTGAGAGGTGTTTTCCCAGTTTGAATTTGACAAGATCTATGTTCTTGTCAGAGCTGCAATCATTTCGAACAGTCCTACCACCAGCACAGATTGCTTTAGTGGTCACGATGAGCGGATATTTTACGAATTTGGATTCCTCAAGTTCCGAATTCCGGAGGAATGCATGGTCGGTGATGTTTGCGTGCCTGAAGGATAAAAAGTTGCTAGAGGCTGTTTGTAACGCCACCTAAACTGGACATGGAAATGAATTACAGCCCCAAAAGGGGTGATAATACATGTTATTGTTAATTTAAGGTTATTATTCGAGGTAAGTTTAAGCTTATGCGGGGTTGTTTAGTCTCACTAAAGGCTGCCATAACGCTCCATTAGCACGGCAAGAAACATTTGGAGTCGTCATCTATAGAATCTGGTGCAGTTATGGAGAAAGCAACTACGTC
The DNA here is from genome assembly GCA_036362985.1 of Ligula intestinalis. NCBI lineage: Eukaryota > Metazoa > Platyhelminthes > Cestoda > Diphyllobothriidea > Diphyllobothriidae > Ligula > Ligula intestinalis. The sequence continues at coordinate 27,954,858 of JAYGXS010000006.1, read as the reverse complement.
GAAAAAGGTGGAAGCCTTCTCAAAACATGAATTGCTGAAAAAGCGGCAGCAGTGCGGACAAATGAGGCCAACGCTCCAGTTGCGGCTCATTTGACGAGAACCGAACAGGTATTCAAAGTTAATGTGGACGAAATTATCGCGAGTTGTCACAACCTTCTGGATTACTTTAATCATCGTTCGCGGGCCCCGAGTTTTTAAACGGCGGCACCAACCTACACAGTCCATCTTTGGAGCTGAGACTGAGGTTGGTCAAAGCAAGCCACCCATACTTGGGGAGCGCACAGTTCAACGCAGTTTAGCATTTCATGACACACACGTTGGTCATCAAACCATAAGCGCATAAGTGGGCAATTACCTTCGATAGGGAAGCCGCTAATTGTCATAAGTGTGCAGTAACCTAGTGATTGCATCGTATAAATAATGCAACCCGCTGTGCATGAATTGCCCGTTTCTGCTAGTGTCTCTACCGCAAAGGAATTAAGGCTAAACTCTAACTACTACGATCTTCCAGGCCCGGTTCCTAAGATGAAGATAGAAGTCGTGGAAGCTCAGGTAGGAGGAGATTGTATTCTGTACAGAAAAATAATTAACAGAAGGGTTGATTCGACCTGGGGTGGAGTTCGACCATAAGGAGCGAGTGAGAGAACGCTGCAGCTTCGCATCCACCGCGCACCGGGGCGAAAGGCCGAGTGAGTTCCGCCTTGCCTGTTGAATGGGCTTAGTGTGAAGTTGCAGCCAACCAGGTGGACAGGCGGTCATCGATTGGCTAGCGCTTGTGCAAGGCTTGCTACAACGAGAAGGGGGAAGCGTACGGCTTCTGGGCGCGGTTGCCAAATGCGTGGCGAAGAAAGGCAGGCAGCGTGAGTCAACAGCGGCAGGCTCCCACATCCCTGACGTAGAATCCACGACAGATTGCAAAACGTCAGGTGAATAAATCTCTTATTCCGACGACCATAACATCATCCTCTCCTCATTTAGTCTTACTCCAGTCGGTCTACCAGCATTTACTGTGCGCTTCGTGGTCGATACTGTAGTTCAGAAGAAGATGCTATCACTGAAACAAGGGCTTCATTGTCCTGACTTTTCAGATTCACTCGGGAATCCTTAATCATAGGTGATTATAACATAGTCATGCTCATGCACAGATAGGGTGGAGACACACGCAGGCTGCACGGCATTTATAGTTCATAGTGGTCATCCGCGTGTGTGTGATAATTGGTCCCTTCTGCAGCCACCGCTTGAGTTTTAATTGATGCGGTACTGGTTTGACACTTCGCGTTCGACTCACTTATTGCCATATGACTATGTTATCATCACTTATGATTAAGGATTCACGGGGGATCCGAAACGTCAAGACAATAAAGCCCTTATCCAGTGATCGCATCTTCTTCTTCTGAACTGCTGCCTGAAACTCGCATACTCTCATTTATTGGCAGATACTGTAGTATTGAAATTGATCATTTTAATTGGCTCAGAAAATAACCACTATGAGCTGGCTATCAGCTTCCTTGAAGAGTTGGTGTGTTTTACTGACTGTCATCCTACTTCTTCTTCACTCCGATTCTTGATTCACGAATCTAACTTTTTCCGGCCTCAGCACATCCATTATTTGTCCAAAACGAGACTATTTCGAAAACAGCGCCATTCCTACCCGATGGTTTACACTCTATTACTGCCCACCCTTTTAGCATCAAACAAGAACCGTACAAGTGAGGTTGATCCTCTCCCATTTCATGAACCTCGGGGTACGTTTTGTTTACTTTTTTCCACACTGTCGCTATATAAGATAGAGCTTGCAATCAGCAGTATGCTTATTGGCAGGTCTCCTGGAGAAGGCCAACATGTCCACATAGATACTGGCAACAAAACTTCAACAACCTCCATGATAACTCCTTCCGCGAGGTGTACATAAGTCTGTGTCGGTGCGTTCAGCTGTCTGTGAAAAAAAAGTGAGAAAGCGTTCATGCAGCCTTTTAAGGCTCGTGCTCAGATGCTTGATCTGAAGCAGTGGATTCTCTGTTTGTGCTGTTCAACCTCATGCCAATGGAACTGTCTCTTGGAACGGCCATCTCCATGCAAACCTATCGTGACCACTTCCCTTTTGAACGACCGACTCAACTGTACATCAAGTTGCCACTCTGACATCTGATTAGTAACTGCACAGATGTGTGCCCTAGGCGTCTTAATGTGGGAAAAGGGCACAGAAGCTTATGTAGGGCCACTCACCTATCCTTAGTTTCACTAATTTTTCCCACAAAAACGATGGTTATAGAAATTTGAGGGTAGGGAAATAGGATAGGCAGAGAAGTAAATTTTTAGAAGTGTAAAGTCAAAAAAAAATAAAGTCAAAGTTGCTTCCCGCGGCCGCTGGGAGTAAGTTGTTCCGCATGTAAATTTAAGGTGTGCGCGGCGCTTCGGGCTGCGGACTATATTATTCTAATTCCAGAACAGAAAGTTGCACCTCAGGTAAATTGAAGTAGACGACCTCCTAACTACCATTTCAATTTTTCGGAAAAATCAAGAAACCTGCAATTTGATAATTGGGGTTTTCCGCAATCAGTTAAATTATAATACACATTACAAAAAATCTATTGATAAATCAACTAAACTTCTAGGTACAGTAAAATAAAAATGCATTTGGCCTTTATGAAGGTATACTCCACGGTGTGTACTAATTCCCGACCCATAAAACCTTATCACCACCATTGTCGTAGGAAAACATGCAGGTAGTAGGGATTAATGAGCGGGCCTACATAAGCTACTGTTGCCGGGAAAATCAGGAACAGGTTTGTCCTCTAAAAAGCAGTAATAAAGAAAAGAAGCCAATAGATTGACTATTCGATTGATGTTGAACGCAAGCCCTGAGTAATATTTTGAGGTCAATTTTCCTATTGTGTGAACTATTTACTCGTAATGAATAACCTCGCAATCATGTTCGTCAAAGTCCTTCAGTCATTCCACTGCTTGCTGAATCAACAGGCGGCGACTCATTTCTAAACATTAGTTCTCTTCCACCATTTCAGCTGATCTGATTAAAAAAATAAAGCTGTAGCTACCTTCTTCAGTGGAATGTGTGTTATCAGGGGCTGTGACTACGGATCCGGTCCTTAGTTTGAACAGGAACTGCTCCGGATTATAATGCTTTCATAAATCAAATTATAACCCTGAAGGCCATTTGTGAAAAAAGACTCTAAAATCACTGATCCATTGACGGTGTCTAACCGATGCGTCAGAAGTATTTAACCGAAGAGAAGTTCTGTAGTAACTAGCTCCATACGGAGTGCACTTGTGAACGCTTGTCGTGCCTAGCTCAAGGCTAAGTGCACTTTGGGAACGCTTGTTGCTTCCGGCCTCGGTAACAGCCAATCACAGGCTGACTAACACAGGACCACATACAACGACTGCCGAACGGTCCTCACTTTAGACACCATCAGCTGTCTTGCGGTTGTGCGGTCGTCTGATATTCAATTTTCTCTTGCCTATTCTCGGCTTCCTTTGGTAGAGGATAAATATTTCTTACGACTCTTTCCTTCTCATGCCTAAGGAATCGAGAATAAAGAGCGCAGTTGCTAGAATTCAACTTTCTAGACCCCTTGCGATACACTGATTTCTAACTTCATGTTTCCTTTCGTCGGCTTAGCTGATCTGGTTTACAAATTCCAAAGTTATAATTTCCTTTTTCGGTGGAAGCTATTCGATCGGAGGGTGTGAAGAGAGACACGGCATTTCATTTGAAAAAGAACAGTTCCGGAGCTAGTATCATTTCATCAATCAAATTATAACCCTTAGATGAGAAGTGATTAGAAACTCTAAGATGCATTGAAGGTGCCAAGTCAATGTGCGGGAAGTACTTAGTCGAAGTGAAGTTCAGCAACATACCATACACGAAGCCAAAAATGGTCGGAATGCCAACTTGTATTTGTTTGCCCGCATTATCTGCCGCGTCTACCCGTCCTAGTCGTACGCTAGCTGTCTGTTTCATTTTCTTTGATTTTCACACGAAGTCGGTTTGCTTCAGGTAGCCAAAACACCGGTGTGCGCAAACTCTTGCTATAAGGAAAGCCATGTCAATGCTAATTCGGGTGTAATCAATCACATGCGATAGCATCACGCTACCTCCGGACCTTCCAACTGCATTCGCAATGTGCGCACGCGGAGCTAAATTACTCTAGGTCATGTTCAGTCATCCGTGTTAGCCTGCCTCCAGCACGTGATCCTTATTTCTCCCATCGACGAAAAATTCCAGATCAGTGCGGTAGTCCACCCAATGAAGCATTGTCGTCAACTCTTCGCAAGTGTACGAGTAATTGTATCATATTCTGTCTCTTTAGTGCACGGGAGCACATCTTAATTTCACTGGAGATGGGAAGGCAGCAAGCCCGAATGTGCCACGGGCTGAAGATTCCGTCCTAAACACTGCGGATATTCAAGAAGCTAAGTTTTTTTGCCCTCAGGACACGAGCCATTGTGCGGCTTTCGTCCAGCGCATAATAATGATACATGACACTTCTGTAGCAGTATATTATCGGTACCATCATAGAAGTAAAACCATCAGAAATCTATATTATGCGAGCGGTGGTTTTATCAACTTACTTAATACAATAAATTTACTTTATTTTCCAATTATTGCGCGCTTTTTAATGATTCTGAAAAGTCGAGAATATGCGAAGCCCAGGTTACTATATACAAGAAGTAAAGACGTTCTCTTGGACCAGGAGTGGATTTGTCCGACGTTTCGAATTATTCCGCGAGCTCATTGTCAAGGAATCGAAAAACGTACAACGCCGTTATCTGGTCTGATTGATGTATTGCAACGACATGAGGCACTGGCATTCGAACATTATCGACCACGATTGTGGGTTCGGTATGTTGATGACACGTTTGTCATCATTCGTCGAGACAAGATTGGGGATTTCACATAGAATCTGAACTCGATCTTCCCCAACATCCAGTTCACGATGTAGGGAGAAAAAATTGCCAGTTGCCGTTCCTCAACGTGCTGGTGTGCAGAAAAAACGAAGGGGAACTCAGTACAGCAGTTTACAGCAAGGCGACAAATGCCTCTCGCATCCTGAATTACCTCAGCAACCATCCCGTCTCGCCCAAACGTAGCTGCGTGCGAACGCTCTAACGTCGTGTTGAAACTCATTGCAGCGAACCAGCCGACAAGAATGAAGAGGTCCAATATCTGAAGAATATTTTCACAATGAATGGCTATCCTGGCGCCTCCGTCGAAAAATGCAGGTAAGGAGTCAAACGAAGAAAACCAACGGGACAGCTAGAGCCGACACGCTGGCGAGCAATACCATATATTGCTGGTGTTTCTGAAGAATTCGCTCGACTAGTGAGCGAATTTGGGATTGGCATTGCCCACAGACCGGAAGCAGCAATCCGCACGCGACTTATGCAGCCCAAGGACCCAGTACCCGTTGATCAAAAGTCCGGCGCCATTTACCGTATTGACTGTCTTTGTGGTCGAGCCAATTATGGTACTGAAATCGGCAAACGGGTACTCACGAGAAGGCACCAGCATGACCTCGCTGTGCAGCGGAACGACAAGAATTCCCTGGTGGCCACTCACGCATCCATGCCAGGGCACAGCTTCGACTTCGAACGCATGCGAATACTGGGTCGGTCAGACGACCGAACTTCACGCCTGCTGCAGGAAGCCTGGCATTCATGTGCGGGCTCAATTACCAGGTATGTCGAGCTCCATGATGCCTACCTCGCGTTGCGCGAGCAGATCAAGGGCAGAAGCCAACCCTGGCAGAACCGATTAAATCACATTGTGAGATGTCTGTTTTTTTATTCCTTGACGATGAGCTCGCGGGAGAGTTCGAAACGTCGGAGAAATACACTCCTGGTCCCAGAGAACGCCTTAACTTCTTCTATTTCACTGTTATATATTTGGTTAGAATTACAAAATTATCCCCTATTTCCCGTTTTGTTTTCTATATTTGCTTTCTCTCTTGCGCCTTCGTAATGCCTAACCCCATTTATCGTCGGTTCCGTAATGCATAAGAGCGTGCATTTGGTCTTCTTTGTGGGGCCTATAACACTGCACTGCTAGCAACCGTGGATTGTCGACTATGTTTACCGACTGGAAGAAAGTGTAATGCCCTGCATGCGGAGTACATTCTAGTGATGAAAGATTTGCATTAGCGCCGGCTTACATCTCACACTCTTCGGCAACACGTTATTAACAAGACATATGTGCAGAAACCAGATCTATGAATAGGTTGAGGTATGATGAAGGGTAAATGTTTCCCATCGTCGGGCAGGTCTAAGCGTATCGCGCTTAAATAAATTGCTAATACAAGCAAACATGCCTGTCACAGGAAGCAACTGAGACGAAAAAGACTCGATCGCTAGGACAATATGTTTATTCACCTGACGTTTCGACATCCGTCGCGGATTAATCATCACAAACGGGTTTGCTATTGCTTCCTACTTATGTTTCTGATGATAAATTTACGACGGATGTCGAAAAGAGAAGCAAATAAAGATATTGTGCCACCGATTGAGTCTTCTTCTTCTTCTTCTTCTTCTTCTTCTTCTTCTTCTTCGTCTCCTCCTCCTTCTTCTTCTGCTCAGATTTGCATTAATTCCTCCCCTTCAACCTCCTTCACCTAGGCCTGGGGTCAAGGAGGTCTGAGGGGACGCGGTTCGTTGACACTATCACAGTGGCTTTATAGGTAAAACGCTTGCCGCTACAATCTTCAGGCCCGGTTCCGTGTGGGAGGGAAAGTGTATTGCTAATACAAGAGAATATTCGTGTCCCAGGAAGCAATTGAGAATGAGAAGACTCGAACGCTGGATCAATACATTCATTCGCCTTTCCAGTACCATAGACCGAAATTCTGGGCAAGGTTTGCGGATGAAACCTTCGTCGTCATCGAACAGGATCAGGTTCTCACGTTCAAGGCACATCTCAACAGCGTCTTACCTGACAACCAATTTACGATGGAGGAAGAAGAGAACAACCAGCTGGCCTTTCTTGATGTTCTTTTTTGTCGCAAAGATTGTGGTGGTCTAAAGACTAAAGTATTCAGGAAAGCGACAAATACGATGCAAGTGCTGAATTACAGCAGCAACCACCCAATCAGCCACAGACGCAGTTGCGTGAAAAAGCTTTATCGGCATTTTGAGACGCACTGCAGCAAACAGAATACCGTCGACGGGTGTTCAGAGAGAATAGCTACCAGAGCAACTTCGCCAACCGGTGTTTGCGCAAAAGAGATGGCCAACAAAAGGGCACGGACCCCGAGATTTGGCGTTCGATCCCGTACGTCAAAAACGTGTCGGAAGTCGTCGGCCGCCTTCTCGCACCACTTAAAGTTGGAGTCGCACACAGGCCGGATGCAACCATAAGGCATCAGATTATGAAGCCAAAAAACCCACTGCCACGGCAAGAAACATATCGGGCCGTCTACAGGATCTGATGCAGTTGCGGTCAAAGCAACTTTGTCGGAGAAACTGGCCGATGTCTCGAGACGCGAATTGCCGAAAACTCGGTGAAATGATGCCAATTCTCAATCTGCGGCTCATTCAACGAGTCCCGGCCACACGTTCAAATTTGATGAGGCCGATATTCTCGCAAGATATGAAAATCGGGTGAGCCGAGAACAACTTGATTCATGGTTCACGGGCCCCAATCCGTAAACAACTGCAACGATTTGTCCAATCCATATTCAATTTTGAGACTCGATTTGTCCAAAGCAAGTCGCCACTTGAGGAATGGGCAGGCCACCGCGGCATCTTATGCCAACAGGGGAGAGCCAGATAGCCGGACAATAATCACGCCCGAGCCCACCGCCCGTGATAAAAGTTCAACAGGTCAGAGCCCACATGCCGTCCAACAAACAATCCACGCGCAAAGAAGACAAGTAACGTTAATTATCGCTGTATGTTTGCAGTAATGACTGTATCCTATAAATACTGCAAACTTCTGTGCATGTATTTCCCGTTTCTGCTACTGTTCATGTCCCTCATGATGAATCCGCAACGGATGTCAAAAGGTCAGGCGAATAAACATATTGTTCCAGCGATCGAGTCTTCTTCTTCTTCTTCTTCTTCTTCTTCTTCTTCTTCCGAAAATTGTATTCTCTGCAGAGGCAGTGAAAAATAGGTTGGCGGAAGTTGACAGTCGGACAAATATACAACCCCACGCAAGGGGGCCGGTGCCCAAAGTGCTAGAACGCAGAAGGCACCACAGCGTGGTCAGAAAGGTGATTGGCCAGACTGGAGTGGGGGCGGGTGGATGCACTGATGCAGGCAGTCACAACGGTTTGAACGTCGCATAAGGCCACTACAGCTCAGCGAAAAGCCGCAACTCATCTTACCACTAGGCTCCCTGACCCACAACAAAGGAGTTGACCAGAATGTTAGAACGAAAAGCATAGGATATGATCAGGGGCACCTCTCACAGTGTGTGACTTATTATCATTACATCCCAGCATATCCGACAGTTCAACCATCGAGTTGGATTATATCAACCACGAGCTTCAGCGAACTGAAAGCAAACGTGGTGACTTTCGCTGGATTATACTGAAAGTATACTCAAGGGGAATCTGCGCCACTCTCTGACCACTCCCGCATGAAAACCGATGTCAAAACAAAAGTCAAGGAGGCCGGATATGGGTGTGGGCGCATGCGGCTGGCGCGACCGACAATGCCCCCGTCGACTTCAACGATGGGCAGCCGCGTGCTCCAACAAACCGCAGCAAACGCCGTAGCAAGCCAAAGAAGACACTGGGCCAAGCTGCATGAAGGCTGCAGCAATATGAAGTGAACTGCAACAAACTACCACGAATGAAACAAGAGTTAAAGCAGACGCAAGGGGAATCTACCCACTCGCTCGCCGCTCCCACCTCTGTTTCCGGCGCGCGACCAAAACTCCACACACCCACCAACAGTACGCTTCGCTAGGTAGACTTCCACCTGGGAGCACCATAAAGGCCGCATTAAGAAGGAGATATTGAACCTGGCACTCAGCCCGCAGTTAGCCACTCCACTGCAACAAGACACACTAGGCCGACAGCGATATTCAAGGAATCCTGTCAATTGGCAAACCCCCATCCGCAGCATTTAGCGCGCCGCGATAGTTTCAAGGGCATTTGATTGTTGATAGTGAGGATAGGAATAAACTGAGGGGCGACCTCACTCTCTCCCCCACCATCAGCAACAGGCCACCGCCTGTCTGATCGGTCGCCTGAGGTGGGATGAGCGCAGTACTGAAAAGGAAAAGATGTCGGAGAGCAGGTTAGGCAAGGGAAGAGGAAAGGAAGAAGATAGGAGAAGGACGGAAGAGAGGAAGATAAAAGAAGGAAGAAAGAAAGAGAAGAAACGAGCGACGAAACAAGGAAGAGCACAAAAACAAGAACGGGAACACAGCTTACCCAGCAGATAACACAGCAAGCGCATACAGAACCAGTCTACTCAACGGATTGTGAGAGACCTCAACCTATTAGGGTGGCGACACACAGAGCTGATCATGAAAACTCGGAGGCACTGCATTGCATTGGGTCCAAAATCGTCTCATTACAAGCAAGCCTACGTGATTTACGATAGTCTAGCCTATGTACAACTAGGGCAACGTTCCTGGCCCAACAGCCACCAAAGCTAACTCCACGGAGGTGGAAAAATCGCTGTTCATCACCTACAGGTAGCTAAATTATACCCTGACGGAAGGTGTGAATTTTTTTCGCTAACTGACGCAATTTCACCGGCCGTCCGGACGGCGACAGCACTCGGGAGGACAGGAAAGGGTCTCATTTGCAAAGTTGGTTGCAGGTTTCCAAGTAACAGAATGAGTGTAATAAATGTGACCATGCCCTCCAGTAAACACTTGAAACAGATCAAGGCCCTGCAGACAAAGCTTCCTTGGAGAGGAGAGGTGGGGGGTTGGGGGATAAACAACAGATTCACAGCGCACCTCTTGCCAAAATTCGAATGCGCTTGAATAAAACTGAACGGTCGGGCGCACAAACCCTACACAGCTGTTACCGTTGTGGCGCCATCATCACCAGCATCACCAACAGCGTACGTATTGCTGACTAAGGCGATGACTCATCGAGCCATCAGCTAGGGGCTGAACAGTCTTCTGGGTTTTTCTACCCCGTTAAAAATGAACGGGACATCCTACCGGTTGCTGGCCTTGGCGCTGTGTCCGGCCAAAACGATAGCGCACACACCCACTGTGGATACTGCCCAGGGGGAGATGCGGGGCGCCGCCGGATCAGTTATTCGGCCAAGGATGACGAGAAGAAGAGTAGGAAGCAGGATCGTACGGCGCTGGCGCCGTCGTTAGTGCCATTACGAGACGCCTGCCATGGGGCAGCCGTGGATAAATACGTAGAGTTCTTTTTTTCAGCTGAAGTGTAGCATTAAATTGTAGCTTATTTTTCTCAGTGGGGGTGTCAGTTTGATCGTTGCCTGTGCAGGCCAAGCTAGGTAATGGACGGCGACTATCTGACAGCTCGTAGATGCAGCTTGAGGTGGCATGCATCGGCCTAATCTTTATACTTGATGCAAATAGAATACGCGATGCGATGTGAAGGCAAAAAAAGCAAGTTAGAGGCAGCATATGTCTACTGAATCGAGCGACGAATGCGGCATGTAATTTCCACGCCTACTGCATTGTCAACCATAAAAGGTAGAGAGGTGGGTGTTCATGCGAACACTTCCGTCGGATCCTCTGGTTCGACAGGGTAATATTCGACAGATAAAACCACGCCAATCACAAAGTGTTTGCACAAAACGTAAAAATCCAAGCAAGATAGTTTCGCCTCCGTTGTCAGTCAGTATATTTGGAGCAAATGACCGAAGCCCCTAAAAATTCCATTAAAACGGTACAAGAATGCACAAATTTCAGTCAAATATGCAAAAATTGACACAGATTGCTTTGGTTATGCAAAAGTGCATAAACATATTTTGGAAACATGAATTGTTGAGATACTGAGGCGTTTTACGGAATAGCAGCCTACAAAAAGTTAAGTGTACATCTAGTATGACACATTCGTCTGTGATCTTTACCGTCAATAAAAATTCTATTGAAATCATTAGGACTTTCATGAAACACTCAGAAGCTGGGATGACACCGCGGGGCAGCCTTTCGGTGAAAGTCAGTGTATACATATATTGGAACCAGCCCAAAAGCTCACGCGTTGAGATATCGTGATCGTGCCGGCAAGGTCAGTTAACGCACATGAATTACATTTATCCTAACCTACGGAAAACGGGGTCTTGTTATGCGATTCACATGAATTTGTAAAACTCTCTGTGACACCGTAAGTATTGCGCATCTGACGCAAATTCAGATGATTTGTAGTTCAATAACGTCTTGCACTAGATATTTCTTATCATTGTACATTGTATTCTCACAGTGGCGTGTCATAAAGAGTTTTAACATTTATGTTGAGGGACCCGTTGCCGTGATACTTCAGCGCATTCCACTCTCTTATGCAGCATCTGAGGCAGCCCTTTTCCAAAGCTCGCTTCCACCGCTTGGCACTAACTTGAGGGAGCCAATCGAAGTTAAGCAAGCTGTGCCCTGCAGTGATTGGCAGCAGAAAGAAACGGTTAGCCCAAAGACGCACACGCGTTGAGGTTAAACCATCTCACCGGCGACAAATGGCACTTCTCTGGCAAGACACAGCTTGCCGTAAACGTTTGCAGGACCTCCTGTGTGCTCTGTCTCGGTAGCTGCAAGTTCAATCTGATCTGTCTTCCCGAATACTGATTTGAGAGCATTTTTACTGTCGAAACTGTTGTAAAGCTGTGATTTCGCCGTCTACGTTACACTTTGTGTGAGCTTCCAAGGACGAACACAACAAGAAGTGCGCAAAAGTAGCAGTCTTGGAGCAAGCCTAGTACAAAGTACCTTAAGGCAAGTGAACGCGTGTACAAGATTGGACTCATGAGATGCTGGGCTCAAGTAAGGGGCAACTTCATTCGCTTCGTGACTCATGCAGCTAGCACATTAGAGTCCAGTGTTCTGCTGCAGCTGCGCAGTGCAATCATGTGCATTGTGCATGAGCGAACCGGTCGTTTGCCGTGAGAATGACTCCTCAGGGTTCTGTGCGCACGCTATTGAGTTGAGCACACACATATCCTGAGGTGCTCGCATCAGTATCCAATCGTGACCCATAAGATGCGCTCAAACATCCACTGACACGTTAACTGTCATGGGCTGTAAGTTTTAAGGTGGCCTCGCCAGTAGCATAGTGTGCGTGCTGTGTTTGACTGAGAAGAAGCAGATATGATCCCTGGGATAGGAATTTTATTCGCCTGCTTCTGTAAACTTATGACAATTAACGCGCCCCCTATCGAAGACGATTGCTTTTTGATCGGTGTACGGGTCGTGATCTGCTGAACTTGCATCACACGTGGTGGAATTTGGCGTCATGAATATTGGACTATCTGGCTCCCTGGCGCATGCATTAGACGGCGGGTTGACCTGTGCGTTCACCGAATAGCGAATTGCATTGACTAAATTATAGGAGCCTGCCCCCCTTCCCCCCAGCGGTGCCATGATCACTCATTCTGCCTGCTCTGTCAATGTGGCCAGTCAATCGATTTTTGCGCATCGCCGATTACTGGTTCACACTGGACTCGCCTCGCCACTTGTGATGACTGATCTACTAAGCGTGAATGGGCAGTCAAGTCAGTCAATCGATTTTGCGTACCGCTGATTACTGGTATGCACCGGATTGGTGGTCAGCGCTGGCAGAAACACACTGCACACTAAGCTCATTCAACAGGCAAGACGGAACTCACTCGGCCTTTCGCCCCGGTGCGCGGCGGATGCGATGCTGCGGCGCTCTCTCTCTCGCTCCTCATGGTCGAACTCCACCCCAGGCCGAGTTAACCCTTCTGTTAATTCTTCTCCTACTTATTCTGTACAGAATACAATCTCCTTCTACCTAGGCTGCAATGACTTATATCTTCCTCTAAGGAACCGGGCCTGGAAGATCGCAGAACTTAGGGTTCAGCCGGCTTAGCCCTAACCACATTGCGATACGCTCCCCAAAAAGCGTATGGCCTTGACTAAACTAAGTCTTAGCACAAAATACGGATTGGGCAGATCGTCACACTTATTTATAGACTGGGAGCTCCTTAAACATGACTCCGACACGATTGTCACCCCTGGCGGGAATTTTGGCCTAATCGAATGTGAATGCGCGACCGGGTCTCGTGGAGTGATCTGCAACTGCTCCACTTGCGGACCAATGGCCTCGGTTAAAACTTGGTACGTTTGCCTGCACCCGGAATCAAGGTGGTTTGTCGCATGAATAGATAAGCAATGCAGCTCTGGCAACAAATTTGCGCCTGATTCCAGCCTCACAGGTCTGAGCAAAAAGGAAAGTTATGCGGTACAGGGAGCGGGGTTCATGACTCCGCGCATTTTCCTTGACATCAACCATCAAATACATCATTAATTTGTGCTAGATGTTGTCATACGGAAGGTCACCATTGGACAGGATAACTCGGTACATAGGACTGAAATTCGAGATACGGTGGCTCCTTCTCAATGCAGCCTAACTGGTCTCCTTACTCATATGACATCCAAGCCGAATACGCCTTATTTATGCGAATTCAGAGTCACTCATGTGCAGTCCACGCATGCGTGGCACACATAGGCGGACCGTCTAACTAACCATTAGGCTGACCTTCACTATCAGCCTTTGAGAGTTAAAACTAAGACGGTTAAACCTAACAGCTACAATCCTCGAGGCCCAGTTCCTTAGGAGATGGGAGAAGTCTTGGGAAGGCAGAGTAGACGGAACAGTGTATTATTTACAGAAGGGATAAGGGGAAGGTTGCCAATAGGTCTTGCAGGGTGTCCGACCATGAGGCCCGTAGGACTGGGCGGCGTCACCGACCGCACTGCGCCTAGCGGTTATCCCAAGTGTCACCGGCCACAGCCACCAACTTGAGGTCTCGTGTGACTGAGCCTGTGATTGGTTGCCTAGCGCGAGATAAAGCCGTGTGTGTCGGTAGATGGCCCGGCCCTTGAGCGATAGACAGGCCAGGGGTGGGCCATCACGGTAACCGCAGCGTTGGCGTGATTAGTCAACGCTGGCGTTCAGGTCCACAACAAAACTTCCGAATTTATTAACGAACACTCGAAAAAACTTTACTTGAGGGCCATACATTTGGTAGACACCACCGGTTAACATAATATACATGTATGGCTGTGAAAAATATGCGTGATTTGCCAGAATCTATCTGTAAATAATGTTTTTAAAGGCTCTGACAATCTCCCTTCTAAAGACTGAATGCTGAAAAAAGGTGGATGAGCAGGAGTGCGTATGTCTCCTCTTATTATATAATAACTCACGCGCAAAACACCGGCCCTGTGATCACCATCTTGAAGGCCATATGCGGGAGGTCATAGTCAGCTGTAAAGGTCGGCATGGCAGGTTTTTGTTTCTAGTGAGCTTACTTTGTTCAACCCCAGTGACTGCCTCTAATAAACCTTGCACCACGCATGAACTTTGTCCCACTTGTTCTTCACTGATTAAACTTGAGCTCGTTTCCAATGACCACCCAGTTGAATGTGTGTACACACGCACTGCTGATGGATGAAAATGTAGCCCCTGATATAATCCCAATGTATTCAGTCAGATGTCAGTACCCTGTAGCGACATTAGCGAGCTAACTTGATGCTGCTTATATATGCGCCTAACAATTAAACATTATTCAAAATATCTGCGACCACAGTGATATCAAAAAGTACGGAGAATCTAAAGGACGGCTGGGGTGTTAAATTCGGAGTCAGTCAGCGTAAAAATCCAACCCCACCTCCAAGCTGGTGCGCGCCGGAAACTTGCTTTTGCTTGGCTAACGGGGCTCTGGTAGGGGAGCAAGACCGGGGACCTAGCGCCAATCCTCTTTTCTCCACGAAACACGGAATTGACTTGCTTGACTTTCTACACTTTCATGAATCACAACTATACGCAACATACGATCTCTGCTACGGCGTCCGCGGGAACCGACGCGCCCCATCCTCTTGGCATCGCGGGACGGGTGTTAAATCTGCGAGCTGATGCCGGATTGCGAATCGCAGGCTGGAATGTTCAAACTTTGAGGGATGACGGCGCCCAACTGTTAACAGCCAAATCCCTTTCTGAATACCGTGTTGGTGTGGCGTGTCTCTCTGAGGTCCGCCTACCTGGCACTGGCCACAAACTGCTGCAAGTACCAAGAACTGACTCTGCGTACCATCTCTACCACAGTGGTGTGTCCGACAACTCTGGACTGTATGGTGTCGCTATAGCTTTGGCCGATGAATTTCACTCGAGTCTGCTAGAGTGGGAGGCTGTCTCACCGCGGATCGCTTGGGTCCGTTTGAAAAGTGCCCCAGTCAACGTTTCCATCATCTCGGTATATGCGCCTACTCTGGCTGCTGATGACAGCATAAAAGATGACTTCTACGGTGACCTCCAGCGAACAGTTGACCGCATCGCAAGAAGCGATCTACTCGTCATTGCCGGTGACTGGAACGCCCGACCAGGTGTGTGTGACGCTGGAACCCGTCATGTGCTAGGCAAATTTGCTGTCGGAGCGCAGTGTGCCAACGGTGAGCGCCTTGTCAACTTCGCATCGTCTAACCGCCTCGTTGTGTCAAGCACCCGTTTTGATCATCCGCGCCACCACCTTGTCACTTGGTACTCAAATGACGGGCATACCCAGGCCCAAATAGATCACATCCTTGTCCGAGCACGCTGGGCCAGCTCGGTCTTGGATTGTCGAGCCTACCGCGGTGCTGATACAGGAAACGCTCATGCATCGGACCATGTCCTACAGCGGGCAACCCTTCGCTTGCGTTTGAGAGCTATTCACAGACCCTCCCGACCACAGCGGATCGATGTTGCAAAGCTGAAGTCCTCTGCTGGCGACGCCTTCCACTTAGCACTCCAGAACCGTTTCGACGGCCTGTACCCTGACGCCCGAGCGGACCCAGAGCCCGCGTGGCAGTCCCTGAGGGCCGCGATGTCAGAGCTGGCATACACCCATCTGGGCAAAACCCGACGGCGACATCGCGACTGGATCACTAGACCCACGCTTGAGTTAGCTGAGGAGGCCGGCCGAGCCAGACTCACTGGCTCCCCCACTTACAGAGAGCTGCGGCGCCAAACGACAAGGGCCATCCGAGCCGATAGGAACGCCTACTGGAGCGACTTTGCCACGGAAACGGAGCGAGCAGCTACCAGAGGTGACACCCACAAGCTCTACCAACTCTTAAAGCAGGCCAGCAGAGGTTCGGGGAACACCACCGAGACTTTACTGGATCGCAACGGTGCTGTAATCACTAAGATCGATGACCGGTTAGAGAGATGACGCGAGCATTTCTGTGACCACCTAAACCATGATCCCCCTGTGATGTCTGACCTGTTGCCCAATGTTGACGATCCCCACCATCTGTATGAGTGCAACACAGAGCCACCCAGTGTAGAGGAAGTTGTCTCCATTCTCTTGAGGCTACGCAACAACAAGGCACCTGGTGAAGATGACCTCCCGCCAGAGCTCTTTAAATGTGCACCCGAGGTTATTGGGCCCTGGCTACAACAAATATTTGCCAAGATATGGGACAGCGAAGTTGTGCCCTCTGACTGGAGAAAAGCAGTGATCCTCCCCTTGTTTAAAAAAGGCGACAGACGAGCGTGCAGAAATTACAGAGGCATTAGCCCTATCGATGTAGCGGCGAAAACATTCACGTCTCTTCTTCTCAAACGTTTCCAAACTGCAAGAGACCAGCGCACCCGCCCAAACCAGAGTGGATTTCGACCAGGTCGTGGCTGCACCGACCAGATCTTCAATCTCCGCCGTGCACTGGAACTGAGATGGGGTCACCAACAACCCACTGTTCTATGCTTCATCGACTTTGCTGCCGCATTTGACTCTGTTGATCGCAGTTCGCTGTGGAACATAATGAGGACGGACGGCCTACCACCTAAGCTTCTCAATCTCACGCAGGCATACTATCGTGGCACTTCCACACGTGTGAGGACGCAGAACGGTGACACGGAAGCCTTTAGCGTCAGGACGGGCGTCCGCCAAGGTTGTGCCCTTTCACCAACCCTGTTCAACTATGCGGTGGACTGGATCATGACCAAAGCACTGGATGACTTCCCGGGAGTGCAGTTTGATCGCTCAAAAGGGGTGACTGACTTGGCGTATGCTGATGACGTCGTCCTCTTTGGCGACAACTGTAATGCAGTTCAGCAGGCGTTGGACAAGGTCAATGAGCGTGCCCGATCCATCGGATTACGCCTAAACGCGACTAAGACCCAAGTCATGCTCTCCTGTGTGCCCCCTACATCTGTCACTCCTATTGTTCTCGACGGCGCTCCTCTCGAAAAGGTCGACTCGTTTAGATACTTAGGCTCTTTGGTCACGGAAACGGGTCAAAGTGTCGACGAGGTTTTAATCACGCGTCAACCGTGCCCGATCTGCCTTCTACCGACTGTGCGCTCCTCTATGGAATAGAAGGGAAATATCACTACGCACAAAGTCCCGTGTTTACCAAGCAGTGGTTCGATCTATCCTGCTCTATGGCGGAGAGACATGGCCTATGCGTGTTGAGGACATGAGGCACCTTGAGGTGTTTGACAATGACTGCATACGCCGCATCCTTCGTCACCGACGCGTCGACCGAATTCGCTGCTCCGATCTCCGCCGACGCTGTCACCTGGACGCTCTCCCTCCACTCCTGCTTCAGAGACGACTTCGGTGGTTCGGACATGCGGCCCGGCGTGATGATGGTGAGCTGATTCGTGGCCTGCTTGTGGCGACACCTCCCCCCACCTGGCGCAAACGTCGCGGCGGGCAGCTGAAAACTTGGACAGCAACGGTCAAGCAGGATCTGTCGTCAGTTTCCGGCCCATGCGTCTACGGCCTACGCCAGTGGAACCGTGAATGGATGGTGCTCTCGTGTGAACAGGCGCAAGATCGACGCACCTGGACAGCTGTGATTCATGATGCAGTCAACGTCAAAACTGATGCCGGCTCAACCCGCCCGAGGTGAATGCCGTTACAAGTACAAGTAAGTACACAACACCAATCTTGCATAATGTCAGATTCAAGTACAGCAAATCACCCTCGGAGAGCGGACCCGCATTCTGTCGGCATACCAGATATGCGTCGCAGTGGGTTAAGTGAGTTAAGCCCTAACAACTGCGATATTCAGACCATGGTTCCTTAGAAGAGAGGAAGTCGATGGAGGCCAGAATAGTAGGAGTAGTTTTACCTGTATACGGACGAATGGAGAATAAGCAGGAAAAGTTCAACATCGGAGCGCACGACCAGCCGGGTCCTATGTGCGGTCTGGCAGCCGCTACGGCCTTGAGGTCCACCCAGAGGGACTGAGATCAAGACACTGCTGGTAGAGGCCAGACCAGGGTAGACACGGTGCATACTTTTTACGGCAGCCAATCACGCGGCTAATGTCTAGACTAACAGTCGTGGCGCGACCTTGAGGTGGACGAAGGTTGGCATGGCCGCGCCGGCCGTGTTGGCCAAAGGCGCAATGCGCCAGCGGCTGACCTTGAGTTCCAAGTGGCTGCTAGAGGCCACTACAGGTTAAGTTAATAGGCAAAAGCCCTGTCACTGCATTCTTCAGGTGCTGTCCTTATTGAAAGGTAAGAGGTGAGGCGGTTGGTTAGAGGAATACTGCATTCTATAGAGAGGGAACAGAGAGTAGGTTGGGGCAGTGTCCGAAGTACGTGAGCGTGACAATCATCTCAACGCCGAAGGAATGTACTTTGTGTGAGTCAACCTTGAACTTGATTGGCTAGACAGATTGGGGTCAGCCTCGAAGTGCGTACCTGCTAGCAGCCGCGCGAGGCAAGAGGTTGAATGTTGGCGCAGTTTGCAAAAACTGTGATTGGCTGTCAAAGAGGCGGATCTACACGTACAATCACGTGATTTCCTGCGTGGTGGGGAGCTATCGAGTCAATACATATGCTCGCCCAGCTGCGTCCTGGAGTTCAGTTGGAAATCCCTACAGTCAGCTGCACAACACTCAGCATCGACGCACCTTAAATTCACACGCTGATTTTGCAGGCCATTAACTACCAGAAAGCTGCTGTAGGAATAACGTGTGCTTTAATATCCTCTGCCCAAAAAAGGCTTTAGGCAGGCACGCGCGTACGCTCATTGATAATCAAGTTTCATTTGATTGGCTGCAGGCGACAGAGCATTCATCTCGCAGTCAGAGCACCATAGCAAACAACTTCACGCACACACACCTGACGTGCAGACATAACTGGCAACTGGCGCGTGTGACACTTCTTTCCCGCAGTGAAGCTGACCCAATTTATTCCGACTTCCCTGACTTTTGATTTTTTGTCGACACCAATTTAAAATCCACCGTGCAAGGTATGCTAAAGGCAGGCACGCACGCTTTGCGTGGCGCTAGACGTTTTAAAGAGAAGGTGAGAAGTTCAGCTACACCACGAGGTTATCTAACACCATCCAATTACTTAAAAATAGAGACACGGATGTACACACGATGAATTGCAGTTAGCTGGATTAACCACTCATCGGCAAAATCGATAAAAGTCGAAAAAGAATCATAACCTTTTCGCCTGCATCGGTTCGCTATTGTCTGATTACTGCACACAGCCACTTTTTTCGTCTAAGCCCGTATGCTAATGTCACCACCCCCACCCAAAATAACCACAAGGCATTGGATACGGATTAGAATTCATGCTTCTAGTAATGACTGAAATATACCTGCAGGTAACTCATGAATAAGTAACAGACAGCTCCTAAAAGCGTCTCTGCTATTTAGATGCCTTCATAAGCCACGGAGGCATGAAAAAACACCGTAGGCGGTTAGCGTTATGCCTGTTCCCCCTTCGTTCTCCAAGGCCCACTGCCCCAAACTCATGCGTGGCCACAAACCACTGTTTCAATGCCTTCTTTCACTGGGGCCCCCGCCCCCCGAGGCTTTACCTCGCAGCTGCGCTAGCGTTCCCTTTCCTCTGCCCCCCCCCACAGTTGACCTCAGCTAGTTCAGTCACGTACATACGTGCGCACAAACCCGCGCGTCAAAATACGTACGCCTGCCTAGGAACCACTTACCCCGCCACTTCTTTGGCCAACGCAGCAGGGGCCTTCGCAGGCGACATTCTCCCGGGCAATAACAACACACGAATAGCAAGCCACTTGCACAGGCTACGCAATCCAACTTTAGCAGCTGGCACCACTGTCCCACATGCTCTCTAAGGCCTGGCTGGACGCAGTCAACAATTGCCCTGACTTCGCCAGTGGCCGCTGCTGTCCGGGACAACACCAGGGAGTTCTGTACACAATAAACCTCTCCCATAGGCGCCTTCTGTCGTTTAAATTATAACTTGGGATTGGGCCTGATGATTGCAGTGATCTGCATACAACTACTACTTAGATCGCTACAGAGTCGAGGTAGGACAGCGTTCATTAGCCGTCATCAGTCACTCATACACAACCCCAGTGGTGCTCTACCCGAGGCTTTATCGGTTAAGTCCGTACCTTAGTGTTCCTTCTCACTACCAAATTAACCAAAGTCCATTGGATACGGATAAGGGACAAGTTTAAGGGGCTAAATTCTAGGTGGCGGCCGTAATGTGACTAGGACAAGGCCCAGCCAGCATCTTCGTCATATGGCGAAACCGTGCCCCACGGCCGCTTCCCTGGGAAAAAATACCGAACGCCTTAAGTCAGGTAGCAGAAGAAGGAAACCACTCACGACAGTTCCCCCGTCGATTTCGACGATGGGCACCACGCGCTCCAACAAGCCGCAGCATACACAGAGGCAAGCTGGGCAAGCAACACGAAAGCGACAGCAAGCAGGAGCAACGCAGAGAACTGGCACTAGAAAAAAGCAGGTGTTTAGGCAGACTCGCGCAGTATCCACCCATCCGCTCACCACTCCCACCTCTGTATCCGGTGTAAAGACAAAGTCAATAAGACCGGGGATGAGGGAGGGTGTAGATGGCTGGCGCGATAAACACTCAGCACACGCACACTTGACACAACCATCTCGCTAGGTATACTCTCGACTGCACGGGAGCGCCATAAAGGCCACATTAAAAGGGAGCCATTGCAGCCAGACCCTCAGTCCTCCCTCTCCTACCATACACACACAAACACTCGCGTACAGGAGGAGCAGCAACGTAGGAGGCCTGAGTTTTCCCGTCAGTTGGCAAACCCTCCAAGCCATGACGTTTAGCGCACCTTGATAGATTCCGACGCATTCAGATTTATCATAGTGAGGGAAGAAACGCGCCGAGGTCAACCTCACTCCCTGCCCCGCCACATAGTGACCGCCTAGCTTTTTGACAGCTGAGGTGGGGCCTGAAACCCAGTGGGAGCGCGAGCGCAGTCACCAACGGGGAATCAGAAGTGAGAGAAAGTGCCAGCGCCTTCCAGGCCGCAGGGACCGTGGTTGGTTGAAGACTGGTATTACATGTGCATACAGACCATTGGATCTCAGAAGGGTGAGAGCAGCCCTGCATGAAGCCTGGGCCAACACCCTCCTGAGAGGGGTAGCCAGTCAGTCAACGACTGAAAGGCACTACCCATGCTCCGTTGCCGGTCGGCGTCCGTGGGCGACGCTGAAAGAAGAGCAAGAGACAACTGAACGCCTTAACTCTGGCAGCAGAAGAAGGAAACCACTCAGACACACACACCCTACACCTAAACCCCGTTTTACTCGTCTCCAGGAGGCGCGTGTTGTAACTTACTCTACCATGGAAATACTCAGGAGTGGGTGTAAGGTAAAAAGCTCATCTCCTTCCCCCACCCGGCACCCTCCCCGCGGAGAGGTAGATTTTTAAGGGTGGTATGAAACTCGTCAGCAAAAAATTTAATAAAGGAGCGAGAGAGAGGGCGCGCGCTGGGGACTACCATCACGACGCGTGCGCGCACGCGCGGTTCGGAGGAACAAACCCGAGTCTACGCGCATAATGTCGCGTGCATTTGGGGATGAGGGACGAAGAAGAAGAAGAAGCAAAAAAGGTCACTGAGAGCAGGGGGGGGGGGGACAGGGCCAGGAGGGTCCAGGTGCGGTGGTAAAAAAGAGAGGACAAGAGAGAAAGAAATCAGCGAGGCAAAATTCGCTTAAAATATCTATCAAACAGGGCGGCGACATCTTGGGGCGCGGGCGCACGCACAGTGCGTGTGTGACGGGCAAATCGCTCCCCCCTCTACAGGGCAGGCGCAGAGGGGAGCGGGGGAGAAAGAAGGTTGCAGGAGAAGCGCGGGATATTAAGGCACCCAGGGACGGAAGGGAGGTTTCGCAGGAAAAGCACGCGAGCGGGGGCCAGGACCAGCGTCTGCAGAGCTGGCAGTAACCCTGCATTTTGACCCAATAGGAGCAGGGGGGGGGGGGGCGCCGGGAAGGAATGGGGGTAGGGAGGCAGGGGGTCATTATTGGGAACTGATAAATCTGAGGAAGTGGCGCGTGGATCGAGGGCAGGGAGGGTCGTGATACAGATAAAAGTAGACAAACGTGTCACACGATGGTGGTGGTGGTGGTGGTGCAGGACTGCACTGGCAATATGAAGAAGAAGAATAGGCTTGAGAGACGGGGCGGGAGCTTGCGGATCGTCCGCTCACCAGGCGGGCAGGCGCTTGTGGATATCAAAAGGGGCGGGGGGGGGGGGGCGGCGCGTAATAGGATAGAGTTAGAGCAAAGTGTGAGTGAGTGAGTATTTCGCCAATATACATGTACATACATATATAGCCGTCCTGTTTGTTGGTTTGTACAAAATAATACCCTGTGTACGCATGAGAAGGAGGGTGAGTTGAGGCAGAAAACGGTGCAGACACAAAATGATCCGTATGCCCCTTTTGACCGGGTTCACACCTGTCATCAACACCTACTGTTCGATACGTTCGACCTTGGCCACCACCTTGCCATCCCAGAGAGGCAGGGTGGCGTCATCATTTGAAATCTCCTGTTGCACGACGCCAGAGTCAAATTCATCAGATGCCTTCTTGAAGAAGAATCTAGGAAAGGGAGAGATAGAGAGCGAGCGGAGCAACAGTGAAGGCTAGCGAAGTTAGCAAAGGTTAAGGATGAATAAAAGGGTGAGGGAAAATAACTGGTAAGGCAAACAAGAACATTGCCTCAAAGTCGTAGGGACTCGCGCGCCTTGACTCACTGACCTGCCGACTTTTGACCGACTTCTACTCTTGCACACACGTGCGTTCAGGAAATTGCGGCTGCCTAAGGGCGACTCGAACATGATGATCTCAGCAGCCAAGTCATCCGTCACCGTTTTCACGCTGGATCCCAAGGAGTTCAATCGTCCCCCGGCCATCACCGTCAACGGTACATCTTTACCGCTAGTCCATAAGCCCAAACTCCTTGGCGTGCGTTTCAATCCTTTATTCACGTTCGCCGACCATGCCAGGGAGGTCGCAGGCGTCTTCACCAGAGAACTGCTGTGAACGCAAAATTCAGCTACCATCCCCCGGTCCTTTTGGGTGGCTATCCACCTACGATTGCGGCTCCGGAGCGACAAATCCTGAGGGTCAGTCGCTGTACCCTGGCGCAGCTACGCAGTGGCTACTTCATGCTCCTTTGCCAGTAACAACACCGAATCGACAATTCTTCTCCCGCCAGCTGTCCCGACTGCGGCGTCCCACTGCATGACTGTCAAAATCTCGTCACCAGGCCAGACAACCAACTCACCCCTGTGGACCCTTGGCTCAAGCCAGCTGAGGTTGCGGCCGTTCTCCGTCTCCTAAGTGCACCCAGTTCTGACTCCAATGGAGACTCCTGATCCCACAAGGGCTACTAACCAACCAACCAAAGTCTCAAGGGAATGCCAGCTAAGCTGCCGATTATTCAAATATTCTCCAACAGAAAGGCCGTTAGCATAGTTCATGTCTGAGTTCGGCTAGGAGAAACAGACACGTAGAGCTTGACTCACACTATACCGGGTTTCGTGCATGGTTGGCTAACCTGCGCCCAGCCTCAAACAAGAGCAGGCAGTCCGCGCTCGGTCAAGTAGAATTTCTCTGACTCTGAACCAGCCCCTCCTCCCCGAACACGCGGCCCATAGTCCAAACGCTAACACCCCCCCCATCCCCTCACCAGCACAACCTATCGCCGCGGGAGACACGTCACCATAACCCTCCTGTCCAATCCTATCCCGTCCGTTGTAACCTCTGCCCCCAAAACGTCTAGTTCGACATTCCGAGCCCTCACATTTTAGTTAGTCTGGCGACGAACACGTGATACTTGTTCGAAAATTCATGATTACAACTCGATTTCCTAAAGATTTTCTTCCTTTTCATCATATCATCTCGCCATGCAACCTACATCACTTATTCAGATCAATAACCATTGATTAAAGTCCAAAGAATTCGAAGAACTGAACTCACTCGTTACGCTCTGCCTTGAGACACATTACCAAGCCCCTTCAGAGGTCTTGTTGACCAAGCCGCCAAAAGCTTGGGTCCTCGGCACCTCAGTCACATCCCCCCGCCAACTGAGTGATATACATCCACACCTGACAGTTGGAATTCTGCCTGCTAAAACGAAGCTTCAGCGACGCCCCATCCAAACAAACGCAACCCCCTCCCCCTATGCTAATGAACATGGTGCGCTTTCTACAAAAAAGAAAACATCTGACACGGTCCTAGCTTGTGAGCACCTGGCTTTTGAGGGTGGGTGAGGGATAGTTTTATGAAAACGATGAAACCCGAGTTCATTCGAGTTCTCACAAAAGCACGGTGGTACTAGTTTTTGCGCGCACAGCACCCTTCAATTCCACGAAATGAGCAGAAACCCATTACTTTTTAGTCGTCTCACCAACAAGGTTGAGAGTAGGGGTGTATACAACAGTCATCTTTGCACTAATACTGGTCGGAGAGAGATGCCATAGCAAAATTGTCATGGGAGACGTAACACGAAGACGAAATAGAGCCCCAGCATTGGATCCAAGGTTCTTAGGGGAACATAATTGCAGTCTGTGTCATCTGATCAGCGTAAGGGCGGGGCGTGGTTACTTTGCTGCTTTCGGCCATGGCAACTGAGAGAACTGTATGAAGTGCCCTTGTGCGCACAGGATCGAATTACGTAAACCGATTGTAGACACACCCACCGGAACTAAAAAAACGATCGACCTTGAACGAACGATCTTGAACAAGTTGCCTTGACCCTGCAAACCACCCGGAAGACCTTCATGGCGTGGGTTCGAATACAACCGAGACCAGTGAATATTGTAAAGAGGGACTATTCCAATCTTTCGAACCTCCTCCCCCTACTAAATGCGTCTTGCAGATTCTAGATTGAGAACTTAAGTCAATTTTGATCAGGCAATCAGCTTACTGTGTCAGAATGGTTGACTTCCACGCGCTGGGCGGGTAAATTTACCGCGGTGTGGTTAGCTCACGGCTTCTGGTGGAAGCCTCGTAACCCAGTTGGCTACAGTGCTGACTGTAATAATGCCTTTCAGTTGCTGGAGTGAGTTCGATTCCCGACGAGGCCCTCGAAGTTTTTTATAAGTACTTTAACTAAAAGCTTGATTTGTAAGTATATTTTCATAAATTGAGCATTTGCTCAATTCGTGTCAACTCCCTTTAAATGATCATCAGAATATACGAGAAAGCAAAGCGGTCTTCCTGTACTAGCGTGTGAACACTTTCTGCGTACCTAATGACTACTGCATCGGAAAGCAGCGGATTCCTTTCAAAACAGAAGCACGTTTCAGCAGGAACTTAAATAAATAAAACGAGCTTAATCCTCTCACCGTGAAATTGTTTCATATTTGCGAAATCGCTTTTGGTAAATCACAGAGGGGATATAAAGAGAATACGCTAGCGCATGAAAAAGCAGACAGCAAGCAATCGGAACGGAAACTTGATTTAAGAGGGAGTTGCGGCAGATTTGATTAATTCGAGCACGTAAATTGACATACAGTGGTCGCCGTTGACCACGTAATTTTTCTTAATTTGTATAAGTTTGATCATTACTCCAATACCAATGTTAATGTATGTAGGAAAACCTAAAAATAATAATGAACGGCATAAGGCCTATTAAGTACTTACAATAACTATAGGAATAACTAAGTGTTCGTAAAGGAATATAAAATTTTGTCGATAATGCCATGGTTCTAGAGACGTAAAAAGAGCTCTAAATTAGAACAATAAATTTAGATATTGCGTTGATTTTAAAACTTGAAGCAACGACTTTCTATCTGCGCATGTTTCAGACTCTTATTCGATTACCTATGATTAAGGATTCCCAAGGGAATCCGGAACGTCAGGAAACTAAAGTCCTTGTTCCAGTGATCGCATCTTCTTCTGAAAAGAATTTTTCTTTAGTCAAAATATTCTATAAAGTCTGTTCTTACCGATGACGTATTTATTGAATTTCATCGAAAAAAGTGTGTCATCAAAATGCTTGTTTTTACTATCTTCACTGATAAATGCATGATTTGCGCATCTGTTCAACGTTTACACCAAAACCTTTAAAATAAGGTATATATAAAGAGTATTTACCGAAAAAATGTTTTTTTGGATATTAGTTCTTAGAATGATGACCATGTTGCTTCTTTGTAGAAATGCCTCCAAACAGCAAACCACATTGTCAAGAGTAAATCATGTCAGCAGTATAACTCTGAAACTACTATACCTAAGATTAACAAAAAAACATTCCATAAAAGGTTACCCCTTAGAAATTGCTTTGATTAGATATTCGGCTGACAAACTTCTGTGTATATTAAATTTCTCCAACGTAATGTCACAGTGAAATTTGAGAAGTTCGAAAATTTTTTCAGATTTCTGAAGATAAACGATTCAATTTGACTGGAAATAAAAGAACGTTCTTTTGTCTTCATAATGATTTACCTTCCGCATGAGCAGATTAATTCCACTTTCAGATATATACTGGCAACTTAAAAAAAACTGGCCACATATATTGCCATTTTTTGAAATACTTATTTTTCTTTCTTCTGTTCTGTTTCTAAATAAAGTAAAAAGGGATTGTAAAGTATACAAAAAATTATTTTTCTTCATGACTTAGGCATTATTTGTGTTAAATCAACGAAAACATGCTAACATTTTGGTTTTGATTGAAGAACATTTGACGTTCATTGCCGCATTCAAACAAACACTCTTCTGTTATTCCATTTTGTGCAATACAACTTAACAGGATAGCTAAACATAATTTCTTAAACACATGCTCAATGTTACTGCAAACAAATTTGGTTGCTTTAACTTGGCTTCACTTCAATCTGAACAATTTTATAAAATTTTCCAGTTCTGTACCTATTTTATTTATTTTGGAGTTCCTTCTTCGTATTATTAACTTTAACGTGCGGTTTGGTTCGCTCTTTCGTAATAGTATAGGAAATTTCTTCTATATGAGCCTACTCCCGATTTCCTCAAATGTAATGGTTATTTCTCCTAATAAACCTAACTTAATTGACGATTTAACTCATAAAAGGCTTTCGCTGAATTTAATAAACTGAATGAATTACAATAGTGTTTTCAAATATATATATATCAGTAAGTGGGGTATGACAGCATTTGGGGGTCACTTGATACAGAACTGTTTCGGGCTTATTAGCCTTCATCAGCCAAGCATAACCCTGAACACCAGCTGGTTGGACAACACAAACAAACGCACACACAGACGGCGCAGTTGGTCCACCACTGGAGTCTATCAGATGGGTCATAAGCACTTCATCGAACCGCAGTTCATCAGCGCCTCGCCACCTGAGTGAATATATATACATATATAATTTCATAATTAGCGTTGCATGGTCTTCGGCGGCTACTGTATGTGCTGAAATAATTAGGTAAACTTGGGCACAGAGAGAAAAAAGCCGTAGCTAGGGTGAGGGGCGCAGAAGAACACAAGTATCATCTGATCAACGTCAGCGAGGGTAGAGAGGGTGCCCGATTTGGTATAATTGGGCCACGGCAAATGCGAGACGTCACCTCGTGCGTAAAAAGGACCAACTTGCGTAGCCTGATTGCAGCCGCATCTGTCACAACTAACAAACGCTGTCCAAGTGACTTTCGATAGCTCGCGAGAACACGGTAAATGACCTGAAAAACATTTGTTCGTGTCCCATACAGTCGGGGACTGCATACTAGAAGCACACACAGATTAATGTAGGCACACTACTTCTGGTAGCAGTATTCCAGTCCTAGTAGTTCAAAGTAAGTGCAGGCTGACAGCCTGGTATGTATAGAGCTGAGTCGGCGGAAACCAAGGCAGGCCCTGCTGTGCTTTGCGCCTAAAACATGTTGAGATTGAGGGGAGATGAGCCCAGTGCTGGCTTTAATCAGCACCGCTTCTGACTAATATTAGCACCAGAAATAGTACTAGTACTAATACTATTCAGCTAAATTGCTAGTTAGTAGCATTGGTAGTAGTAGTAGTAGTAGTAGTAGTAGTAGTAGTAGTACAGTAGTCGCCGGTTATTAAGGCCACGGTTAATAGGCCCACTCGCTTATTAAGCCCAATTTGGTCTGGGCCCGAGGTAGGCTTAATAACCCGCGGCTACTGTAGTAGTAACAGCAGCAGTCTCGACCTCCTTGAGAGTGCCTTGCCACCTGCTGAGGGTGAGTGAGAGTAATATTGCGGTAGTACCCGCGCAAAAGTCTACTGTCAATGAAGACTCAGTAAGGCGTCGTTCCGGTTTGCATTGAGGAAAGTGGTCTACACCTGATCCCGTTCAGGCACTTTGATACTGCCTTTTCATCGGTTCAAACGAGTCGAGGGTTCAGAGTGATATAGAGGACTGCGCGTCTATTTCACTTAAGTCTAATCACTGACTAGCACATGACGGAATTAATGAAAATCGACGGTTAAACTATCACATCCACAAGTATAGAGCGTTTTCAACTGATCAACCTCTTTTACTTTTCTTCTAATGGGAATATAAACGTACACACCGAAAGAGAATGGATCAAAAGCGCAGGCGTGTACTACATTTCTCACAATTTATATACTGGAAAGAATGGCTGATAGCGACCACGAATGAAGTGCCACGAAGAAAGACTACCATTCTGCTAGGCGGATTCTTAAATACTACAAATAATAATTACAAGGAAGTAAGCGAATGTATTCATAGAGATAAAGATAGTAGCTTCAGATGAACTGGAAGACAGGTATCCCAAGAAATGTAATTCCAAGGAAGGCGTCTTGCACACGCATCCACGAGCACCATTTGGCAGTGAAGAGACGTGACCATTTTTCCAAAGTGGCTATACATTGCCTAGACACAGGACATACCTTTGCATGGGACAAAACACGCAACGTCGGAGTTCGTCCCTCAAAAAAGGCCAAGAAGTTCTTGAGACCATGCACTCGGATGATTCACGCATCAACCGGCGTATCAATTTGGTTTAAGTGTACAAACACCTCAAAGAAAGGCGGGAGACTGCAGCCGACAACAATGGACCAACATAAACCGCAATGAGCACCCACACCGGATGACCTGGACCGACTCAAATTACATTTGTCAATTAGCCATTACGCCATTGCAACTGTTAATGAAGTCCACCACGATGTGACGCAAATCACAACTACCAACTAGTGCCCACAGAACTTAACAATGATAACTGTTCTTTACACTTGGGGATTCAGTGTCGAAAAGTTACTGAATAAATTTACTCATTCCCCAAAGGATGCTTTTGCTTGAAATGAAGGTAGTAGTAAGGCTCACCGGAAGGGACCCTTTTTGGGCATCAGGTGCTTGAACTGGCCCAGAGTAATCTCCGGATCAGGCCACTGACTGCGGTAGGGCACAGGGTCATCGCAGAGATAGTAACCCACCACAAGACCTCCAAACGTGCCCGACTGTGCCGACGACGACGACGCCTGTTGCTGCTGCTGCAAAGCAACACTGGTGGTGGCGGCCGTGGTGGTTGGCGTCGTGGCGACAGAAGCCGTCCGCATCCACCGACCCGACGACTCGTCTTCTGCTGCTGTCGGCGCCGCCGGCAGTAGCGAGTTGCTCAGAGAGGACGAGCTTCGACTGTGGGCAACAACAACAACAACAACAATAGAATCAGATTAGACAAACAGACAAACACCCCCACAAACGATACAATAGACCATGGGTGGGCAACCTTTTTGACTCAGAGACTAAAGAAAGCCATATAATATATTTTGAGATTAAGTTCAATTAAATGTGAGCATAATAAGCCTCTGGATTTATGCTTTTGAATAACGTTTTTATAATATTCATTGCCAATACAAGCGAAAATGCGAGTCCCAGGAAGCAATTGAGAAGAAAACGACTCGATCACCGGGACAATGCTGGAGTGAGCGCTGATTCGCCACGTCAGTAATGACCACATGGCCCTGCGGTTGTGGTATAGGATGATGCGATGGTATGTCTGCTCCCCGAGCGGTGACCTGCTTTGGCCAAATTGAGTCTCAGCACCGAAAATGGATCGGGCAAATCGTTGCACTTGTTGATGGATTGAGGGTCCCTGAACCATGACTCAAGTAATTCTCGGCTCACCCAATTGTCAGACAATTACTTGAGTCGCGGTGCACGGGCCACCAATCCATCAACAAGTGCAACGATTTGCCTGATTCATTTTCGGTGCTGAGACTCAATTTGGCAAAAGCAAGTCACCGCTCTGGGAACAGACAGACCACGGCATCATCCTATACCAGTACCGGAGGGCCATATGGCAGGGTAATCATCACGTTCGAGTCGACCACGCGTGATGAAAGGTCAGCAGGCCAGAGGCCGCATGCCGTTCAACAGACCATCAACACCCAGGAAGGTAATTACGGTTAATCGTCCTCGTATGCTTGCAGTAATAACTGTATCCTATAAATACTGCAAACTTCTGTGCATGTGCTACCCCACCTGCCACGGCTCTCTGATGACGAATTCGCGATGGATATCAAAAGGTAAGGCGAATAAAAGTATTGCCCCGGCAATCGAGTCGTCTTCTTCTTCTCCAGGGAGGAGATTTTAAGGAAACCTACGACAGTGTATTTAAGGCAAGCGAACGCATGTGTTCAACATCAGACCAATGAGATTGTGGTCTAAAGTAAGGAGCGACTTCACTGGCTTTGTGACTCATGCAGTTGGCGTGTTAGAGTTTGGGCGCAGCAACGCCCGTAATCACGTGCACTTTGTGTGGGCGGATCGGTCGCCTGCCGTGCGATCGACTCGTCAGGGCGGCGTGCACTCACAGTTAAGCTGGGCCCTAACAGACGTAACCAAATTTCCGCACTGACCACGGGTTGGGGAGGTCACTGTACTTGTTAATAGACTATGCGGCTAGCGGACCATGACAGCAAAAATTCAATGCCCCAAATACTGAACCCTTGGCCAGTTGCCCCGCATCGCATTACAGGGGACGGTAGTCTCGTCGTGCCAAACTCACACCCAATGGCAGACCAGCTACCAGCGTTACCCGATCGCAACCGAAAGTGGAAAGAGGCCATGGCTCAAGGGTTAGTGCGTAGGAGTTCTAAACAATAGGGCAGGAGTTCGAGCCTCGCGGGCCGGGGGATGGATGGGACTGGATAATAGGGGCTAACAAGCCAGAAATGGCCATCCCAGTCTCGTAGCCCCCTATCGGATCAAAAGGCCCGCCCGGATCCAAATTGCTTGTAGTTGGAAGACTTCAATCGGCTTGAGCCAAAGGTCCACGGAGGTAACTAGGGCGCATGGCCGGAAACTGCGGGTGAAAAGATGCTGATAGACAGGCCGTTGTCGTTGTCTTGACTGGTGGTGGTGTTTTTCTGCCAGTAATGCTAGCAGCGGCTGCTGACGGGGCGCAAAACAAAACATCAGTCTTGACTCACTCATCAATCCTGTGACGATGCGTTGCGGTTTCGCTACGGGTGGTTGGCCGGCGCAACGTGTACATGTGTGAATGCTTGCTTGCTTGCGACACCTAACACCGCTCGATGCCATTCATACTCACCGGTCATTGGAGATTATTCTTGTTATCGGTGCTGTGGAAGGGACAGAGAAAGGAGAATGCGGTGGAGCTAAAGTCTGTCAAGCCCGTAGACCTGTGGCTTTAACATCGTATTCCCTCGTTCGGTATCAACCTTTCGCCTGTTGCCGGGGTAGGGTGTAAACTTCTTAGACGCCATTGCACTTGTCGCATTAGACGATATACAGTAAGCACCAGAATTCATGCAACATGCCGACGTATGGGAAAGATTGATACTTGTTCGCAAATCGGAATTGTTAGGATGGCCGAGCACGTCGCTCAGGCAGCTGACAGACAGACAGTCTGAGGTCACGTCAGAGCGGGCCAAGTCATGCGACCTTCAAAATGCGGACATTATGCCAGACGGCCCTAGAGCTGCGTTGCTGCTATCAGTGAGGTCACGCTGCACGGCGCATGTTAGCGAATGCGCGTATGCCCACTTGGAGAGCCAATGGAGAGCAACGAGGACTGCCCCTTAAATAACGAGGCTGTGAACAGAACGGGGACTCTGTTGTTAAATACGGTGCCGATGACCCGAGACTGCTGCCGAAGCGAGACCAACCACAGAAGGCAAGCTGCTGGACACACGGAACAGTGTTGATGTACTAGTACAGGTGACAGTAAAGTACTAGCTGGTATCTTATTCTGTCTTCTTTTCCTAACACGCACTGGGGGAACATAATCGGTGTTGACACAGGAACACACAAAGTTATGACAAAAACAAACATTGATAGCTGGGGGACCCACTGACGAGCCGGACCCCTCGCAGCTGTGTCCAGCAGCGGCAGAATACCGGAGAAACTCGTGTCCGGGCCTTTTACGTAGTAACTTAGCTGTTTGTATGGTAAGTTACAACATCAACAACCTTGATATTAATCCCCCCGAACATGCATCAATGAGGTCGACAATTGCAGTCACAGGCGATTATGGATTACGTGTAGATCCCAGTGCTGTGCGCCTAATTTTATTCCTTCTGGATGGAGGACATCTTTTGTTGAACCTTTTGCAAAGATATTTTCCAAAATAAAGCGGATCTGTCTCTCTGTCTGTCCGTCCGACTCTCTCCTAAATCAAATGAGAATGTTTGATGTGCTTTTTTGGTGTCTTCACGAACTTACGATAAATTGCAAATTTAATCCCGCTAGCGTTACAGTCGCCGTCACAAGAGTTCCACGATGCCCACCGTATGCTCCACGACAGGGTGGTGCAGGCACGGTGACTTGCAGTGCATCTACTGCACTGTACCCCCCCCCCCGCCCAACCCACCTTTGTCCGGTATCGGAACACAGTCAGGAAGCCCGGAGGCGTGAGCGGGCGCAGATGCGGCCAAAGCTGACCCTTTACACGGCTGTCAGCATCCGTTGGCCTGAAATTCCCGGCAACACATCCAACGTACTCTCCCGTAGACCTTTGGCTGCAACCGGCTCGGCTTTTCTCCGTCTTTTGGACTCCGGCTGGGACTCTTGATTCAACAAGTTCACCGTCGATTTTGACGATGGGCAGCGCGTGCACCAACAGCCGCAGCAAACGCTGAAGCAAGCCGCAACAGACACTGAGGCGAGCTGGGCAAGCGACACGAAGGCTACAGCAAGCAGGAGCAACGCAGACAACTAGCACGAGAGAAAACAAGATTTTAGGCAGACTCGCGCAGAATCTACCCACTCGCTCGCCGCTCTCACCTCCGTATCCGGTGTAAAGACAAAGTCAATAAGACCGGGGATGAGGGAGGGTGTAGATGGCTGGCGCGGTAACCACTGAACACGCGCACACCTGATTCAGCCAACTCGCTAGGTATGGTCTCGCCTTCGCGGGAGCGCCATAAAGGCCACAATAAGAGGGAGACATTGCAGCCTGACTCTCAGTCCTCCCTCTCCTCCCGTACGCACACACAGACACTCGCGTGCAGGAGGAGCAGCAACGTAGGAGGCCCGAGTTTTCGCATCAGCTGGCAACCCCTCCAAGCCACGGCTTTTAGCGCACCGTGATAGATTCAAGCGCATTCAGATTCATTAGAGTGAGGAGAGAAACGCGCCGAGGGTTGACCTCACTCTCTCCCCACCGCATAGTGACCGCCTAGCTTTTGGACACCTGAGGTGGGTTCCAAGTCTGAAAGAATTCCAACAAGGGCTACGACACACACACACAATATTTCGACCGTCGATTTCGAAGATATCCACCACGGACTGAAGGCAGATGCGGTGACTTCCGGCAGGGGAAAATAAGGGAAGGGAAAAGTGATAGCAGACAAAGTCAAGAAGACCGGAAGGCGCAGGCGCCTGGCGCGGCCAAGGCAGCTCCTGTACATGCCACCAGGCCCCTCGCCGTGTTCGGCATTTGTTATGAGCCGGCGCCTGCCGTACCCTGATCTGGCCCCTGTGTTGCTCTAGTGCATCTACCGCGCCGACCGTTTAGGGGCCCAACACACATACACACACGACCAAGGCAGGCAGACAGGGACGGAAGTTTAAAGTACAGGCACTGGTTCACCGATCGTGCAGAGGTAGATGAGCAGAGACCTCAGGCCTTGTGAATTTCCTTTGCGTAAACAATCAAGTTCCTCTTTAAATTACAGACCCTACTAATTTCCATCTGTCTCTGCGCGTGTGTGGATAAAAAGGCTGGGTCGCGATTGACAAGGCCCATGACAGTGGCTCCCCCCCACCTTCGAGAGTAAGGTGTCGTTCGCTTCAGTCGGCATACTGGCACCGAACCCTGCTCATGGTCTTCCCAGGGGATGCCAGATAAGGATGCTCATGATGATGAGGATGGTGGCGGTGGAGAAAACCGACGCACCAGACGCAAGATCCGGCGAGGACGGATAAGTACACAGTTGTGTGTGTGCGTTCCAGCCAAAATTGGCAGACGGCCTCAAGAGACGTGTCAGAATGACATCGCTCCGTGTGTGGGTTCTCCAGGCGCCGAGGCACCGAAGGTCACCGCAACCGCCGTTGTCGCCGGGCCCCTCTGCTGCTGTCAGACGTACTCACTCACCCGCATCGCGGAGCGCGTAGGCGGTAGGAAAGGCGCGGACCCTGGAGTAGTAGACATCTTTAGAATCCGTAGGAAAAAAGCCGACCGAACAGTGCGTGCGAGCGAGCGGCGTGGAATGGGGACAGCTAACATGATGGACAGTCAGCTGAGAGGTAGGGCATGGTTATGACAGATTGGGCAGGCACCGCGATTGGGGGGGGGGACGGAAAGGACGCGAGAAACAAGGCGTGTGTGTGTGTGTGTGCGTCCTGAAGCTAGAACCCATTGGGCAAGCAGGGAAAAAGCTGTTAAGAGGAGAAAGCAAGGCGAAGAAGGGGGTGGGGGGGGGGGCGGTCACTAAAAATAGTACCACCAGTGTGCCGAAGAGCTGGATTGTGGTGAGTAAAAGTGAGACAGAGGGAAAAGCATTAACTGGAATACGGAGTGGCAATAAGTAGAAGGGGAAACGGGCAAGCAGCAGCAGCAGCAGATGTGTAAGTTTAGAAAAGTTCTAATAACAGGGTAGGTGTATAGAGAGGAATCCCACGGAACACGCGGCAGCTGTGCGGCGAACTGATGCCAATTCTCAAGCTGCGGCTCATTCGACGAGACCCGGCCACACGCTCAAATTCGATGAGGCCGAAGTTCTCGCAAGAGGAGGTGGTAATCGGGTGAGCCGAGAATAACTTGAGTCATGGTTCACAGGCCCCCAATCCATCAACAAATGCAACGATTTGCCCAATCAATACTCGGTGCTGAGATCCAATTTGGCCAAAGCTAGTCTGCGCTTGGGGAACGGAGAGGCCATCGCCACATCCTATACTAGTACTGGAGGGCCAGGTGGTCATTACTGACGTGGCGAATCCGTGCTCACTCCAGAATTGTCAAAGCTCGCATGCTGTTCAACAGACCATCAACACTCAAGAAGGCAACTACGGTTAATTGTCGTCGTATGTTTTCAGTAATTAAGGTATCCTATAAACACTGCAAACTCTTGTGCATGTGCTAACCTATCTGCTATTGCTCACTGACTAGGCCTCTGATGATGAATCCGCGACGGATCTCGAAACGTCCGGTGAATAAAAGTATTTTCCCAGCGATCGAGTCGTCTTCTTCTCAATTACTTCCCGGGACTCGCGTGTTCGCTTGTAGAGGAATCACAGTCAAATCATAAAATACGCGATAAAGCATGAAGACCACAGGGGGTTACGGAACATGCGCAAAACATTAATTGGATAAAACGGAATTATGAACGGCTGTACTACCTCTACAGGCAAAAGGAAAAGCTTTCATTTTGGGTTACGAGACATTGTGGTGATATAGCAGTCACCGGTTATTCAGCCCACGTTTAATAGGCCCAGCCGCGTATTGAGCCCAAATCAGCTTGGGACGGAAATTTACATAAAAAATTCCGCCAGTTCCACTGCTGCACAGATGAGAGCTGCACTCTACACTCTGCAACGCGGTCTACAGGCATCAAATTTCACAAAATTCGACGATTTCTGGTGCCTGGAGAAGGACATCAAACGGTACTTGCGAGTGAAGCTTCCTCCAAAACAACTGAATCTAAACCACTTTTTATAAACGTGTCACAAATTATTTTTGTTATTACGTAAAATACAGACAAACAACATTCTTTTCTTGTACATAACCAAGCTCGGAAACGAGGACAAACACTGCTGTGTTCCGAGCCTCAAAAATGTATCTACTCAGAAAAGCATAAAAAAAGATTCACACTCCTCGTTGAGATCGAGGGGATATGAGTTCCAGCACTGACTATTAAACTGCATCACGTCTGGCTTAAAAGTAGCGCTAGTAATAATATTAATGCCACTCAGACGAATCACTAAGAATTAGTTTAGGAATACAGTAGTCGCCGGTTATTAAGTCCACCTCGGGCCCAGACCAAAGTGAGCTAAATAAGCGGCGGACGCAATAACCGGAGAGTCCCAGTTCTTGATTAGAAAATGCAGGATAGGGACTTTACATTACATACGTACTATATTATGTGTAGAGCTTGGTTATGAACAAGAAAAGAATGCTGTTGGTCTGTATTTTACGTAATAACAAAAATAAAATCAAATGATTTGCGACACGTTTAAAAAAGCGGTCTAGTGTAAATAGTTTTGTAGGAAACTTCACTCGCAAGTGCTCCAGGCACCAGAAATCGTCGAATTTTGTGAAATCTGATGCATGTAGACCGCATTGCGCACGCAGAGAGCTGAGAATCTCACTCTATCTTGATGACAAACTGGGCTTTGTAGCCGACGACTGGGTTTATTAGCTGGCGGATTTTGCCACGTAAAATTCCGTCCGAAGCTGATTTGGGCTTAATACGCGACTGGGCCTATTAACCGTGGGTTGGTTGGTTAGTAGCCCATGTTGGATCAGGGGTTCCCGCCGGAGTCTAGACTGGGTGCAGTTGGGAGACGGAGAAAAGCCGCGACCTCGGCCGGCTTGAGCCAAAGGTCCTCGGGGGTGAGTTGGGTGTCTGGCCTGGAACTGCAGACGAACATATGGCGGCAGTCATGTGGCGAGACGTGACAGTCGGGACAGCAGTCGGGTATAGACGGGTCCAGCCGGTGTTGGTACTGGCGAAGGAGAATGCAGTAGCCGCTGCGCAGCTGCGCCAGGGTACAGCGAGTCACCCGTGGGAGATGACGTTCCGAGATGGCAATCGGAGGTGAGCTTAATAACCGGCGACGACGGTAGTAGCAGTAACAGTCTCGGCTCCCTTGAGCCTGTACTGGCACCTAGTAGGGGTGATTGAGGGTAGGTAGTGCAGTAGTACCCGCACAAAGGTCTACAGTCGCTTAATACTATGTTAGGCGGTGTTCTGGCCTGCACTGGAGAAAGCGATCTACGCCTCACCCCATTCAGTCATCTTGAATTTGTCTTGTTATCAGTTCAAGCGGCTTGAGGGCTCAGAGTGCGGAAGACGCCTGCGCGTCAACGCACTTAAATCGCTCCCTGCCGCGGATACCCTCGCTGCTCTTGAGCACATGCTGGACTTCATCGAAATCGATGATCGAACACTCATCACTACTGCGACATCTGTGGCTCCCCAGTGGTGTATAGTGGTTAGAAAGTTGGACGCAGTAGTCAGATTTGCACGCAAACTGATACCTCTAACCAGTTGCATGGCGTCACCTTCACAAAATCCGCTCCTCGGTCACAAAACCGTTTTTTTGCCTTCTGGTTTATCACAAGCCGCCTTCTGTGGGATTTTCTGGACCGAGACAAGAGGTTTTAGCTTAACACTTTACATTTAGCTGCCTACCTTGCTATAGGCCTGGCGCTGTCCCTCACGATTCGGCCTGCAATGTCCCCCTTCCAGCGCTTACGTTGTCACCCAAGGCGCGCCTGAACCACACGCGTTACTGGACATTTGAAGTGTCTGTTCCCCGGCCCGACGTTAAGCCAAGCTAAGACAGCAGGATTTTCTAAATTTAGCAAATTTCTCAGCGGCTTTTCAACTGCAAGCCGTCGTCACATGAGTCAGAG
Source organism: Ligula intestinalis (assembly GCA_036362985.1). Classification (NCBI taxonomy): domain Eukaryota; kingdom Metazoa; phylum Platyhelminthes; class Cestoda; order Diphyllobothriidea; family Diphyllobothriidae; genus Ligula; species Ligula intestinalis. The sequence continues at coordinate 27,916,455 of JAYGXS010000006.1, read as the reverse complement.
AACGATTAGAAGAGTGCGGCAGGTTGAATTTCACAAAAGGACAGGGGGAGTTATAGTTCAGTGTAAATAATGATCAACTGTGGTTGGGTATGCGAGTGATAATGCAGATTAAAATGCGGCAAGGCGAAAAACACACATCCTGAATAGTATTTACCAAGGTCACACATATCACGTGAGTGGTATTCCAGTCGACTGTAGGCAGATGCAAATGATGCAGAACCTACTTGACGGTGACGCTGATAAACAGTCAACGCTG